>CAWUFW010007178.1:600000-1042755 GCA_963921515.1 Calotriton arnoldi
ACATAACAGATGATTAATTTCTGTACATATTCTGGCTAGTTGCTATAATACTACTTCTCTATAATGCAGATGACCTTAATCATGCATCCACTGAGAGCAAATTGTGCATTTTCCATGCTGGTTTTACATTGTCTTGACTATAAAGGTTCAAGTTCCTTCTAGCTTTCTGATTTTGCAATCTCTGCTACCTCTTTATGGCATTCTTTAGGATCAAAGTGTAGATGATATTTCACTAGTCAAGGTAAGCCAGTAACAAGACTATTTATCTCAGGGTTTATTTTCTGCAATTTCAGGTTGACATCCTCAGCCACTGCATTAACTTGAGGGAAGGGTCAGAGTTCTCAGAAAAATGGTATTTCCAGGTTCTTTGCAATCAGCAAGTTGGATTGAGGCTCTAAGAAAATTCATTGCTTTCCTGTACTCCTCTCATTTTCTTGCTCTGGTCAATTATTGATGATTCACAAAAATAGTCATACCTCTTCCACCGTTTCGTTATGGATGCAGGTTTACAACTATATCTATACACAAACATTTTCAGAAGTTTGCCTCAATAGCTGCACCTGTCATTCTACCAATTGTTCTTCTAAATCTCATCTACAAGGACAAATGGCTTTATGAACTGGACCTCTGGTGTTTTGATCTCCTTGATGGCTGTGGCATGTTTAATAATTCCAGCCACATGTGCTCTGTTTAAAGACACATTTTTATATATTTACCACTTTCCATAACAATTGATCTGAATGATAGCTGTCTTTGCCTAGGACCCCACCCCACCACAGCTAGGCAAAACAAATGACATATTTGTCACCCATTCTTAAAACATATCACTTTTCTTTAGATAACGTTTTATCTAGCCAGCTGTCATGTATGCTATTTTACATCTGTGTAAAATGCATAAAACTTTAAATCCGGAAACTTTTTTGGGAAAGTGACTAACCCCCAGTCACAGATGTGGGTTGAATCCATCATCGTTCTTTAGCTCACTTCGCCACCTCAGTTCAGACCCAGTTATATACAAATCAGTGTTGACCCTGTGCCTCATGGGAACAGTCCAGCCCGAACTGCCAAGCCGGTCTTCCCTGAACTGGAAACAAGGGTCCTGGGACCGGTTTCGGGGTAACACCCCTCTTCAGCCAGGCTAGCTTGAATTGAGTGGCAAAGTGAGCAAGAGACCGACGTCTGGGCATACCCTTCCAACTTATTGCAAACAAAGCAAACATAAGGAGATGATGGACGGAGTGCTGAAACTTTTCAAACACTCACCCCCAGTCACAGATCTGGGTTGAATCCATCATCGTTCTTTAGCTCTCTTCGCCACCTCAGTTCAGACCCAGCTATATGCAAATCAGTCTTGACCCTGTGCCTCAAGGGAACAGTCCAGCTCGAGCTGCCAAACCAGGTCTTCCCTGAACTGGAAACAAGCATCCTGTGATCGGTGTCGGGGTAACACCCCTTTCAGCCAGGCTAGCTTGAATCCAGTGGCAAAGTGAGCAAGGGACCCATGTCTGGGCATACACTGCCAACTTAGGGCGAACAAAGAAAACACAAGGAGATGATGGACGGAGCGCTGAAACTTTTCAGACACTCACCCCCAGTCACAGATCTGGGTTGAATCCATTAGCGTTCTTTAGCTCACTTCGCCACCTCAGTTCAGACCCAACTATATGCAAATCAGTCTTGACCCAGTGCCTCATGGGAACAGTCCAGCCCGAACTTCCAAGCCAGGTCTTCCCTGAAGTGGAAACAAGCATCCTGGGACCGGTTTCGGTGTAACACTTCAACTTGCCCCACCCAAACCTAAAACCCTTAAAAACATCCCTTCCAAAACTTGGTACAATCCAGACCTAAATAATGAAAGACGGGCTCTTAGATTGGCAGAAAGAACCTGGAGACAACACCCCTCCCCCTCCAATCTGATCCTACTTCGAACCGCTAGATCCGTATACAAGAAACACATCTTCGCCGAAAAGGCTTCCTTCTTCCGAGCACAGCTCTCCCGAGCAAAAAACAGACCCAGAGAACTGTTCAGCATTATTAGAAATCAAACCTCCCCAGCCCCACCCAGCATGACGGCCACCACTAGCAAATGCGAAGAAATAGCTAACTTTTTTCTGAAAAAATTGCCAAAATCGACCAATCCTTCACCCTAACCCAAGTCCCCCTAACCCCCTTGGTTCCCCTGACACCACTTCAACACCTTCCCCTCTGCTCACACCCCCTTATCCTCCCCACCCCCTCCTTCTTTAACCCTGTCTGAACTTCCCCCGTCAACACTCAACCCAAAAACAATGCCTCCTGGCTGAATTTCCACTCAGTCTCTGAAATTGAAGTCTATAGCATCCTGTCCAAACTTAAACCATCCTCCCACACTAAAGACCCTCTCCCATCTTCCCTCGTCCAAAACCTAAAGCACGTCTTTGTCCCATACTGGACCAATATCATCAACTCATCCCTTTCATTGGGATGTGTCCCAGTCCCTCTCCAACTCGGACAAATCACACCCATTCCAAAAAACCCTAAGGCCGACCCTAATGACTCGAACAACCTTCGCCCCATCTCTAACCTCCCCTTTCTCTCTAAAGCCCTTGAAAAATGTGCCCTTCAACAACTGGATAAACACATTGAGACCTGCAACCTACTTGACCCCCTACAATCAGGCTTCCGTAAAGGCTGCAGCACTGAAACTGCATTGTTTAATATAGTTGATGACATCCACCTTGCCCTGGACAATGGCGAGACTTGCCTACTCATTCTCCTTGACCTCTCAGCGGCATTTGACACTGTCAACCATTCAACACTACTCTCCACACTTAAATCTAGATTTGGTCTTAATGGCACCGTCCTCAATTGGTTCAAATCCTATTTCCAACACAGAACCCAACAAGTAAAAATCCACCACTGCCTATCTAGCCCCACTCCAGTCTCCCTTGGTGTCCCCCAAGGATCCATCCTCTCTCCTGCCCTCTTCAACCTTTTCATGGAACCCCTTACCCTCATTCTCAAACAAGCAGGCATTAACTATCACCTATATGCTGACGACACCCAACTCTACTATAAAATCAAATCCCACTCTGATGTTCTGCACCTTAACACCGCCCTTACTAACATACAAAACTGGTTCCATTCCAATCATCTCAAACTCAACCCTAACAAAACGGAAATCATTCTATTCTCTCCTAAAAACAACCCTCTTCCCATCCATACATGGATCACTGACCTTACTGCCCTTAACTGTTCACTCTCCCTCTCCGAATCGGTTAAATCCCTTGGCATCACCCTCGACAGAAAGTTTACGCTCAACTCCCATGTAAAAACTCGGCCAAAGCGCACTTTTTATACTCCAACATCTCAAAAAAATCAAACCTTTCATTCCAGCGGAAGATTTCAAATCAGTTGTACAATCCCTAGTCCTCTCGAAAATTGACTATGGTAACGCCCTTCTCATCGGCTCTCCCAAAACTCACTTGGCCCCACTTTTAAATCTGTGCTAAATCTAGCGGCCAGGATTACAACTGGTTGCAAACGCTCTGACCACATCTCGCCGACCCTAAAGTCCCTTAAATGGCTTCCTATTGAAGGCAGATCCTCCTTTAAACTAGCCTGCATCACTCACAAAGTCCTTCATCAAAAAACCCCGATCTACCTTTCAAACAAACTCAAAAAAGCGGGCAGTACCCGTTCGATGAGAAGCACTCACTCTCTCCTCCTCGTCCCCCCTTTGTTAAAAAAGAAAGCCGCACAATCTCGCTCCTTCTCTGGTAAGGCCCCCAGCATCTGGAATGCCCTCCCCAAAGACCTACGACTGAATCCTTCATACGTCAGTTTAAAAAAGACCTTAAATTGCACCTGCTCAACAAATATTGGGGTCCATAATCACTCTATGCCCATACTTGCTGTTCGTTCTCTTTCCACCTTAAATCCCCAATGATGCTCCTCTTTCTCCTACCTCTCCTGCACTCCACAAGCACGTAATACCCCCCCACCTTTACCCTTCCACACCTCTAGCATCTCCTCAGTTCACCCTCTACTTTAATTTAGCCTCCCCTCCCTCCACTCTGGTCTAACCCTTCCGTTTCATTAAAAATATGAATCTAGCTTCTTTCTACTGCTTAAATATTTGTAAATGTTACCAATATACTACCTCCTTTCACTTTGTATCATAACCAAGATATGTTATTTACTTTGTTGCTTAAGCCTATTATCTCTACGCTTCTTCTCGTTGCCATATGTTTTTGTAACCTATGTTCTATCACCTTCCCAATTGTAAAGCGCTCTGATACCTAAGGGTGAAGCCAGCGCTATATAAAACCTCGTAAATAAATAAATAAAATAAAATTAAAATAAACACCCCTCTTCAGCCAGGCTAGCTTGAATCTAGTGGCAAAGTGAGCAAGGGACCCACATCTGGGCATACCCTGCCAACTTAGGGTGAACAAAGCAAACACAACACAATTAAGTCCCACATATATGGCACCCAGGGCCCTTTATGTGAAATGCCACTAGTGGTCTGAAGCACTTACTGTGCTATCCACTACATTGGTAGTGCAAACATGGCTTGAGACCTACCATTGTAGTCTGACTGAAGCAGTTTTTAAAGTGTAATACAACCTTCCAAAATGAACCCTTCTGACAGGTCTAATTCTTTCTTCTAAATATTAATATGTCACTGCTAAGTAGCCTTATAGCCCATAAGGCAGGGTGCATGGCATTTAAAAATAGGACATGTAGACATTTAATGTTAAGCATGTCCTTACAGTGACTAGCACCTAAAAGTTATTTTCACTGTATCAAGGCTGGCTGTTCTATAAAGAAATACTGGGATGCTATATTACATTTAATAATGCTATCTTCTTTTTAATATTTAGTAAAATCCACATTTACTAGTGATGTAGGATTTTTATATTAAGGAAACATTACTTTTAGAAAGTTACCTTTTCCCAGCCTCCAGCTGCAGCGCTCTGAGTGCTCTAGCCCTTCATGAGGTGTGAAAACTGATCCCAGAGCACAGACATGGGCCTGGATGTGGGAAAGTGTTTCTGTTTCTCTGGCAGGGTGACCATTTGGGTAGTACCAGTTATTTAATTTACTTCATAGAAGCCTGTCCTGTGTCAGGTAGATTTCAGATGGCCCCTTCCTTTCTTACCCCAGTCAGCCACACTCCAATCCCAGTTGGGAGGGAGCTGCCCCCAGAACTGGTCTGAAGTGACCACAGAGCAGTTGTTGGTAATTTTCAAAGGGGTTTCACCATCTTGGATTTAGGCAGAGAGGGACCTGTGGGATTGTTTCTAGTAGGGCACACAGGTCATGCTGAAAAAGTGGGTAGGGTAACCACTTGGAACTTTTATCCCATTGGTTAGAAAGGAGCCAGGGTTCACCTTACTCCCAATGATGATGTCAGGCATGAATGTGGCATTACCAGTACCTTCCTTGGGACACTACTGCACCTGAAGAAGATCAGAAGACCACTGAATATTTTGCCTGGATTTAGAAATCATTGGCTCAAATGACCTCCGAGGACTGGAACAAACCTGCCAAACTCATTCTCCCAAGGTGTGTTGCTAGTGGGCTGGAGATTCAGGTTTCAGTTTTCCACAGCACCAAAGCTGATTTAGCCGGACCTCGCCAAGTACGTATCCAGCCTTGTAGAGTTCTCTTCCACTGAGGCTGGCAGCCATGACCCACTGAAGGAATGTAATCTCTAAAGTGACTAAATGTAAAGAAGGAAATCCTGCCCAGGCAAAGGTGGCAAATGCATACAGCCGGCGAGGGACCTGCCTTCAGTGTGGAAATGAACGTCTTCTGCTCTAAGCTTAACTGGCAAAAGTTAATGACTTCACCAGGACCTTGGTCAACAGCAGTCCAACATCGTGGAACACTTCTCGGCTACATGCTGCTGCCATGCCCACTGAAGATTTTTAACTTCCATGCTTGATACCAAGTCCCGAGGTAAAATTCTGACTATGACAAACATGGTTTCTATATCTTTGATTGACCTCAGGTCTACTGCTACCAATTGACCATGGTTTGCGCTTAACGCTTTTGAAAGGTTTTGTCATTTAATACTTTAAAAGGTTCATATCTCTGGATCCCCATCTTGTTATTTTCATTTTGGTGTAATTTTATTTTATTTTTTTATTTATTTTTATTAACGTTTTCCAGTACAGCAGACATCAACAATGCAGTATATTCATATTACAAAGAATCCAAGAACAATGGCATATGTTACCACCCCTCAGCCCGATCCTACTATGTTGGTAAGGCTCCTTGTTTGGAGCGAGGTTTGCCCTGCGTATGTAACGTGCCGGGGGTAGGGCCAGCCCATGCTTCAATAGAGGTCTAGGCCAGAGGGGTCTGCACTCTGTGGCTTCTAGCTGCAAGCCACAGGGGTAGCACACCTTAGTGACATTAACTTGTGTATATGAGGGGAAGGGGGGGAGATGAGCATGTATTTCGGGGAGATTTATTCCGAGATTGGCGCCCCCTAGTCCATCTGACCTAGTCACCGGCGGTAAGGGGTCTTTCAGCGGCTCCAGCCGCGTCTGGGTGTGTGAGTAGGTTTGTGCGTAATGGGTCCCAAATATCTCTGGGTCTCGAAGCTGTGGGAATCAATTCTGCATATGTCAGTGTCTGTTCTTGCCATAGAAGCAGGTCCCCCATCCAGTCCTTAAATTTAGGCGCCCTCCCTCTACCCCATTGACAAGCCACTCTTCGCTTAGCCAATAAAAGGCTCAGTGCCACAAATTTCCGATGTGCCGGGGGTATGTCTGCTGTGTAGCCAAGGAGTGCAACTACAGGAGTCTGTGTAATTGTGATCGTGGTCATGCGCCCTAGCGCCTCCAAAACCGTCTTCCAATATAGTCTAATCTCTACGCACTCCCACGCCAGATGCAGGAAGCCTGCGTTTTCCTGTCCACATCTATCACAGGCATCACTGTCCCGTAATTTAAACTTAAACAGCTTTTCAGGGGTGTAATATAGTCTCTGAAGATATTTATAATGGATAATTCTCAGTCGACTATTGGCCGAAATTTTACCCGTCTGCTCGCAGCAGTTTTGCCATTTCTTTACGTCCGGGGGGTTCTCCTATTTCTTGCTCCCAATGCTCTCTGGCGGTGCTCGCATGCAGATTAGTCTCTGTCTGCATGGCGTGGTAGATCTGAGATACCACATGAGCTGAGTTCGTGTTTTGGAGGAGTCTATGTAGCGGGCCCATCGTAGGAGGTTCATCAGGATACGCAGGGGTTGCTGCGAATATATGATGTTACTTCGCATACCATTAGTGCGCATGTTTTTAGTGCGATGCTTTTACTTCGCAATTACCATTACTACGCATGTTTTCAGTGCGCATGCTTTTACTTCGCAAGTTCATTGAAATGAAGTAAATATGCTTTTACTTTGCTTAACAATAGTACGCATACATCTACAAAGCGTTTTTAGTTCGAAATAATGGTTTTTGGTAGGGGAGTACTTTTAAAAATCGGGTATTATATTATTATTCGTGTATTAAAATAAACACCCTTTTTTTTAAAAATACACATGTTTTGAAATCATTCTTCATATTTATTATTTCCTTTACCCTTTAAATATATTATAAGTCCGTAAAAAAAACTATATTATTTTTATAAATAATTAATTTAATAATTAATTGTGTGTTCATAAATTGAACATTAAACGTATAAATCAGTATTCAATCAATTGTAAAATGCTTTATATGTCGACAATTTCTTTTCAATCTTAATTGTAGCACCTGCCACTATTTATACACATTCACATTTTTCATTTTAATCACAAGAATACACTAACCCTCAAACACTACTCTACCCTACACTACTCTAACACCACTAACTACCCTAAACCCTAAAACACTACCCCCTACACAACCGTCCCCCTTCCCCCAGTCAGTGCCCTACACTCTAACACTACCCAGCACGACCCCCCCGACACTACCCTAAACCCTAAAAAACTACCCTACACTACACAACCACAACACCACTACCCTAAACCCTAAATCACTACCCCCTGCACAACGTTTTCCCTTCCCCCACTCCTGTCCCTACACTCAATCACTACCCTGCACGACCCCCCCGACACGTCCCTAAACCCTAAAACACTACCCTACACTACACAAACACCACAGCACTACCCTAAACCCTAAATCACTACCCCCTGCAAGACCCTCCCCCTTCACCCAGTCCGCTCCCTACATGCAAACACTATCCTCCACGCCCCCCTACACTTCCCTAAACCCTAAAACACTACCCTACACTACACATACACCACAACACTACCCTAAACCATAAAACACTACCCCCTGCACTTCCCTCCCCAGACCCCTAGTCCTGTCCCTACTCCCAAACCCTACCCTTCACGACCCCCGACACCCAAATACACTACTGTACACTACACAAACACAACCCTACAACCTATTAGACTGCCCCCTGCACGACTCTAAAAACTACATAGCCCCACTTACCTCTCTCTCCTCGTGGCTCACCTTCCACTTCTCCTGCTTCCTGCGTCAGAGTCGCACAGCATTATTTGGAATCGGAAGCGCCTCCAAATGAAAACAACGATGTGGATAGCCTGCGAAGTTACGGTATTTGTGTCCATAGAAACAATTTTAAAACTGTGGGAAAACTTTTAAATTAAACGTTTATATTCTTTTTGCACATTTTAATACTCTAACAATACTGAAGTAATTTTTAAAAAAACTTACATGCATTGTGGTAATTGTATTTGCGCAGTAACCTATTTGCGAAGTAACGGTATTTGCGTACTAGTAGCATGCGTAGTAAAAGCATGCTAAGTAATCGTACCTGCGAATAAAAAAATGCGTAAAAACGGTAAATCGTAGTAGTGGCCGCGAAGTAAAGGTAGAATACCGTTGCTGCCCTCACACTCTGTTGCAGCCTTATATACATGAACGGTTCCATCGTTTGAGGGTCCCTATTGGCAAAGAGCTGCTCTTTGGTTAGGAACGTGCCATTTTTGTATAGATCACCCCATGTGACTCTGTTCATCTTAGTGAGAAGTTGACGACACTGCACCTCTCGTGTTACCTCTAGGGCAGGGTGGCCAATCGCTGGGAGCAGTGGAGAGTACATCATGTCTATAGTCAATCGTTCCGCTATTTTCTGCTAAACAGTCACTGTGCCCTTCACCGTGGAGGAGTACACCTGCCTCAACTGTGTTTGTGTTGCTAAAAATCGGGATAGTGGGGTGGGCTGCATATAATATTGTTCTATCGCCAAGTGGGGCATAAAGGGGGGGGTTGAACTAGTAGGTCCCATAATGCGCTTGCGTAATTGAATAATATAGTTCGAAGTCTGGGGCCTCGAAGCCCCCTTGGGTAAATGGCAGTGTTAGCATCTCCCACTTCAGTCTGGGTTGTCGGCCTCCCCATGCCAGGCGTATCATCTGGGTCTTAAGGGTTCTGAAAATGGAGGGCCCTGGAGAGAGAGGGATATTGATAAATAAGTACAATAGCTTGGGGAGGATCACCATCTTCATTAGGGAGATCCTTCCCATCATGGATAAGGGTAGCGCTATCCATCTCCCTACAGATTCCGTGATGTGTTCTATCACCCTACCGTAATTGGCCCATAGGAGTTCCGGACCTTCTCTAGTTATTGTGATGCCTAGATATCTAACCTCGGGAGGGCACCATTCTATGGGACAATCTAAGGGATAAGGGTGCACAGCATCAGTGAGGGGAAACATTTGAGATTTTGCCCAGTTTATTTTGACCACTGACAGCTCGCCCAATGCTATGAACTCACACAAGATTGGATTAAGGCTGATCTGGGGTTTTCGCACATATAGTGTGATGTCGTCCGCGTATAGCGAGACTAATACATGTCGAGTGGGGTATTCCAGGGCCCACTCGCGATGCATCTGCCGAAGCCGGGTCGCTAAGGGCTCGACCGCCAAGGCGAATAACAGCGGTGACAACGGGCAGCCCTAACGGGTGCCCCTCGTGATTTCTATCCAGGGCAAGCTGGCATTATTTATTACAACCCTGGTGCGTGGTCTCCTATATAATAGCCGTATCCAGGCCAGGAAGCTTTCCGGCATTCCCATTCGCCCCAGAATGCCAAACAGGTAGTCCCACTCCACCGAGTCAAATGCCTTGGTGGCGTCAAGGAAGATCGCGGCAGCCTCTAGGGCAGGGTCCATATCTTGCAGTGCCGCAAAAAGAGTGCACAAATTATGAGAGGTAGCACGCCCTGGTACAAAACCAGCTTGGTCAGGTAGCACCAGCACCTTCATGAGGAGACTCAGCCGATTCGTGATTATTTTGGCCAGTATTTTAACGTCGCAGTTAATCATAGAAAGAGGTCTGTATGAATCACATTTGTCTGCTGGCTTCCAAGGTTTAAGTATGGAAGTATGGAGATTATGGTGGCCTCCCTCATAGATGCAGGCAATTCCTCCAATTCTAGGGCCAATACTTGTTTGAGTATTGGTGCTAGGTGTTCTATGTATGCTGTGTAGAAGTCAGTGGGCAGGCCGTCAGGCCCAGGAGCCTTACCCAATCGGAGCTGCATTATGGCGGCTGTAATTTCATCTAATTCAAATGTAGCAGATAGGAACTTTCTCTGTGAGTCTCCTAGCCATCCTAGGGTCTATAGGCTCCAGGTATGACTGAAGGGATATCGGCTGTTGTCTGGTCGACGTATACAACATGGAGTAGAACGTCAAAAATGCCTGAAGAATAGCAGACGTGTTTTTAACGCTCCCGCTTTCAGGGGTTTGTATCTCCAAGACATAGCTCGAAAATCTGGGCTTCCGTATAGTTTCGGATAGTGCCCTTCCTGGCCTCTCGCCCTCCTCATAACGGCGAGCTTTGAAATATTTCCCTCTAAACCGGCATTCCCTGTCGGCTTCCTCCTGATACTCAGTTATCTTATCCCTTAATGCTGTGTATTTCTGCGGGGATGGTGATCTTGTTATGTCCTCTTCAATCCGCTTAAGTTCACCCTCTTGTCTACCGAGTGACTGTCTCAAGTCTCTGAGCACCCCTCCTCCCTTTGCAATGCTCAGTCCTCGGACCGTGACTTTAAACACCTCCCGCACAGTCGTTACTTGTGCAACCGACCCAAGATTTTGCTGGAAAAAGTCATGTATCTTCTGCTCCAGCTCGGCTCTAAACGCCGTGTCCAAGAGCATGGTGGGGTTCATGCGCCAGCTGATATATGGGGTGTGTGTGTGTGATTGGTGGCGAGATACACATGAGTACGGGGGAGTGATCAGAGTGGGTGTGTGCTAGGCGTTCTACCCCCGTCAGCCATGGGCCAAGACCTCTAGTGATCACCCAGTAATTCAGGCACGACCAGGTTTCATGCGCAGCAGAGTGGCAGGTACCCTCCCTCCTGTCTGGATAAGGGTGTCTCCAGGCATTCAGAAGCCCCCAGTCAGTAATGATGTCCCCCATTTGGCGTTATGATCGGGTGTAATGGTGCGGTTGCGGGTTGTGTCTGTCTAGTGCTGGGTTCAGAGTGACATTGAAATCTCCGCCCCACAGCACGTGTGTAGAGCCAATATCTACAGTCTTCCCCCATAGTGTAGCAAAGAACACAGGATCATCGGTATTAGGGCCATAGCAACTAACCAGTGTCACTGAGTGTGATGCAAGCGCTCCCCACATCAGACTAAACCGTCCCTGCGGGTCCGATAGCGCTCCTTCGGGTACATATGGGGTATTTTTGTGTACTAATATCGCAGTGCCACACGAGTAGGTGAAATATGATGCAAAGCAACTGTATCCCGCCCATCTAGCTGCAAATCTCTGCGGCTTCTTGGGATCCAGATGAGTCTCCTGGATCATTGCAATTTGAATGGAGTGTCTCTCTAGATACGCTGTTATTTGTCTGCACTTCCTAGGGTCTCCCAATCCCTGGACATTCCAGGTCAATAAGTGTATCTGGAGGTTCACACCAGGGCTATACAGCTAATAGGGTAAGTGTGTCTCGCATCCTCTGACTATGAGAGGCGCATTGTTCCCGGTTAGTTACGCAGTGAGCAGGGCTGAAAGTAGCCTGTGTTATGTCAGTGAGCCTGTCTCGTACACTGTTCTGGGCCCTTGCAACATCGATGTGTTGTACTGCTAAGTATTCAATCAAAACTTACCCCTGTCCCCTCCCGCCTCCCACATCGACATCCCCAACCTGTCGTGAAAGAACATTCCCACCCGCCCCACCCAATAAAGCTTCCCTTGAACTCATAGTCTTAAACGTCTGTACCTTAAACTTGGGGTTCACCCAGCGGGGGTAGCATCAGAGGGCACATCTACCCGCTCTCCCTCCTCTGTAACGCGGAAGGCAGAGGGGGCGGGGTGCCCGGGAAACAGTGTGGCATGCTTGTTCATCATTAATCACAAAACATTTCAGCCATATAAATTGGAATGGGTAGTTCTGTATTTATGTAGATCATATGTAATCTTCAAGCAGTTTGGTAAATGCCATGTCACTGTCTTCCTCTCCGAATGTGGTCGTGCATGGTGCCGTCTTCCTCAGGCACATACAGTCATTGTCCGATAGTTGGGAAGATGGTCGAGCTTCGATATCGTCAGCTTCAAGATTGGATCTCGGTTTCTTCACCTTCCGCAGGTAGTCTTCCACCTGCTGTGGGTTAGTGTAGAAGTATTGCTTCCCTAGATGGGTTATCCGCAGGCGTGCAGGGTATAACATGGCATAGTCTATCTGCGCCTGTACAAGCTTCCGCTTCACCACCGAAAATTTCTTTCTGGCTTCTTGGATGGCGATGGTAAAATCCGGATAAGGGGCTACAGTATGGCCATCGTAGGTTAGAGGTGATTTCGATCTCGCCAGTCTCGAAGCCACATATCGATCTCTATAGTTAAGAAGTTTGGCAATAATGGGTCTGGCTGGGGCTCCGGGGGGGGGGTCTGGGCCCCAGAGATCGAGTGCCCTCTCTACCACCAATAGGCTCAAGAAGGCCTCCGGGCAAAAGAGTCCACGTAGCATTTCTTCCACATATTCTTCCATTTTGCCTGTGTTGGCACTTTCTGGTATTCCCAAAATGCGGATATTATTGCACTTTGAGGTCCTCATTCTTAGCTGCTATGACCTTTAGCAGCTTATCCATCTGTGTCATCTGTTTCCCCGATGAGGCTGCAGTGTCTTCTAGGTCCGAAATTCTATGCTCCGTCTCCTCAATACGCGCATCATGCTTTTCGAGTTTCTGAGCCATGAAGTCCAGTCTGTTGCACATACCATCCATTTTGGCTTCTGTAGAGGCTAGGCTGTGCTTCACAGTCAAAAGCAGGGCTTTCATGTCGTCTTCTGTGGATGGCATGGTTTCAGCGCGTTGTCCTGTGGGTGGGTGTTCGGGGTCACTCTGGTGTTGCGGCGTTCTGCGGGCTTCAAAGGGCAGTTTCTGCTGCTTTGGGTCCGTTTTGCCCATTGCGCGCCGTCTCAGCGTATCCTCTCCGCTCCACAGGAATCCCTATGGGCTTAGAGGTCTGTGGGTGCGTCACAAGGGTTCTCTGTCGGTGCAGCACCCAAAGGGGTCAAGAGTAGTGAGACGTCCTCGTAGCGTAGGGTCGCCCTGTAGAGGTGGAGGGACACCTCAGGAGCTGCAGTGTAGGGGACTGCTGTGGTAATGGGGTAGGCGCATACAGCTGTGCTGGGCACCCTCCAGCACCAAAGGGCCTCAGTCTGCAGGTGAATGGCGATGAAGTTCAGGGTGCCCTGTCAGGGTTAGGGGCTCCGAGCTATTCACAGGGTCTGCCGATGCGTATTGGTCGCAGCAGCAGTCTGTCCCTTCTCTGGGGCATAAGGGTGGCGCTGGTTTCCAGTGGTTTGCCTGTACGCCCTCAGCCTGCCACAGCAAGTAAATGAGTCTCAATGAGGCCCGTTCCGTTATACACGGGAGTGGCCGACCTTACAATGCCAGAGAAAGCGCCCAGCAGGGTCCAGGAGGGGAGGGAAGGTGTCCTCGATGTGGGCGCGTTGCTGCTGTGGTCCCTACACAGTTTATACAGCCATTATGATTTCTGGTCTTAGGTTTGTTCAACTTGTATTGATTTTGAGGGGGGAGTCCTTCGCGATCACTCTGTGTAGCGTTGGTTGCGCGCTTCGCCGAGCCGTTCAGGCTGCCACTATTCAATAGGCCTCCCCTGCGCTTGGTGTGGGGTGCGACTAGGCCTTCTCCCCCCGCTGCGGCTGTACCTCGTTCTGCTCCCGCAGGGAGGTTTCCGTCCCGACGCACTCCGTGCTTCAGATGGCTCATCCTACGCCCTGTTGCCCTGCTTCCCGGCTCAGCGTCTCCGCCGCGCGTACCTGGGGATCAGCTCCTTCAGGCCCCTCTCATGCTGCCGCAGCCCAACATTCACGTGGTCCACAGCTTACGGGGTAGGGAACGGGCCTATCTCGCTCCTCCGATCTCGGTCCCCACCAGCCCGTGAGGCAATCGATGTCGCCTCCAGCATCCAGGAGTCCGGTCCACTCTCGTTACTGGCAATAAGGAGGTGCGTGTTCCACCACCACAGCTGGGTGCTCCGAGCTGCCTGCTGAGGGCGTACAACCTTGGCCCCTCAGCCATGTTGTCGCCGCACCAGAACAGAGCTCACCTTTGCTCGGCGTCCGGCAGGGTTCCTCGGCAGCCACACACAGTTTTGGGTTCCAGACGCACTCCGATGCGACATTTTGAGTGCCCACTCCAAGTAGCTTAGTGTGAGAGCAGGATAATTTCAGATATTAATTCCCGGGCCACCAGAGCCTCACACGGGTGTGGCCACCTTGGTTTAGCGCCCTCTAGCGCCCCCCTCATTTTGGTGTGATTTAGTATACTAAAATGTACTCTATGTTTCCAAATTTGTTTGAGACTTTTTCTTCTGTTGTGTTTTGATTATATTACTGTTTCGGGACTGCATAATTACTTTACACATTGCCTCTAAGTTAAGCCTGCCAGCTTTGTGCAATAGCAACCAGGGGGGTTACACATTTCCTCTAAGTTAAGCCTGTCAACTCTGTACCATAACTACAAGGGGGTTGAGTTCAGGTTAATTCAGTGACTTTAGTGTTTCAACCTAGTAAGGATTTTGTTTAATAGTTAAGGTGGGTCGTCACTCCCCTTAATGAATAACCCAGTTTCTTACACAGGTAGATACACAATCGTGGCTGAAAACCCCACAAGTGAAGTTTTAATCATCTTTGCAATCTGAAATATATCTTTCTCAGTTGAACTGCATCCATTGACTGATCAGACCTCTTTCACACATTTGATTGGCCTCTGCTACTACTTTCAAGGGATGGCCATGTATTGGACTGGGCCCTTTCTGCACAGTCATCCCTAAACATTTTGTCTTCACCCTCATGTTTCCTGAACCTATTTTGGTTAGCTTTTAGGACTCCTAACCAGTGCTAAAGTGCTTGTGTTATCACCTTAAAACTTGGTAGAATTGGCTTATACCCAATTGGTATATTTAATTAACTTGTAAGTCCCTAGTAAAGTGGCACTACTTGTGCCCAGGGACTATAAATTAAATGCTAATAGTGGGCTGCAGCACTGATTGTGCTACCCACTTAAATAGCCCTTTAAACATGTCTCAAGTCTGCCATTGTAACTTGTGTGTGCAGTTTAAAACTGCCATTTCAACCTGGCAAAAGCAAACCGTTGCCAAGCCCAAACCTTCCTTTTTAATACATGTAGGTTACCCCTAGGATTAGCCCTTAACAGAACAGAGGACAGGGTGCAGTGTATCTTAGAAGCAGGACATGTACCTTTAAGTTTTACATGTCCTGGTAGTGAGAAATTCTTACATTAATTTTTCGCTACTGCAAGACCTACCTCTCCCATAGGATAACATTGGAGTTACCTTATTACCTTTAATAAGATGTAACTTCCAAATAGGAACAGGTACCAGTTCACGTTTGGCATCTTTGGAATGGTAATGAAAAATCCTCTCTTATGGTAAGTCGGATTTTTTGGTTACAATTTAAAAAATGTCACTTTTAGGAAGTTTGGCATTGTCCTTCCATAGCCATTTAGGGCCTGATTACGAGTTTGGCGGATGGGATACTCCGTCACATACGTGACTGATATCCCATCTGCTGTATTACAAGTTCCATAGGATATAATGGAATTGTAATATGACAGACGGGATGTCTGTCTCGTTTGTGACGGAGTATCCCATCTGCCAAAATCTTAATCATGCCCTTAGGGGCCGATTACGATGGCGGACGGACTGGAGTCCGTCCGCCATGGTGGTGGTGACCGGGACCGTCCGCAATACCTGTGGCGGTTCCACACACCGAATTAGGATGCGACCGCCACCATGGCGGTTGCACCTTGCACTCTTAAAATTGCGGCGGGTGCTGCTGACAGCAGCACCCACCGCTATGTCAAAAATGCATGTCGTGCATTTCACTGCGCTACGTGGCAGGCACCACACAGTGCCTGCCACTTGGTGCAGTGAAATGTCGGGGGGTACCATGGGTACCCCCCTCAGTGCACAAACACCCCCCCAACACATTGGGGGCCTGCAACAGGCCCCCAAAACCAATCTCTACCAGCCTTTCAATGACGGTTTACCCGCCGCGGAAAGGCTGGCGGAAGACCGCATCGTAATTTGGAGGACGTTGCCTGCTAGGCACCGCCACCATTTTACGGATGCAGACCGCTCCGCCAGGCAATGGCGGTTCCATGGCGGACGGTCTTTGCGTCCGCCGCGGTCGCGGTCTGGATCCCACCGCCATCGTAATCTGGTGGTGGGAAAATCGCGGTCCAATGTGGGAAGGACCGCCACTGCCGGGCTGGCATTCACGGTCCTTCTGCCATCGTAATCGGCCCCTTAATGCCTAGAGTCTGTCTCTGGGTCACATGACTGGGTGTAGCTAAGAGTTGGGCTTGTGTATTTCTCCTAGACATCCACACACATAGAGGGCTTAGGTGTGCCTGGATGTGCCATCAGAGGCAGCATCAGGTGGCGGAGCTGAGCACAGCCTTGCTAACACTTGATTAGGCTGTGTTCTACCTCCACACATAAGGCGCCATACCCCCTGTAGTTAGTCGGGAGCCAGGATAGGTGAAATAGGAAACCTGTGCACTTCAAAGGGAAACCTGTAGAAGCTTACGCTTGCCGGGAAGAAGGACTGCTGTACTGTTGAAAGGATTACCACTTTGAAGGACTGCTGCTCTGAAGGACTGCAGCCCTATTGTGCTGATCTGCTGCCTGTTGTCCCCTTGCTTGAGTGAGAAGGACTGGATCTGCATCTGTTGAACCTAGGACCCCAGAGTGACTCCAAGGGCTAGCAGGCTGGCCTACTGATTTGAGCCTCAGGGACAGAAGGCTCCAAAAACCTTGCACCCAGCACCTGGACTCTGCCAACTGTAAGTCTTCCCCTGCCAAGTGGTGCCATCCCAGTCCTAGACCTTTGAAAGTGGGCCTGAACGTGCTCTCCCAACCCATCTGTGGCTCCAGCAGAACCGATGCATCTCCTCTGCTGTGTTGCACACCCATGAACAGAACTGATGCATTGCCTCCGCTACGTGGACTTTTCAGATGCAAGGATGCTGCTCCCCACAGCCCCATAGGAACAGTCACTGCATGATGCATCACAGATGCAGGACTTGCATCGCAGCCCTGCAGATCCTGCAAACCTACATTTTGCCTCAGTAGCATGATGCATCCTCAATGCTGGACTTCACATCGCAAGCCCTTGTTGACGGGATCCTCGACGGTGATGATGGATCTCACACTGCAGCCCATCTGAACTGACACATCACCTCAGCTGTGCTGCGCTTTCTCAGCGCAGGACTATACAATTCTTTAAAACCAAGATTGAAGTTACTCTGTTCAGCACGTCTAACTGGGTCTATGTAGTCACCCTGCACTCCATCGTGGTCAGCCTGAACTTGTGACTTTGCCCTGGTTTAGCGCGATCAGATATCCACAGTTTCAAGTACTTTGTGCTTTTTGGTGATATTTTCACTTACATTTTTAAAATTACATATCTCTGGTTCTACAGATTGGATTTTTGCTGTTTTGGTCTTGCTTTGTGTATTGCATTTTACTATATTTTTCTAAATTGATCTGTATTCACTTTATTATTGATTGAAGAGCTGCATAAATACTTTACACATTGCTTCTAAGTTAAACCTGACTGCTCTATGCCAAGCTACCAGAGGGATAAGCATAGGTTTAGTTGGTGTTTGCTTGATACTCAGTCTGACAAGGATTGTGGTTGCTGCTTGAGTAGTGTTCACCCCCCTCAACCAGTAACTCAGCTTCTTACATTGGTGATCAGTGGTGAGGATTAGGACTTGTATTAGTTTAGTGCCATGTAGTGATTTTGTGTTACACTAAAATCCTAGATAAGTAATATGAGACCAATTTGAGCATTTTTAAATTCTCCCTAGGGTCTGATTGACTGTCTTCCATTTTTCTAAATTTAAGTCCCTACCCCTTCGTCTCATACCATGGAAGTGGAGATGCTCAAAGGGGATAAACTCAGCAGGGCCAACCTGCAGAAACTCTGCAAGTAGAGGGGACTACGTGCAGGAATAAAGGCAAGAAAGCTGCACTTTCAGATTGCCCTACTCGCCTATTAGGAAGTCACTGAGATGCAATCCCACCCTGAGGACTCTTAGGGTGAGAATCTAATGCGGAGAATCCTGATGAGAGGGCACTTGATTTGGGAATGGAGGATGACCTGTTTTTTGTGCCCTGAGCATGAGCTTTCAGAGTAGGAAGGTCCTCTACCCACTGAGAGAGAGCCCAGTGTGAGGGCAGGCAAAAGTGTGTATTCTAGGAACTTGTCACCAGAGGAACTGACAGACAGGAAAGCACACAAGGAGTTCAGGCTCCAAATAGCCAAACTTAAAACAGAGGTAAGGAAGGTTGAGAGGGCCTTGGAAGAATAGAAAATGCTGATGAAGCATTAGAGAAGCCGGAAAGAATTGAGTTTAAAGCTAGATAGAGGTCAGAATCCAGCAGCAATGGTGGCAACTTGCGTGTAGCATTCAAAGGTGACAAGAAGGTCCACATACCCAAAGATCTGGGCCCAGCTATGTGGTGGGAAATGATATTGACAAATGGGTTGCTGCATATGAGGTAGCCCTGAGGGTGCACAATCTCCCAAAGGAGAACTGGGGGGCGGGTTGTGGAAGCTTATGCCTACAAGGCAGAGGGATAAACTAGTCACACTAGCAGTAGGTGAGCAGATCAAGTATGCTTCCATGAAAGCAAACCTTGTAGAAAAACTTGGGCTGACCCCTGTGAAATACCGCCAGAGGTTCAGGGACAGCCACAAAACCCAAGGCCAATCTTGGGTAGATTTCTTTAATCACTCTACTAAGGCCCTGAATGGCTGGGAAGGGGGCATCAAAGTTAATGACTATGATAGGATGTACAACCTGGTTCTGAGGGAATACATGCTTGATATTTCTTTACACAGCTGCACCAGCACTTGATGAATGCCAAGCCTGCTGATTCTAGAAAGCTTATAGCAGAAGCGGACATCTGGGCCAGTACAAGAGGGTCCAAAAATGTACTTGGTACTGACCCAAAGAAGGGGGGGTTCAGGCTCCCTCCAGCAGAGTAAGGAGAAGGTTAAATATGATAAAAACAAGTACCAGAGTAAGGGTTTCCAAACCCCCTCTGAGAAACAGGGAGTGGTTCTGGTGGGCAGTTGCCCAGGGTGTCCCATTTCCAACCCCACTGCTTTGAGTGCTTCCAGTTAGGACACAAGCAGGGGGACTCTGTCCAAATAAACCATCCACTGGTGGGACCTCTACAGGGATGCCCTGTTATGTTTCATATAGGTACCCTAATATAGGCCCGGGTAATATCATACACCTTCGCCTACATTATCTCCCTTATACTGCACAGTAACGAGCCTTTAGGATTGAACCTTTACCTAGTTCTAGTCCTGGGCACAGAAGGAGGGTTTTCCCTAAACAATAGCATCCTATAAGTCCATCAATAGACTCATACAGTATGAATGAATATTCATGAGGGTTCGTGGAAACCAGGAAGGGGCTACACACCACCATCATAATATCTACATACAAGGTTCATCCCATACGTCATCCTCAAATCCAGCAATGGCTAATACAAGAAACAAGGGACAAAGAAACCCTAGATACTTTTTGTATAAATATAGCACATCTTGCTAGGGTTGGGAGAGGAGACCGAGACTTCCAGGCCGACACACTGACCAGAAACGCTGAGGCTCCTGCATGCAGACGCTCCAGCTGACAGTGGTCTAACACATCCCTCGCGGGGTGTCCAACTCGAGACCAGGACAGGGTCCCACACTCTCTCACTTCAGGTAATGGGGTTAGACTAAATCCTAGAGGGATTCTTGGCTTCACACCTACTCACATGCTAGGTACACTTAGGTACATCTAGATAGGCATCGTAGGAGTACACGCATTTTTATCAGGCATCTTATATTCATGTATGTATTTATGATTATTGCAAGATGGTAGAACTGTACTATCTTTTTATTTTCACTGTACTGCTAATCATATATATCTGCTACTGTCTAACGGTTGTTGCAGAACATCTATTTTACACTAGAAGAACAACTGTGCAATAAATTCTTATTGTAACACGCCCGACTGTTTCTTCTGTGTAACTCACTGAGATCGAATAAGTGAGCACGAGTGACTGAGCGAAAGGTAGTATATTGTTTCCACGATCCTGGGGGATCAGGGTTGTCATGTTCTGAGGTTGCCAGAAACTATTCTTTCCCCGATAAGAGGAGATTCTAGTGGCACTGTGAGCTAGCTAAAACAGAAAGGCTAACATTCTCGGTGGGGGTGCTCAGAGCCAGTCTGCCACCAGTCCTACAGTTTATGATATCCGAACGCACAGATCCTGTCTGGGTAATATAGGAACTACACGACATGGCACCGCCAACGTTGGTTGGGTACTTATTTAACAGTAGAATCTGAGTAGTTCAGTCATGCTATTCTCAGAGACCCCTACTCACAAAACACCAGAGACGTCTGGAGTGGGTGGGCACAAATTCCGCCACAGCTGAGTAGGCTAAAAAATCCTATTTATTGGCTGTTGGTTAATCAAGCTTGAAGGACACAGTGTTCCTAAAATTGTGCATATAAAGCCTTATCTTGGTTCCCTTGAACAAAAACTTCTTCTTTACAAAATGACTGAGGGCAGGGAGGACCCAGTAGCAGACCTACACCTCTCAGGAGAAGAAGATACAAACGCAATACAAATTGCACGAAAATTCAGACATACAATCACCCTGAAACTATTAGAAAATGGTTTATCAGCTAGGGGTGGCTTAGTAGCTTTCGTGATTGAGGCACACGAATCAAATAAAACAGAGGTATTTTATTCGTGGGTTACATTCCCAGCAGCAGATGCAAGAACACAGACATTTCACTACTATACAGAAGGAGATGCACCAGTGGAATATGGTCAGTTCGAGGACATAGTGATTCCACTCACGTACCAGGAACACTTATACTGGTTTAAAGGCACCCTACCCCACACAAGAAGAAGAGTAAGATTAGGCCTGCTCGGAGGAGAGGGGGCAACATTGCCAATATTAGCGGCTTACACACCACATTCTGACATTGACACAATGCCACAGGCAGACTTACTCATACAACACAAGGATTTAATTAAAATCCACAGAAACTTGACGCAATTTGTCATGAGGACTTTCACAGTCCAACCTGCAACAGCTGCAACAAATGGTACTCAATATCAAGGTACAGCAACTAAAATCACACCACAAACATTACACGTGGTAATGGGCAAAAGTATGACCTGGATGATCTGACCTCAGATGATGCATTTCATGACTGTGCACTGGCTATAGACAGGCATACCAAGGTGCGCCCAGACCTAAAAGACAAACCACTGCCAGATGCCCAAGGGGATTTGTTTGTAGATGGGTCATGCCTGAGGATGACCAAGGGACATTGCAGGCCTCCTATGCAGTAGGTACCGCCAACAAACTACTGGAAGGCGGAAGGTTGATGGCTGCCAAAAGCGCACAGGCGGCCGAGCTCGTGGAACTAACGAGAGCATGCACATTGGCTAAAGGAAAAAGAGCAAACATATGCACAGACAGCCAGTATGCCTTCGGGGTGGTTCATGACTTCAGCCAGCTGTGGTCAATGAGGGGATTCCTCACATCGGCAGGCCAATAAATACAACACGTGCAATTGATCAGTGACCTCCTTCGAGCCTTGCTACTACCTTCACAAATAGCTATCATAAAATGTGCAGCACACACTTCCTCCAAAGACCACGTTTCAAAAGGCAACGCATTCATTGATGGGGAAGCAAAGAGAATAGCGCTGACAGGCTGCCAGCTAGCAATGGTACAACTAATAAGTACCAACAAGGACACAGATGCTAACAATGATTCATTGCATTTTGACCCTATGCACATTCAGGAAAAGGTCGAGGAAACTGAGAAGGAGGAGTGGGTGAAAGGCGGGTGTGTGCAAACAAAGGAGGGGTTATGGACAGGACCAAATGGAAAATTATGCCTACCTTCATCAATGCTCCCCTCTATGGCACGCCTCTCTCACGGCCCCTCCCACGTGGGCCGGGACGGCATGATCAAACTGTTTTCCCAATGTTGGTACAAGTGTAAGTTCCGCCAAACAGCAGAAAGACTTTGTAAGCAATGCACTGTTTGCGCACAATATAATACTGGAAAGGGTACACCAACTGCACCTGGCCATTTCCCACCGCCCCACGGACCCTTTGAGAGTCCCCAAATGGATTTCATAGACATGCCTCCCACCCAGAAGTACAAACATGTTTTGGTAATAGTATGCATGTTCAGTAAGTGGACAGAAGCCTATCCAACAAAGAACTGTGATGCACCTACTGTTGCTAAATGCCTTCTGAACGACCTGATCCCAAGAATTGGGATCCCATCCCTTCTATCCTCCGACAATGGACCTGCGTTCATTTCCCATGTCATAGGGGGGATATGTAAAGGGCTTAGAGTCACACAAAAGTTGCACTGTGCTTATCACCCACCAGCAGCAGGTGCTGTGGAGAGAAAGAATGGGGTACTCAAAAACAAAATAGGAAAAATTTGTGCGTCGACTGAACTTTCATGGGTAGACGCACTACCACTAGCCCTGTTGGCAATGAGAAGCACGCCAGATAGGGTGACACAGTTAAGCCCCCACGAAATTTTATTTGGCTGCCCCATGAACATTGCAGGCCATATGTCCACTGCTCCGCTATCAATACAAGATGATGTGCTTTTATGCTATTGTAAGAAACTAACAGAGACATTATGTTATCTACATCACCAGGTTCTGCAGGCTCTTCCAGAGGCAGCAACACCACCGCCACATGACCTGCAGCCTGGTGACTGGATCTGGGTAAAAGCCCACACCCGACGACACTGCCTCCAGCCAAGGTGGAAGGGACCGCACCAGGTCCTCCTAACGACTGCAACAGCCGTCAAGTGCGAAGGGCTGACATCCTGGATACACAGCTCCCACACCAAGAAAGCAGCAGGGCCAGACGGCAGAGGGCAAGCTCCGCTACCACCTCCAGTGGCATCCGAGGCATCCCGCAGGTACAACCTTCGCTCCACCAGACAGCAAAGAACAGAACAGAATTGAAGAAGAGGCAGTTCCCTGCTCGCTGCAGACCAGGCCTCCAACAGAAGAAAGAACATACCAGAGGCTGTTCCCTGCTGCGCACAGCAGGCCAGGCCCCAGGTATCATCCTTCCAAAGATGACAATTTTCTTCAAAAGTGCCAACTGTCATGTGCTAGTAACCTCTGACAGTACACAACAAAGGCACCAACGGTTCCTTTCAATGAGTTGCTGGAGTCTGTATCAATGCGAATAGCAGTACAGGCCCTGCTAGTTAGTGTTGCTGGATTCTGTACCACCACCACCTAGCGGTACAGAACCTGCTAGTTAGACACCAACAGACAATTCCTTCAACTACAACTCCAAGTGAACATTGTCATCAGGACACCAAATGCCAGTAACAACAACGGGAAGGTTCAGGTCCATAACGATACAAGTAGAAGAAACGCGGCTGCAATTAACTATAAGATCAGTATTACTATTATGGTCCACAGGAATTGAGATAACAGCTGTTCAGAGAATAGCTGTACCGAACCCCCCGCTGTTGAGTAGGCTAAGAAGTCTGATACTGTACAGTATTTCATTCTCAACTTTCGGAGATCAGCCATCAACACAAGACACAGCAGCAACACGCCTTGATATTTTAGAGTGTGTAGTATATGCAATAGAGAACAGCGGATTAACAATCCTCAGAGACATCCCAATGTGAACAAGACGCAATTTTGCAAGGTGCAGCCCGACAAGTTTGACTTCCTTACGAAGCCTACTCGACAGATTGTTACGGACTACGGAAGCGGCTGGGCTAGGCCTAGTGCGGTTTGTGGTCCATAACACCTGATAAGTGCACCCCTACTGCCTTTCGGAGTGGAACTGCTACCGGACGGACGGATAGAATATTGAGCTATACAGTAAACAAAACGCCAGATAGAATTTATGTACATATCACTTTCTTGGCTCCATGCTTAGAGACACCTGCAATATTATCTAGCTCTTGGCCAAGGAACCCACTTCAAAGTAAAATTGCTTTTGCCTGCCTGGGCAGCGCACTCCAGTTCCCTGATTTATCATCCCCCACAGGTATGTATATGGGGACGGGCGCTGAAGGACTAAAGACAGGGATCTACCTTGCCGTCCTCCGAGCAATAGGAGACGAGGTAGTAAGAGACATTGACTCCAACAATTTGCCTCAGTAAGGATAGCGGGACGCGAAAGAACACACTGATAAGCACAATGCCACGCCCAAGGGAAGAAGGACGGAAATGGCCAACAGTACTACTGGCAATATTGTCACCAGTCCCAGGAATAATAGTGACTGCATTGATAATAATATATGCAAAGGACCTGGAGATACCGTTCCTTAATGGTCAGGTGGGGGATGGGAGCGACTCCAATGTAACATACGGAGAAGGGAAAGCGAACATGACTGAGCAAGGCATTTTGGGGGAGGTTGACACTAGAGAAGAAGGGGAACATGAATTATGGGACGAATACCAAGGAAACAAGTATGTTGAAATGCTAAAAATGTATGTACGCATTATGAACATATCAGGATGTTATGTTTGCACACACCTGCCAACAGACACAGAAAACAGCATGAGCTACAATGTCCTACCTGTTTCTAAATATGTGGGTTGTGTCCTGATACCTGATATGCTCGTCAAACAGCATAACATGTCCTTGGCCGTCGCAGCTCCAGAAAAAGGGTTAGCAGTAGGACTGGCAACAGCAAGGCCTAAGACACAGAGAGTGCCATGCATGGACATGCAGCCGACAAAAAGAGACCAGGTAATGCACCATGAATTTGGCAAAACGTCAAGGAATGAGGAGTGGGAAAAGAGTGCTGGAAGAGACAAAGGGCCTGAGGTAAAGGTCCCAAGATTTAGGATAAAAACACAGCTCACCGCACCATCATGCATTAAGAATGATAGGTGGATAGCACCTAGAAAGACAGCCGTGCAGGTGGCATGCACAATTTCACAACTAGTCCTAGGACAGGGTGAGCAAGGATTAAGGGAATGCAACAGACGGAATGATGAAGTGCTAGGACTTGCAGACGAAAGAGACAAGTTAGGCAACACCCACGTTTTTGTTGGCGAAAGTAACTGCACTCACATAACTAGACTATCACGGATCTGGAACAATGGTCAGCGATCATCAACAGGCCTAGTGGGTTACAAGGGATTGTTCTTTGTCTGTGGCCAATGGGCATATTTCTATTTGCCCCCAGGATGGTATGGCAGCTGTTACCTTGCCTGCCTCCTGCCCCAGATAACCAATTTCACTGACCTAGTGCAGGCTGAGCGCCGTGGACGGCGGCCAGGGAAGGTTAGGAGAACAGCCGAATGGGAAGATGACACAATGACAGCATTGGGGGTGATGATACCTGGTGCAGGAATAGTATACACCTCACTAAGGATCCACCAGTTAGCAAGGATGATTGAGGATCTAGCAGATTCAACAGCAGCAGCCTTAGGTAACATCACGGAAGAACTCGCTGCCATGAGGGCAGTAGTGATACAGAATAGGGTTGCGTTAGACATGATTCTGGCTAAGGAGGGGGGAGTATGCAAAGCCATCCATCAGCAGTGCTGTTCGTATATACCTGACAACAGTCAGAATATACACAAGGCCATAGACGAAATAGATAAGGTTAGGGACGAAGCACACGACATACATACCGGGGAGGTATGGGAAACATTTATACTATGGCTACAAGGCTTGGGATCATGGCTATTGGAGCTGATCATTATAATAATAACAGTATTGATCACACTGTGTATCATGATCAACATTTGCCCAGCGTGCTGTGCAGCCTTTACTGCAAGCTGTACCCGCTGCATGCCAAAGAGTAGTGCCAAAAGACACCACACAGACGAGGACGATGGTACTGAGAAAGACTCCCATGTGTGATTTGGTATCAGATGGGGCAATGTAGAAACCAGCTTTCTTTGGTGATACCAAATGCTTGAAATCTATTTCCTTGGGCCCCGATATGTCAAACACACAAGAAGTCACTGCACAAAATGGTTGTACGTTGCCATTTTGTCTTAAGTAAAGCTGCTACTGTAACGCAAGGCTTGCACAACAAAGAACCGAAAATAGAAAGGCTTAGCTACAGATACTTTAGCATATCGCACGTATCAGCATATTGTATTGCGAAATGTTTCTGGTGCACAGGTTATGGCAAAATACCAACATACTATATTGCATTATGGTGGAAAGTCCCATAAGCTGCCCACTTGGGACACGTGGTCAGCAACAGTACTCTTCGGACCATAATTGGTATGGCGCTGCTTAGGCCGCCGCTAACTGGTCAATTAGACTATGCTTAATTTGTGTTACGTATATTATGATGCTGCATCCTTTGTGTTTGGGCCTATAAAAACTGTCAGAAACGTCACATCTTTGGGCATTCAGTAACTTTGCTGTCTGTCTCCGTGCTGCATGTATTTGCATTGTTTGTTGGTCTCCAATAAATTGTGCCATCATTTGTGCTGAAAGAGAATTGTATTTGTGGTATTATTTCTTATTTCTTCATTTCAGCTCCCACAAGATTAGGCCTGCTCGGAGGAGAGGGGGCAACATTGCCGATATTAGCGGCTTACACACCACAGCCTGACATTGACACAATGCCACAGGCAGACTTACTCATACAACACAAGGATTTAATTAAAATCTACAGAAACTTGACGCAATTTGTCATGAGGACTTTCACAGTCCAACGTGCAACAGCTGCAACAAATGGTACTCAATCTCAAGGTACAGCAACTAAAATCTCACCACAAACATTACACGTGGTAATGGGCAAAATGCCCACGAAACATGAACAAATGCCATTCTGGGTAGCTCAGAAAATAACTCAGCTCGAGGCAGTATTCCCAAATACTACCCCGTATGAAAAACACAGAATGCTAACAATCTGCTTGCCCATGGGGATAACACCACAAGTAGAAGATTGTACCACTTGGGGTGCAGTCTTTGCTGCCATATATACCAGAACTCATGGTATACCATCCTTAGCTGTAGTACCAGATGTATTAAGACAAATACAAAACGAGTATGGAGCAGAGCCTGCCCTAAACTTAGGGATGAAGTTACTAGGTAACTATGATCAGGTATCAGCCATAATACTAGCTAATATTAAAGGGGAAGCAGCTTCGGTGGCAATCCGCCAACGCCTAAGGGAGTTCAGTCCTATAGATCAACAACACGAACTACCCAAAATAATTGAAACTGCATATGCAGAATTAGGCAGAGACAGTTTAGGTGGGAACGCTTTAAAACCACAACTGATGGGCAGTCCTGAAAAGGACACTTCGAAGCAGACACCAGCTTCTTCTAAAAAGAAGTGGGATAATAAAAAACAACAAAACTTTAAAGGAAACAGATCTCAATCCCGAGGCGGATCTCCTCCACATGAGCCCTCCGAAAGGAGGTATAATCTCAGGAATAGGGATAATATTAGGAAACCTGACAGGTATCAGGATACTGATACACGTTCCTCTCATTCCTTTCAGTGTTCAACGAAAAACTCAGAGAGAGATGGACGGTCAGAACACAAGGAAGAGCGTACAAAGTCCAGAGACAAACAGCATGCTCAAGACTATACTTCCAAAAAAGAAGAAAAGCCAAAAACAAAACCTCAGTTTAAGAAGAAGAAAGTTGCAGGTCTAAAGATCAGACATGCCCAAAATTCTGAGGATACAACTTCTGAACGGGGAATGGGCTCAGACGATGCTAGACAGTGTGGCAAAAGTAACAATAGCTTGCCAGACCCTGATGGAATTTCTGGTGACAGCAGACTTGAATGATTACATCACGGTGGAAACACTAGATACGAGGGTAAGCGTCCCACATAAGTTATATGAAATAACACTCCAAATGGAGGGGAAAAAGCCCAGGAAAGTTAAAAGTCTCTTTTGGAAGAATCTGTCATCTGGTTATCACATCCTATTAGCTGAACAAGATTGGCCGCCAGCATTCGTTATCGAGTGCCCTAGGGGAGAAACAGTAATTTTTCCAGCCTTCTCCGACCTCGTTCCCATTCATTTAAAACACACATATGCACAGGAGTGGGCAGTTGCCCTAGCACCAGCATTGTACAAAAATCATGCCGGATGGGATGAGGATTCAACCCACCACGTGATCCTGTTAAAAGATTCACCAAATGCACAGAGACAATATCCAATAAAGCAAGACGCTAAAAAACAGGTCAGGGAGATGTTAGATCAACTTGAATACCAAGGGGTGATCAAAAATTGCACCTCATCAATGAACAATCCTTTGTTTCCTGTCATGAAACCTGACAATACATATCGTCTAGTTTTAGATTACAGACATTTAAACACTTGCACTAAGACATTTGCAGTTAAAAATACACACAGTGCCACATTAATGAATAACATTGTGCGGAAAAAATACAAAACTACACTTGATATCTCAAATGGATTTTTATGCCAAAATATAGCGCCTGAAAGCAGGTATTTGACCGCATTCTCAGAGTTGGGGTCCCAGCGACCATTTTTTCGTCTCCCCCAAGGGTATAAGAATAGCCCGGTGTCATTTTCAGCAAGAGTAACCGAATTACTCCAGAATTTTGATGAGGAAGCATTGTCCTATGTGGATGATATTTATCTGACGGACGATGACTTAAAAAGGCACTTGATCAGGGTGAGCACCATAATTATGGGATTCGCCTCTGAGGGCTAAAAATTTAATTAAAAAAAATCTAAATCGCCCACCTCAATGTCCTGTTTTTAGGATATGAGCTTTCAAGTGAAGGGAAAAGTCTGGCAGCCAACTTTTTCGAAAAGTGTGCACTGCTCCAACCTCCAAAATCATTAAAAAATTTACAATCAATACTGGGATTCCTAAATTTTGGCAGAACATACATTTTGGATTACGCGGAAAGAGTAAAACCTTTCTACGACTTAATAAAATCTGACTTTTCAGTTAGACAATGGACACAGGAACACACAAGCATCCTATGTTCACTACAAGAAGACATGATAGCTTCAAAACACTTACAGACGCGGGTAAGAGTATGTAACTTAGTGATCCGTGTAATAGCGGGTCAATGCGGGTACACCTACCTAACCTTCAATAAAGGCGAAACAGTACCAATCGCTTACAAATCACACCTGTACACAAACGCAGGAATACGTTTCACTTCAACAGAAAAAATCCTTACAGCAGTTCAGACCGCTGTAGCAAGAGAAAGAGCACTGGCTCAGGGAAAGCGCATAATTGTCATAACACCGGTACTGGCTTTAGAAGCTGTTACAAAGGCTAGCATTCCAAATGCAAAAGCCTTACATCCGGGATGGATACAATGGGCTAATTCTCTTACTGCAATGGATGTTGAATACAGATTTGATCCAAGTCTAAAAACACAAGCATTTCTGCAATACGAACAAGAATACCCTCTGCCGAATGAAATCTTGCCTCTAGATCAGTATGAATATATTATTTACACTGATGGATCTGCTCAACCGGCCATAGGGAGTAAGCATCAATACAGCGCAGCATGTGTTATCGTTAAAGGTTGCATGCAGGATGGAAAGTTCCATCCAAGTTGCACCAAAACGCAATCTCTAGGAGACTGCATGGCTCAGTTGGCAGAGTTAAAAGCGCTGATACTGGCACTGGTGAATACGGATCACGAATTCCCCACACTGAGAGTGTGTGATTCTTTTTACTGTGTGCAATCATACAATGAATATTTACATCATTGGGAACTAAACGGGTTCAAAGACGCAAAAGGTGGCACAATTAAGCATAACATGCTATGGGAACAGGTAGTTGAGTTGAGAAACAAACTACCACGGGCTCACGTGATCCATACACTGAGTCATCAACATGATGGCGTTCACGTTGAAGGGAATTAATTGGCTGATGAAGCCGCGAAGGGGGCTGTACGCACAGCTTCCGTAGCTGAAATCACTCATTCAAAAACGAGGATAGACGGTGAGATTATGGTTGCTGTCATTGCTTCAGGCAAAGGCAGCTCAGCAGTACCAAAGAAATTTCCACTCAAGTACTCATACAAGTTAGGTGCAAACAACATTCCATATGCTCAGATTCCTGGAGTGGGGGACAGAGTAATACCAAATATGGATCGTAGGCAAGGTTTGATTATTGCAGCACACGAGGGTTTGGGCTCTGCGCATACAGGCATTACAGTGACTATTTCGTTGTTGAAACAGCGCTATTGGTGGCCAGGTCTGACAAAACAAACTAAAGACTACGTCTTGAAATGTGACATCTGCCAGCAGATGAAAGGCTCCACCATGGCACGCCCGGCACAGACACCATTATTAAAATCAGACAGACCTCTTGCTTGTGTATATCAGTACCACTGCAGCCCCTTACAATCAGATGGGGCTTACAAGTATATCATGGTTGCAGTGGATTCATGCTCAAGATTCCTATGGGTTTGGCCTCAGCGCTCGGCTGACGCTCGAACTAGATTTGCGAGTCTTTATCGGGACACACGCAGTTGGCATGTTGCATTCTGACCATGGCCCGGCGTTTAGCTCTCGGGCTTACAAAGAGGCCATGGAAAGTATGGGCGTAGCATTGCGGTACTCCTCCCCGTACCATCCTGAGGGAAATTTGGTTGTGGAAAGGAAAAACCGGGACCTAAAGCAATCTTTAACAGCTAGGGTATTAGGCAAGGGCGGTAGTTGGGTCAATCATATATATGGGGTACAACAAGCTCTCAATAACCAGTCAAGAAGCTCTCTAGGGGGTGTCACTCCTTACGAGGTCCTATTTGGGACAAGAATCTGGGTACCTGATCTTGATTGCGAAGGCACAGTGGCGGATGAGAAACCATTTGATATCCATGATCGTTTTGCTGTTTTACAGGATCTAAATGAATCCAGGACACAACAAAATAACGTCCACCTGAAACAGACCGCCACTGGGGAAGTCAAGGCAGTCCCGGCAAGACCTGTCTGGATCCCAAAATTCGGAGATCTGGTCAGAGAGAAAATAGCGGATAAAAAAGAATTTGGGCCATCCTACAGAAAACCTGTACCGGTCCTAGCAATTCAAGGAACAAGAACTGTACTTCTACCGCCTCTTGCCAGGAAAAAGGAGAAAAGATTTGTCTCAATCGACTTAATCAAACCACACTATGTGGCCGATACTGAGCAGTAGGCCTCATGGACTCCGCTGTAGCAGACGCCCTCCTCTAGCTACAATCCAAGAGGTTCAAACAGAAAGACTCATCACGTTTGAAGAGTCCTCTCAAAGGAATGAAGGACTATGCAACAATGCTATGGAACTCGTTCCCCTTGAACCCGAAGTTCAACTTCAAAATCAAACTCAAAATAACACACAATTTGCAATAAGACCTAATACAGATGTCTACGTCAACATGCCTCGACGAGAGCAAACTACGATTTCAACAAATCCTGAAGCAATTCCAACAATTGATCGAACTGCTTCTGGCTACTTCATGAACTTTGATACGTTTTCCTTGGATCCAAGTGAACCGGTAACGACGCCAGCCCAACAAACACGCAAGCAGCAGATTATGGACTTTCTGAACGTTCTCAAAAAGACTTAACTGGTATCGCCTTGGGTAGAACTCTGGGTAATTACTGGGATACTGTTCTTTCTTTTCTGGCTAGGCTTAGTTATAACTTTTAGCATGCTTATTAATGGACGATACCTTCAACAAAGACCTGAAGCCAAAAAAGTAAATTTGATTCTGAAACCACATCAATCTTCTCATCGTGAACAAAGAGACTTGTCATCAGTGAACATTACAGCAGTTCCTATACCGGATGGTATAGTCTGGGACAAGGTTGATTTCAATATATTCGGTCCAACTGAACTTTTAAAAATTTCTCATGTATTTAAAATGTCATTGAGTGATATCATTACCTCCAGTACATTTTCTGATGATTGAGACTCTGAAACTGTTAATAACATGTTGTCTGATTTAGAGAAAACTGCCGCATTTCCACACACTGAAATGCTCAAACGTACTTCAGACTATGACACTTTGTACTGTTACCAACATTATGGTCATCATTTCCTACACAAATATATAACACCTAGAAATGTTTTTGAGTGCCACCAGTGGGAACATTGCCCTACACCACCGAAAGGTAGTTCGCAAACATTTACACAGAAATGCTCATATTTTTCAGGGTTTAACATTTCTGACCCGAAGTCATTTTATTATAAAGTCGCACCCACATCGGCACAGAAAATTATGTTGACTAACACCAAACAGATTTACTCTGATTCCTTTATTGCCCGATTGTCTGAACAGGGTTTTGACCTATGGAAGGACACAATAGACTTAAAATCAGTCTGGGGTTCTAGAGACTGGCAAGTCCAGGGAACAGAAGCGCTATTTAGAGCATGCCTCATTCCACAGCAGATGATATTCCTAAATGACACTGTGCAACAGACATGCTGTCTTGGACTAGCCAAGAACAAGGACCTGAACACACCTCGGTTTCCAACACCATCACAGATGGAGGGGTGGCAAAATACAACTTCACAAGAAGGGGTAGAAGTAGATGACATTTTTCGGTACAATAGATCAGATCCTAATTGGAAAGGATGGCTGGTTTGGCCCATAGACACAAACAGATGTCAGCAAAGATTCTGGGGTACCACCGAAGGGTTCAGTATCCATAGGTCAGACACACGCTATGTACAAAGAGAACATCCAGGGGTAGTGACATCCTACAGCGTTGGGAAGTTGTGCCTTGATTGGCTAGAAACCTCAACACTCACAGAAGTGAAACATCACCTATCCTTACTAACACATGACATGGATCTTAGGGATTTTTTACTAGGTCCCAGGAAATCACATCAGAAACGTTTCATATATGCTGGCATTTATGCTGCCTACAATGAAAATTGGAAAATATCCCAACAAGAGGCCGCAGAGAGAATAGGAGAAATAGACCGTATTAACTTAGAGAAGGCATTAGCAGTAGTGGATAATGGGTTAACAACTTTGACCTCCAGGATCTATTCCTTAGGCAACATTGTATCTTCTGCAATAAACATACTGGAACAAGATTTGGCCATATTGCAACACGGGCAATCTCAGTTACGTTCTATTATGTTGTTAAGCTGGACACTGCAATCTTTGCGTGAAGGCTATGTGCCTTGGCGTTTTATCAACAGTACGTCTCTGTTTTCTGAATATAATCTAACAGATAAACAGGTAGAAATGGCACAAAGGGGAGCAAAATTTACAATGCTGCGTATTGAAAAACTGGATAGATTCCATTTACGGTAGCGGAATCACAATCCACAGAATGGCTAATCCATGGCCACATCACTCTACCGGTCACGACTTTTCAGTTTCAGTATTGCCTTGAACAAAAACAGGCAGGCAAATATGAAAAATTAGGTAAGGAATACATTAAGGAATCTTGGGAATTACCGTACAGATTTTGATGCCGGAGTGGGGATCGAGAAGTGTTTCTAAGCTGTACAAACTGCAAGAATGCTTTGAGTGGTTCTCTCATGTGTCAGGATATTTTACTACACGGAGCTTGTAATGGATCAGTAGCAACCTTGTCCTGCCACCTGCAAGGGACTCCAGCAGCCGTGATTACACTGGTATTCAAGCTGCTCTCGAATGGGAGTTACTTGATGCTGAATGATCAAGGTTGTTGTGGGATGCTTCCGGGGATTGCCTATCTGGTCACGGTGAACTCCAGGGTTACTTGCTGTATGCACGTATTGTTTCCCCCAACAAGTACAGTCAGGGAGGCGCCACTATGGCCTTCGCTAAATGTTTCTTTTATACAGTTTGATACTTTGAGCAGAATGAAAGCCATGCTTTTACAGCAAACTGTGCCCTTAACCTCCACCCGGGAGACCCTTGACCTTCAAATCGCAAGGACCTCGGCTGAGATACATGCACTCATAAGTACTAACTGCCCCTCTCATTTCACAGAAATGGTGGGACGTATCTTTAATATGTCTGATACGAGTGGTATTGTACACCTATTTAAGACCATAGGGTCAGGATTTCTGAGCACCTTTCAGACTGTCCTCGGAGTTATTCCAAACTTTATACACTCCGTATTGGGAAGTATTTTTGGAGGTCTTCCGCTGATCCTGCTCTCAATAACAGATGTCCTGATTGTTATTTTTCTGCTATGCAATGGACGGCCCAATCACCAATGAGATGGCAAAAGCACTCCTGGAGCGTAAATACCGTGAACGCATGGTACAACATCTGGGCACACCTCGCCTGCGGGAATTGAGTGCCTCTTGGTTCCTATCATTTAGACCAGTCTGGGTGGACTGCATCTTACCTGTTCTTCGATGCCTGTTTTGCGGAGAAGAATGCGTGTTAGATCTCTGTCTGACACTTCCATCGGCAACGCCACCGGACATGAATACCATGCTGGAACGGGTGAGGGTCCATGCTCGGCAGTGTCCCCAGCGTATTCCTATCTTGATGGCTGCATTCCTCGAGAACCCACAGGTGCCTTTTGCTACAACTGGGTTGAGCATCAGCTCTTCCACTAGCACTCAGGTATCGACTATAGCACCGGCTGCCTCTGCACCAGCTATTGGCAGTTCTGAGTATCATCTGTGCTCAATTGACGTGCTCTGCGAGGTGTTACAGGGATCGTCCTCTGCAACAGCGAGCAATGGCGATGTTACATCTCCCAGCCAGGACACTTAATCTATAATTGGCTCATCGTGTGCTGGGAAAGAATTCGGTTTTTCCTTTTTGTTTGAAAACTCAACTAAATTTGGAACATTTCCTTTAATTGACACTTTTGCTGGGAAAGCATGGCCTTCTGACGCTTGTAGTGGTTGGAATTATATAAACAAACTCAACTAGGACTTTGGCTTCGAGTGACATTTCCAATGCTAAACTTTCGAAAATAATTTTTCTTCCCCCCTATTAGAATATTTTTTAATGGTTTTAAAGACATTATTTTATGAAGCTCACTGATAGTTTTATGCGCCGCTACCTAGTACAAAGAGTAGTTCACTTGCATTTTTATAATTATTGACTGTTCGGAAGAGGAGTGGGTGTTATGTTTCATATAGGTACCCTAATATAGGCCCGGGTAATATCATACACCTTCACCTACATTATCTCCCTTATACTACACAGTAACGAGCCTTTAGGATTGAACCTTTACCTAGTTTTAGTCCTGGGCACAGAAGGAAGGTTTTCCCTAAACAATAGCGTCCTATAACTCCATCAATAGACTCATACAGTATGAATGAATATTCATGAGGGTTCCTGGAAACCAGGCAGGGGCTACACACCACCTGCATAATATCTACGTACAAGGTTCATCCCATACTTCATCCTCAAATCCAACAATGGCTAATACAAGAAACAAGGGACAAAGAAACCCTAGATATTTTTTGTATAAATACAGCACATCTTGCTAGGGTTGGGAGAGGAGACCAAGACTTCCAGGCCGACACACTGACCAGAGACGCTGAGGCTCCTGCATTCAGACGCTCCAGCTGACAGTGGTCTAACACATCCCTCGCGGGGTGTCCAACTCGAGACCAGGGCGGGTTCCCACTCTCTCTCACTTCAGGTAATGGGGTTAAACTAAATTCTAGAGGGATTCTTGGCTTCACACCTACTCACATGCTAGGTACACTTAGGTACATCTAGATAGGCATCGTAGGAGTACGCACATTTTTATCAGGCATCTTATTTTCATGTATGTATTCATGATTATTGCAAGATGGTAGAACTGTACTATCCTTTTATTTTCACTGTACTGCTAATCATATATATCTGCTACTGTCTAACGGTTGTTGCAGCACATCTATTTTACACTAGAAGAACAACTGTGCAATAATTACTTATTGTAACACGCCCGACTGTTTCTTCTGTGTAACTCTCTGAGATCGAATAAGTGAGCACGAGTGACTGAGCGAAAGGTAGTATATTGTTTCCACGATCCTGGGGGATCAGGGTTGTCATGTTCTGAGGTTGCCAGAAACTATTCTCTCCCCGATAAGAGGAGATTCTAGTGGCACTGTGAGCTAGCTAAAACAGAAAGGCTAACATTCTCGGTGGGGGTGTTCAGAGCCAGTCTGCCACCAGTCCTACAGTTTATGTTATCCAAACGCGCAGATCCTGTATGGGTAATATAGGAACTACACGACAGCCCAATATGGCCTTAAGGGTAAATAATCCCCAGGGGCAGGAGGTAGATCATGCCCTTATATCCTTTAGTTGGGAGGTAAATACAGAGGGTAGACTGGTAATCCCTGAGAGTTGTCACTTTCACCAGGTCAAAGAGAATGGTCCCTGTCCCTTCTCTGAGGAATACAAGGGCCAGCCAGACCATGGTAGTGGAAAGGCTGGCTTTCCCTCGAGCAGTATAACAACCAGGTGTGCAGGATAACTCAGGCCGAGAGGTGGGTTCTTGTTTGCCCCATGCCCATGGTATCCCTAGAATGGGATGAGGAGATGACCCATTGAAGGGTCATAGTTAGTCTCTAGATGCCCATAGACCGCATTCTGGGGAATAAGTTGCCACTGGTGTCAGAAGAGTTGGGAGGGGCGGCCATCCAGGGCGCTCTGAAAGCTCAAGACATATGGGCATGCCAATCCCAATCAGAGGGTACATAGGCAAAGATGGAGGGACAAGGGGGTAAAGGACTCGCCCCTGACCCCTGCTTAGTCTCAGGGTACAAACCCTGGGCTGAGTGACCAGTCTCAGGCTACTACTTCTGGGCTGGTGGGAAGGAAAGTGGAATAGGATACCTAACACTGTTGCCCCCCACTCTGAGAAACCTCAGAGGTCCAAGAAACCTGGATGGCCTGGGGCCTGACTCTTGACACTGACTGCTGTCTGTGGCCTCTGTTGGTTGCTGTCCTTATTGGCAGAGATTTTCTTGGGTTGGGAACAGAAGTCTAATCCAAGGGGTAAAATAGGCCACATCACTTTGTTGGCCATGGTGGTACTGTCTGCCTACTTGGATGCATGTTAAGGTTAGGTGCTTCACAGATGGGGTCACTAGGGTGAGAAGTACTGGACCTGCATCTGTTGAACCCAGGGCCCCAGAGTTACTCCAAGGGTCAGTTGGCTGGCCTTCTGACAAGAGCCTCAGAGACAGAAGGCTCCAACTACCCTGAACCCAGCACTTGGACTCTGCCATTTGCGAGTCCTACCCTGCCAAGTGGTGCCACCCCAGTCCTGGACCCTTGGAAGTGAGCCTGAAGGTGCTTTGCCAGCCCATCTGAGGATTCAGCGGAACCAGCGCATCTCCTCCGTTGCGCGGCGCAACCCCAAGGAGAACCCACACACCGTCTCTGCTGCGTGGACATTCCAGACGCAAGGACTTCGCATTGCAGCCTGCAGTCCCGATCGGAACTGCCAGTGTGCAACGCTTCTTTGATGCAGGACCTTGCTTCACAGCCATACAGATCACCGGAACCGATGCATTGCCTTGGCTGCACAACCCATCCTCGATGCCGGACTTCACATCGCAAGCCCTCATCAATGAGATCCTCAATGATGATGCAGGATCTCGCAGTGCAGCCTCGCAGCTTCCGTGGAACCAACGCATCACCTCTGCTGCGTGACACATTCTCGATGCATGACCCCACAATTCTTTGCAACCAGGATTGAAGGTACTCTGTTCAATGGGCCTAAATGGGTCCCTGTAGCCGTCCCTCACTCCATAGCGGTCAGCCTGAACTTGTGACTTTGTACCAGTCTAGCGAGATCAGATATCCACAGTTAACACTTTGTGCTTGTTCTTGCTATTTTCACTTAAATCTTTAAAATTGCATATCTCCAGTTCTACTGATTGGATTTTTGTCTTTTTGGTCTTGTTTTATTTATTAAATCTTACTTTATGTTTCGAAATTGATGTTGGAATTTTCTTGTGTTGTGTTTTCATTTTCTTACTGTTTGAAGTACTGCATGATCACTTTACACATTGCATCTAAGTTAAGCCTGATTGCTCTGTGCCAAGCAACCAAAATTCTTACCTAACCCTGCGATGATCCATGAGATGAGGCTTAGTTTGCGTTGTTGAACACAAATTGACGCTCAACAACAATTTGTGTTCAACAACGCAAACTAACCCTCATCTCATGGAACATCGCAGGGTTAAGTAATAATTTTAGGGACAAGGCCACACAAGACTACCTTGCAAAGGGGGATATTTTTAGTGCTTTCAGGAGACCTGGGCTAAGTCAGCCACCCCAATTGGCTGCTTCCATGAATATCACATACCAGCGACCAAAAAGACCATCTTTGGATGCCCGTCAGGAGGTCTATCCATTTTTCTAAATCACACTTGTAAAATTAAAACTACAGCCATAAAAGTAGAAACACCTGACCTCCAAGCCATGACAATTGAAGGGGTGGGAAAGAGGCAACAGCCCCATTACCTTCTACTAATTAATCTCTATATTAATCCAACAAAATGTCAAACGCAACTGGCCATGGAATCCTTTATCAGTATCCTGGAAGATTTACTCATCAAATTTGAGCACCATATTGTGATAATTGTTGGAGATTTTAATTCGAGAGGTCTGGATCATATCCCAGTTGCACTCAGCAACAGGAAGAAGTCGGGACCGCTGATCGCCCTGCTTAAAAACTTTAAACTACAATCCACTCATGGAATAAAAAGAATCAGCCGCCCTTCATGGATCCCCAAGTCGACCTTTAGGAATATATCCACAATAGATTACATTCTAATTAATGAAGGGCTGGCACATAAGCTAAGTGACTTTGCTGTGGATGATAAAGAGGAAAGCGACCACAGGCCACTTCGTGCCACCTTTAATCTGGCCCTGGAACCAGCGGAAGCCCTGGAAACAATTGGTGCAACCTTGGTCGAGGAACGCTATATATATAGTCCTTAAAAGATTAAAATGGTCTGCCAACCTTAGTAATAGACTGCTGGAGTATGTAGGCGCAAGGGAGGAGGCATCTCAGACACGGCAGATAATGAACATCATAAGTTATTGGGAAATGCTGACTGCGGATCTACAGAAGTATTTGGGAAATGCCCACCAAACAAAAAGAAGACCCAATTCAAAACAACCTTCCCTGGAACGAAGACCATCGGAGTGCCTGAAACAATGTAAACGTGCTCTTAAAAAGGCAATTAAGGGAAAAAAGAAAGGAGCTCATTCATCAAGGATGCCCTCCATCTCGGCCCTGTGAACCACATACAAGAAGAAAGTGTGGGAGTTGAAAAGACAGAGCACGGAAAAGAACTGGCTCAAAGTGTTCTCCTTAATTAAAGATAAAAATAAGTTATGGAGATACATCAATAGCCTGAGCTCCCGAAGTCCGCCCAAAGAAAATAGCATTGGTGGTAACGTGTGGGAACAGTATGTGAGGGGTCTGTACACGAGTGAATCATACAAGGTGGGCTCTCCCATCTCAGTGTGGTCTCAGGCCGCAGCCAAAGTCAACAAACCTCAAAGTTCGCAGGAAGAAACTAAAGCGCTCAGTCAGTCTGACGGTTACACAGAGGAGGAGACCGCCAGGTAAATCAAGGCAATCAAAACTGATGGGGCCCCAGGACCAAACGGCATTCCTGCCCAAGTTTTTAAGTCCGCACTAGCTTTTTTCGCACCAATTCTCACTCCGCTATATAACCACTCATATGCCACAGTAATATTACCACAATCCTGGAAAGGTTCAATCCTGTTCCCAATACACAAGAAAGGAGACCATTCAAACCCTGCCAACTATAGGCTAATAGCCCTCCTCGATATTAAAGCAAAGATCTATGACCGTCTACTACTAAGGGACCTAGAGGACTGGGTGGACAAGAACAGCATTCTACCACCTTATCAAACTGGCTTTAGGGCTAACAGCTCCACTATGAATAACATCTTGGCTCTGTCTTACCTTTCTAAGCAAGCGGTAAAGAGAAACAATCTGCCCCTGTTCTGCTGTTTTATAGACTACTCAGCGGCCTTCGACAGAGTCAACCGAGGAAGACTATGGGCAAAACTCTAATCCTGGGGGATTCCAGCAACCCTCTTAAAAGTGATAAAAGCCCTTTACGAGGGGACATGGGTCCGGGTCAAACTAAGCCCAACAACCGCAACCTCGAGAATTAAAACTAACACCGGGCTAAAGCAGGGCTGTGTTTTGGCTCCACTATTATTCAATCTGTATAAGGCAGACCTGGGGCAAGCTCTGAAAGACGGCAGCCTAGTACCTCCGAGATTGGGTAAGATGACCCTCGCAACCCTACAGTACGCAGATGATACAGTGATCATGGATCACACTAGGGTGGGGCTCCAAAGAGCCTTGAAAAGTCTAGCAGTGTATAACATGGAAAACAGCCTGCAATTAATGAGAACAAGACCAAGATAATAATCTTTGGCAAACATCCTTACAAAAAGCAAGCAACCTGGTTGCTGGGTGACCACCGAATAAGGACAGCTACATCCTATAACTACTTTGGGGTATGGGTAACAGAAAGGGCAACAGCAGCTAAACACATAAAGGAGCTAACTTCGAAAATCAATAGAATAATCCTCTCACTTAGACGTTTAAGCTATCGCCTAGCAAGTCCATCCGTAGATCCCATGCTGACAGTACTTAGGGCAAAATTAATTCCAGCAATCACCTACGGTCACCTAGCCTTCCCAGGTGCACTAGAGAAATCCATCACCGCAGCCCAGATAAAAGTGTATACAATAGTGCTACAGGCACCTAGACAAGCAAGGAATACCAGGTTAAGGCTGGAAATTGGATTAAATAGACCGGATTTGGCACTACAGGGGGACCTAATAAAATACTACATCAGAGTGCTTAAAGCCCCTGAAACTACTCTTAAACACTTTTTAAAAACGATTTTCAGGGCAGCAGGATCTCCATGGCACGCTAAGCTGGATTTAGCAATAGACTTACTGAAAATAGAGGCAGAGAGCCTGCCCCTACATGAAATTTCACATATTGCCTGAGCTAATGCAGTGAAGCGCCAAGTCAAGACCATCTCGTTTGAACTGGATCGTTCCTCACTCCGGCACAATTCCCTTACACTGGCACTTGAATATTCGTATATCCCTGGGAAAACTCAATCTTGCATGCGAGACCCACTCTCAGCTCAAGCTAGAAGGAAAATCCTGTTTTTGCGTCTCATTGCCCTCAAGATCCCGGAGTTCAACCAGACATGGGTGCGAAAAGACAACACTGTCTCCTGTCGGCTATGCAACTATCACAGAGAATCGTGGTTACATCTTTTATGCTGCTGCCCCAAGATGGCCAGCGATCGTCATTGTTTGCCACGCCTGGTCCTAAGGGATAAAGGCCTTAGAACCTGCAGGGATGCTTCGGATTGGTGCTTTTCAGAAACCACCACCTGCTTACTTGCCAGAGCAGGCAAGTTTATTCATCAAATCAGAATCGCACTTGACTTCCAGCAACAGGTAGCAGAGGCCATTGTCGCAATTACTCAGCAATTAAACCAGCCGGGGCGTTAGCTCTGACGGACGTCATCCAGTTCAGGGGCTTTCTCTAATGGACAATCGGAATATAGAGATAGAATGGGGCCCAGTAGGGAGCACAGCAAGTACTTCTACCAATGACAACCTATATATTGTAGGCAATGACGGTGATGGATTTTATACAATTATTGAACCTAACAGGACAAAGTAAAATTTGGCATGCTCTAGTTGATCGTACATTTTAATTCATTTTTAATTTGCAGGCTCAAACGGATACAAAATAGCAAACAGAGCGCATGCAGGCATGAGGCATCTGTATTGTCAATGTTGGGAAGCTTTATGGGGATGGGAGGATGGGGAGAGGGGTGTTGCTTCTGTGTTTTATACTGTAAAGATTTTAAGTAATCGTATGGTCAATGATGAATAATAAACTGTGTCAAGCAACCAGAGAGTTGAGCACAGGTTAATTGGGGGTTTGACCTTCCTCAACAAGTCACCCAATTTCTTCCACCACACAACCCCATGATAGCCTTGAGAAGTCCTTGGGGGCTACCATGTAGGAGATCTGTGTTATAAAATGCAGTTAGCAGACTTTTCCCATTCACAGTAGAGGTCCCACCAGACCTAGTGAAGACAAACACTACTTCAGACCTGGCACACGTGATAGCTAAAGAGGTTCAATAGACCTGCGTGGAAGAACCAGGCTGTATTTGGGAGACCTGAGAAAGCTCTACCCAGCTACTAAGATTGGAAATCACAGTTTTGGTTCATGCATGGATAGAAATATATGATAACTTTCTTTCAACAGAGCATTTCCACAGAAATGTACGCATGTCACTTTGAGGAAAAGCCTGCAGTTGGAAGCCTCTGAATTTTATCTGTTTTGGCAAGGCCTCATCACAAATAGATGACAGGTGTCCTACCCTTTAAAATACCCTGCTTGATCCACTGCTAGAAGACAGTCTGTCTGGAGTGAAGCCTTCTCATACGGTTGCTGCACTGAAGTATTCTGGCCTGCCTACCTCGGTAGTTTATATTTGCAAATTTTCAATGTCTGCCACAACATGGACCTTTTAATTTAATTAATCCCTAATTTTATTGAGGTTTTGCATAGCTGTTGTACAATTCACTTCTTCATTACTTGTATTTTACTCAAAGAAAGCCTTTCTGCCTATGCCAAGCTAACAGCATGACTTGGTAAAGACAGAGAAAGGCCTTCACCTTAAGGGTTATACTATTAAAACCTTCCTTAAGCTCTGTTACAGCTCATCTCAAGACTGTAGCCTCTATCCATGATAGCATAGCAATCTGATTCTCTACAGCGTTATTCAATGTGTCTGCTACGATACTGGCCTTCTGCTTTGCACAGAAGTAAGGAACCAACAGTTGTAGAAAGACGTGAACTTGTAATGACAAAATGAACCAACCATTTTCCTAAGTGCCCTCTAGAGTCAGCAGTAGCACCTGAGAGATATTTTACTCCAAGAGAGGTGGCAGCAAAGACAGAAGCGCAGCAGAGTGATACTGCAGGCCCACCCATGCAGAGTCTTTCTCAAGGAAGTAATCGCTGGTGATCCCTGAAATCTATTGGCACTATTAGGACTGAAGCATTGCATGTGAACAGAACTCACTACATGATAGTGTCCCACCATTAAATCACATTTCCTAGTAGGCCATTAACACTCACATAGGAGAGGTAGCGTCCGTATTGGATATCCGGGTATAACTTCCCTAGTGAGACACAATATCTTTGCTAGACAGTCGTGATTCACTGTTGCTGCACCCAGGGCCTGGCTCTTATAGCTAGGATTTCCTTTGCAAAAGGCCACTTGATTCCGTTTGGATTTGCAGACAAGGACATTAAGAATGCAGGGAAGCATATCTGAAAGTTGTGCTTGTTGGAAACAAACTTTAAACTATATGAACATTCAAAATAAACTCTTCTAAGGCTGTGGGTTTGTTGTATTTCTCCTAAGGTAACCTGTGATGGAAATGAAAGTGTCCTTAAGCTAGAGCTATGTTATTTTTGCTAAGGCTGAATCAATATAAAAACATAAGGTGTTAGAGTTCTAGTATATTAAAACAAATTGCTAAAATAAAGAATAACAGAATATTAATGTTTGTTAATTACCTTGGAGTGCTACAAGAGGCAAGTAGAGCCTATAACTCACCTTCCACAGAGAATGCATGGTAATGAAATTTGAGGTGGTTATTCTAGCCGTAGGCATAAATGCTGGTGAACATATATTTTAAGGTACTCATTGTGTGTATATTTAGCTTCAAGAATTAGATGTTCCACACCAAAGTACAAAGAGTTAGTTACACAGAAATATTGCTAAGTTATACCCATTCCCAGTTTCAGTTAATTGCAGAACCTTATAAATCTAGCTACTAAAGATATTTATTTGCCTTTTGATATTATTACATCCTGCAGACATCATTGACCGGCAGACGCAATTAGTAAGACTGGTGGAGTTCAGAGTCTCTGTTTTCTCTACCAGCCCATTCCCCTCTCCTTGTTTCTACCGAGAGCCCTCATATTCCTGTGTATGTGGTCATTGGTGGAGACAGTGAGAGATGGCAGAGTGCATCACTCTATTTGGATTCAGAGCACAAACTTAATGCATCCTAACAAGCAAGAAATGGGTACACAGTGGACAGAAAAATGGGAATTGAGATGCAAATGTCCAAGGAGTAGGAGCCTACGACTAAATAAAGTTCCATCTTCTGTAGCACGATGCTGTTATCATTTATGTGCTTTTAGAATATGATATATTTATCTCATGACTCAGAATAATTAGTAGGAAGAATTTTTGAGCTGCAATAGGACCGCTGTTTTCCTTTATGTGATTTCCAAATTGTCTTAGTTTAGCAACAAGCCTTCCTTACATTTTATTGTATCCAATCGATCTGGTGACTACAAAGTTCAAGTTGCCTAATATTTACAAGAATGAACATAATGGTACATTGCCCATGCATCTTATTACATTGATTAATAAATAGTTGCTTATTCACTTCCCTCTAACTAGCTTTTTTCAGTAATCTTCAATTCAGGAATGAATACGCCCCCAGTTTCTTCCCTAAAGTCATGAGAAGACAGGGTCTTCGACTGTAAATAATGGAGTTTCATTTTAGCTTTGGGAAATACTAATATGTGTTTGAGTCATTAACAGAGACTATCTGTCACCCTTATTGTTCATAAAACCAGGACAGATGCAGCAATCTATCATATTGTTCAGATGGAAAACTGTTTCTTCCTCTGTGTTGGGAATTGGTCTAGAGGTCTCCACTAGGTGGAGCCTAAAATGCCAAATGAGGCCAAATGAGGTAGAATGGATATAGCGACCTATCTGAGAGACAAGGAATTCCTTGCCTTTTAGTGTGCCAGATGATCAATTCAGCACTTGTGATGTTAAGATCCCTGGGGCAAGGTCTCTGCTGTTTATGTGGGTGTTTAATGGTGACCTAGTCGCCAAACACCACAAAATATAAAATGTGTTCTAATCACTTTAGTAATTGGGACTATCAATCCAATATAGTAATTGGGACTATCAGTCCCAGAATCAAACACTTTATTGTAAAAAAAAGGTGTAGCTAGAACAGAACTGCAAGGGGACATTTTCAATATTTCAGTTTGCATTTTGGAACAATATTTTTGTTTTGATTTCTGAAGAAGGATGGTCAAGTTGTGACACAGACCACCATGTTAACTTGAGTCACAATCTGGCCCCTTTATGTTTCAGATAGCCAGATGATCAGGAAGGTTTCACCATGCGCACTCCTTTCCCGCTTGCTATTCTCCTCATTTTCTAGTAGATTTATAAATTAGCCCCTTCTAGAAAGCAGTTAATAACACCACTAGATTATTGCTTCCTGTCGTTTTGGCTATACACTTTTTGCAAATCTTAGTAAAGGACGCTGATTTACGTTAATTAAAAATAAACACACAGTGGTCAAAAGCAAAATGCAGAATACAGTTTCGATGTCAATATTGTCAGCAGTGCACATGCAAAAAATGAATCAAGTGAATGATGTCATTCTGCAGGCCCCATTAATCCAGATTCAGGCGTGAGTAGGAGTTTGCTCGTGCAGAGGGACTATAAGAATTGCAGTACTAGCCCACACAACGTTTGACAAGCTAAACCTGGTTACGTTTCTGCAGATAAATAACAATGCATTCTAAGTTGTGTAGCTTGGAATGGGGAGAATTGTGATAATAGCTTGTTAACCCCATTCAAAACTACTGAAGCACGAACGATGCGGTAATACTTCAGAGAGGAAAATCCACACCTGCCAAGATTGATCTTTCCTCTGGAAGCAGTATAGGATCGACATATAGCAGACACCGGAATGAGGGCCACCACCACACCACCCACAATGCAACTCATAGTATGAGCGGGACAATTTCCCAATGCTGACCGTAGTGATGGAGGAGTGAGTGAGGTTTATTTCTATATTACTGAAGTTCAGGTCTTTTGTGTAGGTTATGATGGTGCACTCAATCTACGCCACCTACCCACAAACCCGTCACGGTTAACTTTGCCAAAATGGCCAATAATGGTTCTATACTGACTCTCCCATGAATCTTAGCAGTGGCATAACGGAACTTGAGGGGGCCCCGCTGCAAAGTGTATGGAGTGGACCCCACGCTCTGGGCACAGTCAGGAGCTCTCATGCCTGTCCCTGCACAGTGCCAGAGGGGCCCCCCTGGAGCTCAGGTCGCCCCCACACCACGGGGGCTGCGGGGGCTGTTGTTGCGCCAATGAATCTTAGTAGCTCCCCTCACAATTCCTGTAGTGCGCAAATTTCATACAGCGATGCCCCTCTTCAATAGCTCTTGTGCACTATTCACATTGTATCATATTTGTGGTGTATTGCTTTCAGTTTGCATAGGAACTTCCGAAAACTATATGTTTTTTCACAATCCTGCTGCTAGCAGGCCACCTCTAATCATCTAGTTCTGACACCTTTCCACAGACACAACAAGTGGGTTACGTGGTTGGGTGGAAAGACACTTTTTAGAATTCATTATAATATTGGAAAAACACAATATATTTTTCTTTTTTTAGACAGGCTTCATATATTTAAGGATAAAACAGTGTTCATTAAACTTTACAATAGAATACATTAAATACTTTGTAAAGACGCTCCCACATTCTAGTTACAATGTGTGTACTTGAGCTTTCATACTTCAAGTGTTATGATGTATTGACATGGTACATTAAAAGAAAATAATAATGATAGCTGTAAAAAAAATATTGCAGAGCAAATTGATAATTAAAATGTTCCATTCAATATTTAGCTATTATTCTAGATCTAATAAATATCACGTACCAGATGCCTGTCTCTTTGTTTTCTTAGGCATTGGGTGATTGCTAAAATAAATTTATGATGCACAAATAAATATATATTTAAACCCATATCAGAATGTTTCATTATTAAATCTCTATTTCATGAAAAACTATATAGATTTACTGAAAGATTCTAAAAATTCTGCATTCTATGTGAAGTTCACAGCGATCTGTTTTTGACCTTTGAAAATAACTCCTAGTTGTTTCAGGAGTTTGGGCCTTAGGTAGAAAGCTATTATGTGGCCGCAAAAGCTCTAAGTCGGAAAATGGGAGCCTTTGATATTGAAAAATACAGTTTGGTTATGTAAAAACCCCAAAGTGCTATTCAGTAGCATGTTAATGAGCCACGACATAGATTTCTGAGCATATATGCAGTCGTAAATTGGAAGGGGGTGTTTAGGACATCACTTCCAATTTGCGATTCCTTAAGGTATGCATCAATGGTTTGCAACTGCTATTTTGGTTGCAAACCATTCATAGGATACTGACATCTCAAAGGAGGTGGGAAGAACTCATTCACAAACTGGAAGGTGTCCCTAAGGGGCCCTTTGTCCTTTGCAAATGTTGAAAAAAACATTTTTTAGGAGTTGGCAGTGGACGATGGGACCAATGCTTACTCCTAAAAAAAGTTTGTCAAACTTCTCATGTTTTTTAAGCACATCTCTTTTTCCTTTAGTGACAATATAATGCATTTAAAAAAATAACAGCTTTATTTAAAAGCAATCACAAACTTGGTAGTCTTCAAACCCCAGAAGACCACCAAATTGCCAGTGATGGCAGTGATTTGTAGTGGACGGCAATTTGCAACCTACCTCAATAATATTCATGAGGTATGTGAAATTATGACCCACTACAATTTGGTACTTTAGTGAACCAACCTATTACTACATAGGTTGGTTGGCAAAATACCAATGTATTCAGTAAAATAATGCATTCTTTGTACATAAGCCCCTATGTGTTTAAACATACTGACAAGTTTTGTCAAGATTTTATGATTGTTAATAATATTTGTGGCTAATCATTTCACAACTGTTTTATTACAACAATATGCTGTTCTCTGCTTGCTCTAATCAAATTAAATGCACAAGTGTGGCCATGTGATCTAATTTTTATATTATGTATCACATTGTAAAAAATGGAGGCTGTGCTTTAAATCCTACTTTCTCCACTTCAAAAAGTTATGTGATCTATTCAAATGATAAACAAAAAAGTAGAAGAGAGGAACAAAGAGGAGACTGTGGATACTGCCACCTATCCAATACATTAAAAACTTCAGACCTAGACCCATAGCCCTATAGTTGGATGCAAATAATACAACTAACAATTCCATTTTTTTAAAGACCCTCATCGGCTCTATTAATGACATGCTTCATCATTGGGTCTAGTCCTGGTGCACTAGATACCCAGATGGGCTCGAACTTAGTGGAAGGAGCACTTGGATATGTCTTGCTGTGTAGGGGAATGTAGAGAATAAAAATGCCTAGGGTATACAGGAGTTTCCTTTAATTTAGTGAGCTTTCCGTAAGATGAAAAGGAAATAATGAGGATGCCACAGGAAATTGTTATCTATGCATCCTTTGTTTCAACGTGTTTCAGCGATAACTTGAGAGACTTTTAAGGGTCCAAGACTTTAATTCAGGGTACTTAATGACCCTATCAATGTTTTTAGTCACTCCTATCACTACAAGTCTGGTGTGTGTTAGGAATAGAAATATGCAGGCTTACTTAGCTAAAATAATACAATGCCTGTAGGATAAACATAGAAAACATAATCACAACATATATTAATTTCATACTCCACACAGTGTGTTTACCTGTTACTGCCCATTATGAATAAGGAAACCATTGTTTTTTGTGCAACTTTATCACATGAAGACACCTCAAATGGCATGCTGTTTGGTAGGGGGGACACAGATCAGGGCCGGACTGGCTACCGGGCGTTTTGGCATGCTGCCGAGCTGGGGGCTGATTTCGTTGATGGGGACCTGCGTGTGCTGAACGAAATTCGTTTTGCTTTGTTTATTTCGTAGCACACGCAGGTCTCCATCAACGAAATTAGCCCCCACCGCAGTGACATCAGCCCCCTGCTCGGCAGCATGCCAAAACGCCCGGTAGCCAGTCTGGCCCTGACACAGATCACTGCAAACAGGTGTGAGAAAATATGTGACAGGCGTCTATTCATATAGTTTTCTCCCTGAGTCTAGACTTCCTAGACTACATAGGAGTATGGTGTGGACATGCCCTGTAGTCAAGCACTAGACATCAGAATACATGTGCAGTCAATTAAAAGAAATGTTTGGATCTGTGGGGAAAATGCCCCAATGCAGTCCTTGCACACTTTCACTTACTCATGCAATTTACATCCTCAAGGGTGGCATGTCATATAGCTACCACATCTATAGCGACTCTCTCTAGACTTAAATACATCTCCCTAGAGGAGACATTAACTGTTATACTTAGCCTTAAGTCAGGATCTCCAGCTGATCCCTTCCCTCCCGTTGGCTAACAAACTGTTGAACAAATCACTGTCTACAGTAACAGTTCCCCATTCCTGGAAGCAGGCTAAAATCTTGCCCGTGCTTAAAAAAACTCAGGCGGACTTGGGCAAGTAATCTAATTACAGATCCATATCACTTCAACCAGCTCCATCAACAGTACTGGAAAAACATGTAAACCAGCAGTTTTCCAAGTACTTGGAAATTAATAATTTGCTACACCCAAGTTAGTCAAGCTTTAAACGCAACTTCTGTATAGATATGGCTCTAGTGGAGGTTGCTGATTACATCAGAGGCACTTTAGATGCTGGCGGAAGGCATTGCTGATTATGTTAGACCTATCAGCTGCCTTTGATACAGTACACCATGCCAAACTCCTAGCTCCCCTAGCTCACCTAGCCCAAGCCTTGGGAGCAAAAGTGATTTCCTATGTGGACAATACCCAGCTGCTGTTCTCCTGGGGCAGGGAGGCAGAGTTGCCGAGCGAATTAATTAGATCCTAAGAGCCACCTTCCATTGGCTAATTCACCATCAGCTTAAATGTAATGCAGACAAGACCAATCTTCTATACTTCGGTCTTAAAGCCACAGATACATGACAGACATTTTGGCTAGTTGATGACCCCTGCTCGACTCTCAGGGATTGTCAGTGAAGAATTTGGGTGTCAATTCAATGACTGTCTCTCTTTCCATCCTCAGGTTGAAACGGTGTTGGGTACTTGTTTTGGACTACTGCGTATTCTAAGGAAGTTTTTACATTTCCTTTCATTCGCAGCCAGGAAGCTGGTCATAAAGGCACTTATAACATCAAGGCTGGACTACGGTAATGCCATAAATTTGGGACTCCCTAACTACCTTATTAATAGATTACAGGTGGTCCAGAATGCAGCGGCCCACACCCTTCTGGGCATGCCTCTGAAAACACATGTGTCCTGGCACTTGTGGGCTCATCACTGGCTCTCGATAAAGAAGAGAATTTTAGTTAAAGCACTTGTGTTGGTCCGCAGGGCTCTCCACGACACAGGTGTAGGCTATCTCAGGGCAAGAATTAGTTTCTACACCCCCCCCCCCCCGAAAAAACCTGCGATCAGCAGTACTCTTCTGGCCAGAATCCCTAGGATTCGATGCACCAGAATTTGGGGAAGGTCCTTCTCTTTTTTTAGGACCGTCAGCATGAAACAAACTTCCACTAGAGTTACAAGCAATTGAGGAAACCTCATCGTTTAGGAAAAAGCTGAAAATGTGGCTCTTTAAACAGGAATAATTAGCTTATTACACTCTGTATCGATGGTCCTGTGGGCAGAGTGCTGGGGCACTCTTTGAAGTAACCGTGCGCTGTACAAGTTGCCATTCATTCATTCATGTCATGACTTATCTATGTGATTGTCCCGTCTCCACTACCGATCATTTTGAGACTCATCTAGCTGTCTGCTAAACTTGTCTCATTTGACATGGAAGAACTCATATTTCTGGACATGTCCCTTGTGTCGTGTCAATTTCATTACATTTGAGTCTCTGGATATTGTGATCCTACTCACGCATCGGAGCCCATTCTCTGCCATCCCATAATAATTTATTCATGACGGGCCCTTCCCATCCTCTTAAGTCTGTATCATCGCGATTGCAATGTTAAAAGCATCACACTGTCACTGTGTATTAAGTTCTTATGGAAAGGAATAGCCACTGAGCATGTGCTATTTTTTTAAATAATACCTCTAATGATCTAGGAACTGAGTAGGCATTCCACAGTTCTCAACAAATAGAAGTATAATAATGGGTCTTCTGATTTGTTGGGGGGTAGTTTTAATCTACTTTTACATATCTTGAGTATGTCCAAAGTGCCCACATTTGTTATGGGATTTCACGTTGTTTGAGAATATATCTCAGAAGTTTCAGCAACTTTTTGCATATCTGAAAGCTTAAGACACTGGAAGAAGCACAAGGCTGGCTGTGCTTTTTAGGAAAGCAATGGTAGCAGTAGTGCAGGGAAAATGGTGTGGAAGTTGTTTTAGGAAATACACATTTGGACAATTGTCTTTAAGATAAAAACATTTTGTTGAATATAAAAACGAATTTTATATTATGTTCAGGAAACTGAGATGTGATGTATAAGAGGAACATTAAGAGAGAGAGTTTTGAAAACTATCTGAAAGTGAGAAAAATAGATAGAAAGACATTTCAAACACTTTTTTGGATAGAAATGTATATTAATCCAGCTAACAAACGATGGAAGAATGAAGAATTGGCTGACCAATAGGGAGACTCGCATAATAAAAATAAATTACAATTAAAAATAGTGAGTACCACATGTAAAATACTTTTTCAACATGTCATTTAAATACAAAACAACAAGACAATATTTTGATAGTGAAACCAGGATATGTGAGTGTTATGAACATGACTCAAGTTAGAAAAACTTAAAACAGCTACTGGAAAGATTAGGCAGGTAGGCAGTCTGGAGGGACTAGATCAGGGCTGAAATGAAATATATAATAACACTTAAAACACAAATCAACCAAAAAAATTAATTTGACACACTGGAAAACCATGTGGATCCATGAACACATTTGCCAGACGGAGTGGATAAAAATATATTTGCCCTGTAGGCGGGGAAAGTTTGTTTGAAGGTGTACCGAAGACTTATGTGTGTGCTAGTGATATAAGGTTATCTGAAAGTATATGTCGTATTTGAGATACGTTCCAAAGAAATGATTTAAAAACTATGGGGCATATTATCAAGGGCTTTATCGCCGCTTTAGCGGCACTTTTTGCCGCTAAAGCGGCGATATTTTTAACTCCCTAATAGCAAGCTGTCGCTAACAGGCGTTAGCGACAGCTTTCAGGCGTTAGCGGCTGGGTTTTACATCGCCTTGCATGTCAGCGATAATTATCGCTAATGACATGCAAGGTAGGCGTTCCCCACTAAAAGCGACTGTAAACAGTCGCTAACACAACTAACCCCTATTAACAAGGCAGGCGAAGCGATAAAATAAATCGCGCTAAGCGCGTTTATCGCTAGATTTTAACACCTGCTACTGAGGATGACTTACCTGTTTAAAGTATAGGAGGTGGATTGTCAGGCTGAATCCATCCTTGCGCTAATGCGAGAATATCGCTGCTTTTCCAGCGATATTCTCACATTTTACCGCTATCGCTGGAAATTTTATCGCTATGGAGATAAACCTTGTTAATAGGGTGTTATCTCAGCAATATTTTCCAGCAATAGGCGGCGTTAAAAAATTCGCGCTAAGCATGCTTAGCGATAAATATCGCTATTCCTTGATAATATGCCCCTAAGTCATATTTGTCTGATAGAATGATCAGTCTATTGTGAGTAAGAACCTGACTAGAAGGATACATTTAAATCGCCAGCTGGAAACAGGTTGATATTTATATAGGCGGCCCAGGAAGATGTCAGGTATTGACATGTGAAACAAGCGACACAGACTCAGAACAGCAATTGGAAAAAAAAAAGTATGCTATTTATATGCACCATGGTGTGGGAGGAAACACTATCTGAAAGAGACACATTTTAAGACATCACTTGGAAAGTGTGATTTGCTACACACAATATTAAGGTTTGTGTGTGGGATCATGGCTAAAGAGATATTTGAAAGAAATACATTCCAGTACGAGTCAGCCCTCTTTTTGGTGTTAAAATGCCACTCAAAAGAGACACTTCTGGGAATTTTCGAATACCATTATTTTGCCTTTCCACAGTCTATTCCAACTGACTATCAAACTTTTATTGCAGGAGTCGAATTGGTGGTCTAGTGATGGAAACACAGATCCTGATTCACAAAGATTGGCGTATGAGCAAATGTGACTTACTCTAGTAGTACTCCTGGCTTGCTAATTAATTTTAGGAGTACTAGAATGTATATCACAGCAAAATTGTTGTGAATCAGGCACATTGACTATAAGACATAACAATGCACTGGTTGAACAGGAAGGAAGAGGTCTACTCATAAAGAAATGTTTTGAGAGATTAACAAAAGTGAAACTGTGTCTGAGGTGGAGTGAGATCCTTACAGCCCGCCAGTTTCTGACAAATGTCCCAGTTTACGGAGATGTTGCTGAGAGTAGGTGTGAATTCTACTAGTATCCTCCTTCTAACTCCTGGAATTAAGGGGCATATCAACAAGGGGTGGCGATAATATTATCGCCGCTTTAGAGCCCGTTTTCGGGCGAAAAGCGGCGATAATATTATCGCATTATCAACAAGGACACGCTAGCGCGTGTTTCCTTGCAATAGCGCCCCTTGTCAGCATGCCTCCCATCGCATCGCTAATGAGATGCAAAGGAGGCGTGCCTGACAAGACTCCCTTGGGAAATTATCGCTAAACTAGCTTCGCGATATTTACAAGAACCCCAAATCCAGTGTAGTCATAATCTTAATCGCGCTAACGCGCCCTTAGATCTGGATTTTAACGTCTGTTAAAATTCAGACTAGGGCATACTTTACATAGGATGTGGATTATGTGCCTACGACCACATGCTCGTATCACCAATGTTAACGCTGTATTTGGGTGAACATCGCTGGTTTTCCAGCGATGTTTGCCCCTTTTTGCACTATCGCTTGAATATTTATCGCTTAGGTTATACACGTTGTAAATAACGCGCTAACCTGGCGATAAATATGAAAGCGCTAAGCGCGCTTTGCGATATTTATCTCCGTCTGTTGCTAATATGCCCCTTACTTCCGTAATTTGGTAGTAAGACAGGAGCACTACCGGACTGTGCTATTATTTATTAATTATATTAATTTAAGCGATGCTTGTTTTGGGAACTCAAATTAAATTAAGTTAAATTAATTTAATATCGTTCAATTTACTTTAACTAATACAACTTATAGTAAAATACAAAACTATGGTGTTAACTGGTTTATAGTCCCTTTGAAGTGTGATTTCGTTCTATAATTATTAACCTACGAATAACTACATCATATTTAAGTTATTTTCATGGTCTTTTCTCCACCAATGGACTCTAATGGTTTATTAGAAAATACGAAGACTGCATTCTACCTCTTAGTTGGTTGCCTGTATACTTTTTTTTAATTTAGCTATTCATTTTCCATGATGTTAGATTTTCCTTTGCATGTGCATGAAAGTATCCCTTAGTTATGTTTGAATTGTCTTATGCAATTGATGTCTTCCTTTACCCATCCTTTCCTGCTAAGGTCAGGCCTTGAGTTTGGATGTTACTTTAAACACTTGATTCAAAATGAAGCGTTTGCCAATCTTGCGACATGAATTGAATATCTCAGATGCTGTTCGATTTTAGGTATGTTATATGCCAACAATTATCCATGTTCTCGGTCTACAAATTCTTAGTTCCCTCATAAAGCTTAGTTAAAAAGAAAAGTATCATCCATGCAGGCGCACACACACAAATGCACATGGCAACACTTGCATGGACTTTCACAAATTCTCTAATGACTATGAGGTCCTTTCCCAAAGGCATTTTCAATTATGTGAAGTTCTATAGTACTCTTTTATGTACTCACACATGCGTTTGTGAACTCTCCCCAAATCATCTAAAATGTGAATAAAACTGCAGTATTCAGGCAATATTTATATACAGTTAATGCAAGTACAAATGACTGGGCCCTCCTTTTCCTAGGAGGTTGGACGTTTTAAATCAGAATAACAAATACATATAAGAGTAGGTAAACAAGTGCTCCCGTAGGTCTACTTTCTGCACTCATAAATGCTTTAGTGAATCGGTCCTTTAGAGTGTAACACTTTTGTTTGCTGACGGGAAAGAAGTGAAGGCAAGCACGATAGAGATGAGTCTAAGGACACATGTCACAACTTTCAGTGAGCAGATATATTGTTTCTCTGGGATAATGCTATGAGACCATGCAGCAGAACAAATAAATGCTTTATTACATACTTCAGTCTATTCCGTTTGTGCTGGAAAAAACATTAAACCATCCAAAAAGGGAAATATCCACACTGTGGTAAAAGGTAAAAACTGTTTATTTTGCAAAGACGTTGTAAAAATCATCATTTAAGCTACATCTGCAAGGACAGGGAGGGAAACTGTTTGGGGAAATATAAAACGTTACTAGTGTTTGGAATGGTACTCACATCAGTCGACAAGAGCGGCACAAGGCAGAAGAGAGTTGAGGAGAGAGCTCACCGGGGAGCATAGCATATTAGCACATTTGACAACATCTTTTATTCCTCTCTAGGTGGCATTCACCTAAAGTACTCTAAAAGACCTGCTTTACGGCAAGTACCAATAATTTGGGAAAGTGTTTGTAATAGGATTAAAATGACAAACATTTTCATTAGGCAGAGCATTTGTTTTACATCTGTAAAAGGAAAGACCCTAGAGGGCCAGGATGGTGTGTTTAACTTCCTCACGTTTCTCTTTGACCAGATCCAGGAGTTATAAATAAGACCTTTTTTTCTATTTAAGTAGGGGATCTGTTTCAGTGTTATTATGTAATATTTATTCCACATCATCCAGGCAACAGGGAACGGTTTGCAACCCTCCCGTGTCAGGGATATTTACACACTTTTGAAGTCTAAATATTTGTGGGAAATTCTTTATTAATAATTTGGAACATTGAAAGATTCTACTCAACAGTTGTTTCATATGCTTTCTCCTACACAGAACTGTGAGGAAAATGTTTCTCCTCCTTTTTCGTCCAAGCATGATTTGTTATTTCGCCCAGTTTGATAATATAGTCGAGGTAGGCGCACCTGAACAATGCTGCTCAGCTTACTTTGTGCCTACATCATTGCACACTTATCTCACCTTTCATGGCCAAAATACATTGGCTTCCAATCAAGAAGTACGTCATATTTAAGAGTTGTTTAAAATTTGTGTTTCTCCTTCTGCTCCCTCTAACAAACCGTGATCCCATTTTCAAGCTCTCTTCTATTCCTGGATCTACCAGGCCCGAGCTGGCGTCGCCTTCTCCTACTTAGCTTCCAAATTTTGGAATTATTTTTTCTTACCATCAAGGTACATGACATTCCTACAGGGGTTAAGAAGCAACTTAATACTTTGTTTTTACAGCATATCCTTCTCCCTGGTTTTTAGATCCCAGTCTGGTCAGCTCTATAACAACTGTCCAGGCAACCCTGGACTTGAAAACAATCTGTCCATTCGTTTATTCATTATTTGCTAAACATGCTTTAACTCGTATCTTGAGGACTGTGCTTAATTAATGCTTCAAAGCATCTCTTGGTTCTCCAGCTCAGGAGTTATGGTAGATGTGTACAAAGTCAAAATGTCTCCTGTAAAGTAGGGGACAGACGGGAAATGTAATGCTTTGTGATAATAGTCACAGTGCTGATTTTGCCTTGTTTCAAAAGAGACAATGGGGGATATTCACAATGACGGGCGATAACTATCGCCATCGTCAGTCAACGCCAGAAAAGTTAACGCCGCCTAACCCGGATTATTACCGCCATGTTAGCGGGGTATTATCAAGCCCACGCTACATGGCGATAGTAACAGGGAAGGGGTGTTAAAACCCACGTTAAAATAATTGCGATGGCGATGTCAAATCCTGCGTTAGACGGCGATACGTGGCGATCGGCCAATTATCGCCAGAAAAGTCCCATCACCACTCCCGGCGATATTGCTCCGAGAATATGCCCCACAGACTGTTAAATTGCCCCAGTGGGCTTTAACATTCTTAACACAGAAGTGTGCAACGATTAGTGCAACAGTAAAAGGTCCACCCAGTAAAACTAGAAACCGCACCCTAAACCCTGTTTCCACCACAGACGCCTACCCTCATGGAGACATACGTATCCCTAAAAATAAACAACACTTTTGTTCACTCTGCCTACTTGCCCATCACAAGTGCCCTGGTGCGTATAAACTTGGGCAGAGTTGCTGTAAACACCGTGTGCTCCATTTTTGCAGTAAGTACACCGCATGGTATAAAAATACGTTTGCTTGTTCTTGCCCAATGCATGCACTAACTTGGGGCAATAACTGATGCATTACTAGGTGCATGTTGGATTTCACAATGTGGTCATTGTGTCGGATTCTATGACGCAACACAGACTGAGTTGACTAAAGTGTGAATTCCTCCTAATGCGTAGCATCAAAAACTGTTTCAAGATATTTTATTTCTGGTTTTTGTGGCTCTCAATTTCATGTACTGCCTTCAGGGACATCTGATGAGGAATGAGGTGCAGTCTTCATGCCAGTTTACAACTTGGAAGGACTTGTCATGTGGAGGTCCACCAAGAACATGCAGGGACATATGTCCCTTGGAAGGACTTGTCATGTCATGGGGTGGACCACCGAAAACTTGTGTGGACCTATGTCCCACTAGAGCCCATAGGCAGGTGCCTAAGGATGTAAGTGGCCAGAGCGCTCCATGTTATAAGCTTTAGAATTCCCTCAACTACAGGAATTCGCTGCTAGAGCTTGAAGAGCGTGTTTGTGGGGACTGGGGAGCACTGTGATCTTATGGGCAGGTTGGAATGGGTTTGCCGGGTACCTAGGATGGCTGAGGTTTTATTTAATCAGGTTTCCATCTGAGTTCTCATCCTTTTACGCTCTGGTTGATAACATTAATAGATCTGACTTGGTATTAAAAAGTCTTTACTTTTAATGTGTATATAAGTATAGCAAGAGCAACCCAAATGTCCATACGAACCTGGGTACAAAGTGCAATAAATACCAAGAACGCGCAGACTCACAGCGGACGCCATTGAATAGGGGAGGGGGGAGTGAGGCACAGCTGGGAGCCAGGAGCGGGAATTGCTGGGGGGCGAGTCGCTCAGCAATATCACACGTAGATGACGCACCCCCAGTGGCAGCTCATCCGCTATGGCGGAAGAGGATTGCCCCACTGCCTTCAAGCAGTGCAGAAGAGGGACAATCTTCACATGAAGATTATTCACTGATGTTTTCATGCTATGTATCGTTAGGGGGTGGGAGGGTGGGTAGTACTGCTCCACTCACGGAGCAGGGCAGGGGCGGAGTGGCATACCCACTCAAGTGTGCAATGACTGTTTGCCCTGCCCACTCAGGCCGCACGAAGCAGAAATGTGCACTTCTCTGTACGCAGTTCAGGCTGCATTACAGCCTGCATGTAGAAAATGCCCACCCCTCCGGCCCCTGGCTGCATGACTTGTCCCGTTGCAAATTAGCAATCACACTGCCGCATCGCAATGTTGTGATTGACTCAGGGTAGGGAGCCTGGCTACTAAATACCTGTTCCTGGAAGCAGACGCAGGGGAGCAGGAGCTACGAAGACACGGGGCACGGCGTCGAGGTAAGACTTCCCTCATTACAATATTAACGACACACGCTCACACACATACCCGCGTCCAGGCACCATCCAGTATTATTTCCGGCGTTTACCACCTCACAGCTGTCCATCACCCACCCCCAGCACTTCTCAATGGCGGACGCTGTGCACACATGCACAGCAGGACTGACACTCGTGTGCCAAAGGCACATACGTAGTTACAACGCAATACATGACATTGCATTCCATCCCAATGCATACTAATACTAGGCACATTGCAACAGTAGGTTAGATGTTGCATTAGGGAGACATGAAAATCACTATTCCAACTCCAGCGAGTGCAACGCTAAACTAACCTTTGCACCCCAATCCCAAACGTGAACCCAGGAATTCCTTTTTGAGCCTCCCATTACACACCCAAAACTCTAAATTGACCCAAATGCACACCCAAAATGTCAGATTTCACCCCAAAAAAACAACCCAATTTTCATACTTAACACCGAAAAACACCCCAAATTTCATATTTTACCCCATGAAACACCCCAAATTTCATATTTTACCCCATAATACACCCCAAATTTCATATTATACCCCATTAGACACAACACAAAATTCATATTTTACACCATAAGACACACCACAAATTTCATATTTTACATCTGGGACACATACCCACCCATAATAATTTAAATTGCACCATTACTGTCCTCACAATGCGTTGTGATCAAATGCAATGTGAAGACACCTGCGTTGTTGAAGTTGCGTTGTTGATGATGTGCTGCCTGTGTTGTACTGGTCGGCTCCCGTAACAAAGGCAACCCATAGGCTAGCCCGTTTCCATCCGTCTGCCCCTGGACCGCGCTCAGCACCAAGGAGCCTTCCTCTTGGACACTCCACCGCTACGACGCCAGCACCCTCCTCGCCATCAACCCTGGATGCCACATCGCCTGCCAGGACCAACATCTGCTCCGGACTGGACATCGCCATCGCCATCACTGACGGCTGCATTATCACCCGCAAGGAGCAGCACGCCCTTCGAGGACAAGGCATTGCCATCACCTACAGAGGCACACTCCGACTGACCACGCACTCTAATGACCTAAGGGTGACCATGGACCACCTCAACTCCCAGATCCGGACAAAGCCCAATCACATCCACTGCGGCACACTCATGTGCAGGACCCCCGGACTTTGGACACCCATTCTCAAATACCATTGTTGACCTCATTGTACCCCAGAATCTCCCATCCACCGACGACATCCTGCTATGTGATCTGAAGTTCCACCTGGACAACCCCAGTGACCAGGACACCACCCCCTTCTGGGGAAGGTCACCAACATCAGACGCAAGCAGCAACTCACATCAACAGGCCACAGAGCAGGATACACGGTCGAGCACGTCACCGCCGCAAGCGGGAGCTTCAACTTCAGCAACAACACCAGACTCTCCTGGACCAACAATCATTGGATACATCATGTCTTCACCTTGCCCACCGGACGCCAACGCCATCATCACAACCCCTTGCAGCTGGATCAAGGCCACCGTTGGACGTCTCGTCAACTCTCTCAGCACCAACACTCCGCCACTGCTTACAGACGATGACACCGCAGCGCACAACCAACACCAATGGATCTCCAACAGCGTCGACATTCGGGCACCCCTCATGAACTGCACTGCGTCAGTACCTTCTGCCTGACTGATGGCAGGCGTCAGGGTGACGCAGTGACACAGGGATAGGCTGGCCCCATGCATTGCTGGAGTTGCGTCATGGTTGTGACACAACTGCAGCAATGCGTGACTTTAGCGCAGACAGATACGTCAGGATTCCTGACGTAACTGTCATTACTTGCGTCATGGAGCGCTGTTCAGTGAGTACAGCGCATCCATGCTGTCGCAAGAAGGGCGTACTGAGAAGTGTTGCAACGCAGTCTTGTCGCAGCGCTGCAACACTTTTCATGACTGGGGCACAGGAATGCGCACTATCTTATTGATGGTGCGCAGTCCTGCCCTGTAATTTTGTGGCAGGGCAGCGCAGCAACATTGCTTGCAGCGCGGTCCAGCAACAAAACCTGCAGAAATGCGGCCCCAATGGATATCTCTATTTTAAGACCTGATTTTTTCTGGTCTTAAGAAACTGCCTCTAGTTGCAGTTATAGCCACTTTTTTAGGTCATCTTAAAATAAGGAGTCCCCTTGTGAATAGGGTAATGTTGGGTTAACGTCAGATTTTGCAAGGGAACGCCTCCCTTGCATATCATTAGCGCTATTTATCGCTGACAGAAGTGGGGATGTTTAAAAGTGTAGTTTTCACCTGAAAGCTGTCGCTAACTCCCGTTAGCTACAGCTTGTGAATTTTGCGATAAAAATATTGCCGCTTTATCGGCAGAAAAGTGCAGCTAAAGCGGCGATATTGCCTTGTGAATATGCCCCAATGTGTTCCTTCTACTACTGCAATTGACTGCAGTCAGATTCCCTTCCCAAGCTGTGTGGGACATCAGGTTGCATGGAATTAACTTCTGGAGAATGTATTTCTTGGATACAGTTGTTTTACTTATACTTTCCCCCTGAAGTCTTTAGGTTTGATAATCTCCATTAAGAGTTTGTAGTCTTTTAGTTCTCTGTACAAATGTTTGTAATGGTGCTTTAGTGTCTGTAAAGGTTTGCATGTGCCATCTGGGGCTTGCTCAGATAAGATAACACATTTTTCCTTTCTGATGGTTGTATAGACAGTCTTCATTATGTATTCACTCCTTCGTCAAACATGTATGGGTGTCCTGTAATGCACGAAATTCGTCTCACAAAAATCTAACTACTAAGATTTCCACTCTTCTATCTTGTAGTAGTTCCCTCATTGTGCTCTAACTCTTCTTTAATATGTTACCAAAATTACCAATTAAGAGATATAGGGGGATATGTACAATGAAGTGGCGGAGCGTGTCGTTAGCCTCCTGGGCTTAACGACACGCTCCGCCACTCGGAACGTGCAAGGCTGCACCATATTTACAAGAATGTGGTGCAGCCTTGCGTTTCCCTCTGCGATGGCGCTAAGTTAAAAAACTTAGCGCCAACGGAGGCACCCTTGCACCAGAGTGCAAGGGTGTCTGTGTGCAGGGGAGGATTGGTTCTATGTAGGAAGGTGTCCCTTCCTGCACATAAACAATCCTAAAATGCCATTTTGTAACTTTCATGTGTGCTGCTTCATGCAGCACACATGAAAGTTACAAAATGGCATTTTTTTTAAAAGGTTTGTTTATGTACAGGAAGGGACACCTCCATGGCATTTTGCTTTTTCCATGTGTGCTGCACAAGGCAGCACAAATGGAAAAAGCAAAAACGAGGAGAAATAATGTATTTCTCTTCATTTTGCCAACTTAAGACCAGGATTTTCCTGGTCTTAATGTTGGCGCTGCCTCCTATGTACGCCACCCTTGTACATAGGGGGCAGCGTCAAATATAATGGGTGTTACAGTGGAACACCCACCGCAACACCCACTGCACGCCCCTTTCACGCTAACCATAGCGTGAAAGGGTGCCTTATGTACAAGGCAGCGTTAAGGCACGTTAAGTGGTTTAATGCTGCCTTGTACATAAGGCAAGGCCCCTATCGCCACGGGAACGTCACAAAAAGTGACGTTCCCGTGGCGATAGGGGCTTGTACATATGCCCCATATTCTCTTGCACCAGGAGAGGTGTTTTTTTTCTCTTGCACTGATCTTTTAAATTTCATCTACGCCTATAACTGCAGTTGGTTTATCAGCTAGGAACCCAAACAGGCGAGGGACACTGAGATCTTTGCTCAGCTTACCTGCAGGTCATATCCTGAGTGCCTTTATTTGCAAGCATTTTGAGGTCTGTCTTATGTTTCATGTTACTGGGCCTTAAGGGGTAGAAATGCTCTTCAGTGGGCCAATGGCCCAATAATTCACTCCACACTTTTTCTGGAAACTCCTTAGGAAAGCATAGATTAATCTTCTACCTATTTCCTTAATGCTGGTCTTGACCTCCCATCTCTCCTCTCTTCTCTTGTCAATCTGTCATCTTTTTCATAATCAACATTGGATTAACACAAAAGTGCAAATGCTCGCAAGTTATAGACAGATTTCTAGATAATTTGGATAGTTTAGAATTATTACAAAGGAACTTTTCATTGGTTCAGTTATCAGGCTTATGATTACATGGGAGCTGAGAAAAACACAGACAAGAACAAGCTTCAATTATTTTTGATCTGACTATAGTGTTGCATGATTTTCTTTCTACCTTCAAAGCTGAAAATGTAATGATGTACAAAGATGAAAAATGAGCGATCTGCAGACCAAGGCTTTCAAATGCCAGTAAGGCTGAATTAGCCTTCTATCTGTCTGTTCTTGGTAAATTGAGTGCCATTAAATTGAGTAATATTAACACTTGTGCTTTTTGTGCCAGGAATTGGTAGTAAACACCTGGCTTAAAAAGAGAAAGCATGTTTCTTCTTCTAGTAATACTACCACTACTACTACTACTACTACTTCTACAAGGTATTTTGATTACTATTATTAGTATCAATCCTTCATTTCCAGTGCATCAAAAACCGTTTTTGTAACTCTGATCAGTCTGAGTTGTGCTCATCGGAGATCTTCTGTTATGCCAAACCATTGGTTCTAGCATGCATCTCCGCTAGAGCACATCTCTAATCTGAAGTTGGTCATAAATGGTAGAACAGTGGTGGGAGTAGGTCTCACATTTGATACACTCATATGTGCAAAAACACTTCAGAATGTGGTGCCAGTACAGCCTATGTCATTGTGTTCACTGTGGGTTTTTCTGGTGTTGAAGTTGTGAAGTCTGCAGAGCTGTTAAAATTTACATGGTGCACAGTTCAAGAGAGCTCAAGGGACTTTAATATTTATGTCTGGATGCATTTTGTTGTGCATACAAGTTAAGTGGGAATGGATGAGGTGAATCATTAAACATATTGGCCCCCAATTCACAAAGGCAAACTTAGATGTTTGGGCTAAACTTAGAATAAAAAGTCTACGTTTACGACTTTGGGAATTCACAAAGGTCATCTACGAGTACTATCTTTGTGTCCGCACTTGGGGAGGATCTCTCCCTGAGTGCGGACATAAAGATAGTACTCGCAGATGCCCTTTGTGAATTTCCAAAGTCATGAACATAACGTCTAAGGGGCCGATTACGATGTTGTTCGAAAAGGTTCCGAATGGGATTTGGAATCTCAGAATCCGATTCGTAACCTATGATTCCGACCAAATCGTACACATTTCCAACCGACCGATTACGATGCCCGGAAACCGTTCGGGCTGCCCGATTCCGTTCGGAAAGGCATTTCGGTGCCGAATCGTACAGCTCTATGGACACGGTTTCTGAGCGAGCGATTACGATGACCGATTTGGACAGCTGTTCCGATTCGGTCTGCCCGACACGAAACAGCTGTTGAAATCTGACTTTGGGGGCCGGTTGCAGGCCCCCCTTCACCCGGAGACCTCCAGTTGGGGCCCGTGGGGGTACCCAACGGACCCCTCTTTCCAACCATGAACAATGTGGCAGGCACCATGAGTTGCCTGCCACAGGGTGAGAGGTTTTCCCCAACCACCCCTTTTTTCAATGGGAGCCTGTGGTCTCGTTCGGAACACAGGCTCCCATTGAAGTCAATGCGAGACTGACCGAACGATGTTGGGAAGCATTGTAATCGGTCAGCAGACTCGCAGAACCAATTCGGTCAAAAACGATTCAGAAATGTATTCGGTCAGAATGGTTTCCGAATGACATCGTAATTGGCCCATAAGTTTACCTCTGTGAATCGGACCCATTGGAGATGATGCATAAATGCAGTACAGCACAAAATAAACATTATAAATGTGAGCATCTCTTGTCAATTTCCATTGTAGTATTTTAAAGGCATTACGAATAGTGACATGTACTAAAATTTAGACTTTTTGTGATTATGAAGGGTCTTATGTGGCAGCACATTCATTAGCACTCTCCATCGGATGTTTGGACAAAATATTGAGTTAGAAATGTCGGGAAGCTGGAATATCCCCCCAAAAAATATCATGAGACACAAGCATTGTGTTGCACAAATATCGTTGACAAAAATATTGTTTTTTGAGGTAAGCAATATCATTTTAAATAATAGATGTAGTTAATATCATTTTCAATATTATAGTGGTTAAAAATCGTTTTTTAAATATTTGAATGTGTTTTAGTTGATATATTATTTTTAAGTGTTACTATTGTTTATATAAAGCTTATTTTTTAAAATATAGATTGTAATTTTGAATGATTAGGAATTTTAATTTAATTTTTTATACTAATTTGTAGTGTCCTAGTGGGTTGTTGGGTTTATAAGGTATAGGGCGGGTAGTTAGTTAGTTAATAATAATTATGAATTATTTACAAATTGTATTTAATTATATTATTGATATTTATTATGTAAATCATGTAATATTGAATTATTTTGTTATTTGTTAGATTTGTAGGGGTATATGGGGGAAGTTAATTAAGTAATAATGAATGAACAATGAATTATTAATTGTTAATCAATTATTTATTTGATTTTAATTATGGAATTTATGGAATACTTATTTATTTTACTTATATTTTAGTTGCAGGCTGCCAGGTTTGTATGGTCTAGGGTGGGAATTTAATTGAGTAACAATTAAGTAATAATTTATTAATAATTGTAATTAATTCTTTAATTTTTTTTACATTATTTAAAATATGGAATAATGACATAGTTTAATGATATTTTAGTTGTGGTCTGCTAGGTTTGTAGGAGTTTAAGCTGGGAAGTTAATTAAGTAATAATTTAGAATTTATTATTATTGTTAATTAATTCATTGATTTTAAATATGTAAATTATGGAATACTTAATTTTTAAGTAATATTTCATGTGTGGGCCGCTAGGTTTCTAGGGAACAGGGTGGGAAGCTAATTCATTAATAATTGAATAATAATTATGTATTAATTGATAATTAATTATTTTATTGGATAATAATTATGTAATTTAATTAATGTTTTTTTAATTTTTGTTACATATATATTTATGTTCATTGATATTTGTTCATACTAATAGTTTAATATTTTTTCTACATTTGTGATGTTTTTCATATATATAACGTGTTTGTCTGGGCGGAACTCACAGAGTTTTGCTCTGCAGAATTGAGTGGAGTGCCAAAAAATCTCTGTCAGATTCAGCAAAACTCCACATATGGACGGAAGTGCTCACCTGCCCATTAGCTCTGCCTTTTCACATGTCAGTAGGACGATGTGCCCTTCCGTGTTGAAAAATCAGCGCGAACGGCACCACGCAGTTCACATAAGCACGGCCATTTTGTTTTACATGCTTTCTGTTTTCTGCATGGTGTTTGGCCTGATTTTTTAATCCTTTTCGATCCTCCCCTATCCCACTCATCCATCTCTCATTTACCTTTTTTGATCAGCGTATGCCTTTTAGGTTTTTGTGTTTTTAAAAAAGTTTTTTGTGACTTTTGGTACATTTTTTGCTTTCCTTCTACTTCCTTTAGTTCTTTCTTTCTGTTCCTTATTTTCTATCCTACCCAGCATCAGTGTGGAGCAACAGGGAGCAAGCGGCAGAGCCAGAGCAGCTTCTACAAGCTGCACGCCTTGATGTCGCCGGCTCTGCCAAGAGGTGCAGGTTCACTCCATGTTTTTTGAGGCGTAGGTGGTCAAACTAGTTTTCTATGTGCAGCACCAACTCCCCTCCATCCTGGCAGCAAGAGGCAGGTCTAGGAGGGGGTGTGCACTGTGGGGGCATCAGCTGCCATGGGGGAGAGTGCGCCAGTGTGTCCACTGGCACAGTGGGATGCGACACACGGTGCAGCAGCGGATGCACCGCTGGGCAGATATAATTGACTGTGAACAGGACCAGCTCTACCTGCTGGGTGTTGAGGTTGCGGGTCTCAGTGAGTAATTATTTTTTTGCTTTCTAAAATGCTAATATTTATTTTTTATATAGCATTCTGCTCACACTCAGAAGTAAGTTAAGTTTATGACATTATAAATATTATGTGATCTAGCTTGAGCTAGCCATGTGCACGGTGCTACCTAATCATACTCATCGACACTCACTTGGACTAAATATTTAATGAAGTCATGCAGACTCCTCCTCCTCAGATGTGGTTCCCTAGCTCGCTGTGCAACAGGATTAAAGCTAGCTTGGCTGATGAGGGAAACTGGACCCAGGATGCTTCTTTCCATTCCAGGGAGGACCTGGCCTGGCAGTTCGGGCTGGAAAGTTTCCATGAGGAGCAGGGTCAAGACTGATTTTCATATAACTGAGTTCAAGCTGCGGTGGCATAGTGAGCAAAAGAACGATGGATTCCACCCCGATCTGTTGACTGGGTGTGAGTGGCTAAAAAGATTCAGCACTCCGTCCATCATCTTGTTGTGTTTGCTATGTTCACCCTAAGTGGCCAATGGTATGCCCAGACGTGGGTCCCCTGCTCGCTGTGCCACTGATTTCAAGCTAGCCTAGCAGATGATGGGTGATATCCCAAAACCGGTCCCAGGATGCTTATTTCCGTTCCAGGGAGGACCTGGCCTAGCAGTTCGGGCTGGGCTGTTCCCATGAGGAGCAGGGTCAAGACTGATTTGTATATGGCTGGGTTCCAACTGGAGCGGCATAGTGAGCCAAAGAACGATGGATTCAACCAGAACTGTTGACTAGGAATGAGTGGTTGAGCACTCCATCCATCATCTTGTTATGTTTGCTATGTTCACCCTAAGTGGCCAAGGGAATGCCCAGACGTGGGTCCCTTGCTCACTGTGACAATGGACTCAAGGTAGCCTGGCTGATGAGGGTCGATACCCCAAAACAGGTTCCAGGATGCTTGCTTCCATTCCAGGGAGGACCTAGACTGGCAGTTTGGGCTGGACTGTTCCCATGAAGAGCAGGGTCAAGACTGATTTGCATATGGCTGGATTCAAACTGGGGTGGCAAAGTGAGCAAAAGATTGATGGATTTAACCCAGATCTGTTGACTGAGGGTGAGTGGTTGAAAATTTTCAGCACTCCCTCCATCATCTTGTTGGGTTTACTTTCTTATACTGTCTACTTTTATATCAATTCCTCTATCTAATGTTTGTTAAATGCTTGATATCCCTGCATTATCCAATTTTTCTATAGTTCATGTTTCTGTAGCTGACTTCCTCCTGTCTGTAGTAATCTGTAGCTTTCTTCTGCTTTGTTAGCAAGCTTTTCCGCTCCCCTTATAAATCTTGTGGTACTGTAAGACTTAGAGAACAGATTGTTGGTACTGTACTGTGAAGATTGCAGGCGCAAGTAAGCTAGAATATTATTCACCCCACATGTTTGTTAAGAAGGGTTTATTTTTCTTGCTCATGGATCAAACAGTTAAAACGGGAGAGTGGCAATGGTCATGGTGGACCCCCCATGTTGTGCTCTGCTATAATTTATTTGTATACCAGCAGTTACCATGACAGTACAGCATGGCAGGAAAGTATGAGGTCCTATATTGGATTTGCCAACCAAGACAATATGTCCTTCTTTGAGCATTAGTGCACCCCTTCTTTGTGATTCAATGACTCAGTCATCATAGCTCTTCCCCTTTATTATGAAATGTTTTGGCTGGCTTGACCACCTGGCTTTTCCTCTTAGAGACATAATCATGTTGGTTTCCCTGAAGTCGATAAATCTCTTCTTCTGGCCGTTGAAGTAGTCCTGCCCTGAGTCCTTCCATCATCCTGACTCCGAATAATGATTCAGTCCAACTCTGTCCTGCCCAAAATGAGAGAGATCGACCTGTAGTACACTGCTGTTGATGAACAAGAAGAGAAACATTATTTGAGTATTTTTTTGTGTAGATTTGTGTTTGGTATCTAAAGTGACTGGTCTGATCTCTGAAGACTGAGGACCAGATGAAAAGGAGTGGACCCGGCAAGTAAATCTCGCTAAGTGTGAAAGGGCCAATAACCGTCAGGAAATATTATCACCTATCAGGCCCCAAACATTGCAAATCTTCTCAATCAAGGTTACAAATTAGTTTAACACTCTCCCCCATTGTCTTACACCATATGAATCATCAATCATCACTCACAATCACTCAATGATATATCACTCATTGGCGCAATAGCTACCTGTTCGAATCCAAGCACTGTGGTACACAATTGTATCTCCTCTTCGATGCAAGCAACACACATTGGGCAATTTTGTATATCAAATGATCTGGGCAGTCCTGCTGGGGATGGAAAAAAGGATAGGAATAACACAGAGGCAGGCACTGTCTCCAATGTCCTCGAAGGGAATTGAGAGACTTCTTCACTGCACACTGGTCCAACTCCTATTTGGCCATAAATGTGCCTAAAATGGTGGGGTTGCATAATTCTGCCAGACACCAGCAAACAAAAAATATAATGTTCCCCTAGCCATATCCATTATTATAATTTTTTGGGCAAAGCAATTTGACACCAAATAATTAAAATGTTCGAAGGTGGCCAACTCTCAGTCAAAGAAGTAGAGTTCATCCTCAAACTCAGGTGAATCACCCAGAAGTTGGTCAGTTAACACACTTGAGTCTGACCAATCACCCTCTTCCTCCTCCTCCTGTGGTATTTCAGGAATGGTGTCATTTTGTGATATATAGTACTGGTTCATTTGGTCATGGTCAATATCTCCAATTTGAGCTGAGAGACTGGTCCTTCTCACTGTGACAGTTGCATCAGCTGCAATGCTCACAAGCTCAGCAGACACACTGGAACTGGACAAGCCAGATGCTTTATTGCCAGACTGCTGAGCGATGGCCATTTGCGCATCTTTCCATAACAATCCACATTTGGGATTTGATCCACATAGACCTCTCTTGGGTCATCCAGATAGTCCTGTAGCCTTCTATGAATGGCCATTTGTGCTTCCACTTGCACAACCTCTTTTGCCTTCCCTTCTGCACTGGACTTAAAACCTGCCACTTGAAAACAAACCAATGACGAGGTTGAGGCTGATTCTTCTGTTCCTGTTGCTGCCGGTAAGTAAGTTTATTTGCAGATTAATTAAAATCATTACAAATTTAAGCCACATAGGAAGTTAAACGAAGGTTATTACTAAAAGAAAGCATTGTTGATTAAAAAAGGAATTCATAGTTAAAAGCATCATGCTATACAAAAACGATGGTCTAAAACCTTATGACCAATAGTTGACCAATAGTTCAGTAATCGCCGGTGTTCCCGTTGCTGGTGTTGGCTGCTGTGAGACAACAGGACTGCCCTCTCTTGAAGTGGTAGGCGGCACCCCAGAACTTCTGCTGGGGAGTGGGACTCTATTGGTCGAGTTCCAATGTGTTGGCACCTCCTGTATGAGGGCTTTAACTGGTACTCTAGTAACACGCTGAATTATCTTCAACTGGTTCTGGGCTTTAAATGAATGGCTGAAATGAGTGCAGATTTTTCTGTATGTGGTCAGTAAATTGCTGACTAGGTCTTCTACTTTGAGAAAGCCCTGCACAATGATGCTGATGCAATGTGCCAAACACAGGGCTCTGAAATATTTACCATCTGCCATGGCCTTAACTATATTACTGCCATTGTCTGTGGCAACAAAGTGCTGAGGCCAGTAGCTATCTGTTGCTTACCCCCCACAAAAGAGATCCAGTGTGTAATGATACACATGTAATCAGTGGCTTGAAAACTGGTCCACATGTCTGGTGGACAGCGTGAACAGTACTCTGCTGCAAAGTTGTCCAACCAATTCCAGCACTTTTTTTTAAATTTTTTAAAAACCTTTATTGATGAGAAAAAAAGGATAGATCACAGCATATCACCTACAACCAAATACTGGCCGGCATTGCGATGGTACATATTGGCAGATGGTATTGCATCAGGGTGGGGGAGTACACAGCAAGCCGCCTACAACCCTTCCGGGCCGGCCGCGTTGGTTGGGGTGTTGAGCCGTGAGTGCCTTAATAATGTTATAACCATATAGCATCAATCATTAACAGTAACGAACAAAAAAAAAAAAAGGGGAATGTATGTACTAACGCACAGTAATCAGCGGATGCATACTGAAGGTGGTGATGTATTTCAGGCAAGAAAAATGTGTGGAGTAGCGCTGCACTTTGTTCCTTGATCTCCAGTGTAAGAGGTGTGCGGGCCAAAGTATTAGAGCCTTCAGCAAAGTGTTAGTGATCCATTATGGTACCGTATCGTCAGTGTCAGTGGTGTGTTCCAGTAGGTAGGCGTGTAAGGGGCCCTAGATGTCCTTCGGGCGGGAGGAGGGGGGCTGGAGGTCTGCGTATATATGTAGTTGCTTTTGGCAATAAACTAGGTCATGGAGCCAGTCCTTAAATTTCTGCGCCCTTCCTCTGCCCCACCTGCAAGCGACTCTTCTTTTAGCAATAAGGAGCGCAAGAGAAGTGTATTTACGCATTGCGGCAGCCAGGGGTTTAGTATATCCTAAGAGAGAAGTTAAGGGGTCCACAGGAATGTGTAGACCTGTCATAAGGTCTAGTGTGGTTAAGACCTCCGCCCAGTAGCGCTGTATGGGTGGACAATCCCAGGCTAAGTGTGCAAAGTCAGCCCCTTCGCTTCCACAGCGGTCACAGCGATCATTCCCTCGAATCTTCAGTTGGTGCATTTGCGCAGGCGTGTAATATAAGCGGTGGACATATTTATAATGTATTATTCTAAACCTACTACTGGCGGATATGTCACCCGTTTGCCTGCAGCAATATGTCCATTGCTCCTCAGTGAGAGAGTATCCCAGTTCTTCCTCCCATCTTTGTCGGGCCAAAGGGGCGTCATATTCTCTGTTAGCTTGTACTGTACGATATAAGAGTGAAAGCACATGTGTGGGAGTGTCTTGGTGCAAAAGTATGTGTAGTGGGGGCATAGTTGGGGGCTCTAGGGGGAAGGTGGGCGTAATGGTTTTCACATCTTGATGGAGTCGTATGTAGTAGAATCGTTCTAGGGGGGTAGGGCCCGTATCTTTGAAGAATTCCTCACTAGTGCTAAATTCCCCATCTGTATAGAGTTGTCCCCAAGTGTGGATGGAAAGTTTACGAAAGAAACGGCGGCAGCCGCCCTCCTGCGTAACCGGGATGTCCCGCCGTCCAGGGAGGGGTAGGAGCGGAGAATATATTAATTTGCAGTGGGTGGCTTTGGCAAGATTGTGCCATGCGCTTACAGTGCAGTGGACGGTAGTAGCTGCTAGGTGACGTGAGACTGCAGGGATACTGAGATAGGCGGTGCTTGGGGTGGGGGTCATATAACCATCTTCTATTGCTAGATGTGGCATATAGGGGGGGGTTTCATCCAATATGCGGCATAATGTGCCTGCGCACAGCTAAAGTATAGTTCGACATCTGGTATGGCAAAACTGCCTGCACAGAACGGGCGCGTGAGTATGTCCCACCGTAACCTGGCCTGCTTCCCACCCCATGTGAGTCGTATAAGTTGAGTTTTTACCGCCGAGAAAAAATGACGGCTGGGGGTGTAGGGAATATTTACAAATAAATATAAAAGTTTAGGTAATATAACCATTTTGATAATGGCCACTCTACCAGCCATTGACAGAGGCATCGCAATCCATCTTGTAATTTTGTCAGTGATGGAATCCAGCACCCGTCCGTAGTTACTTCTCATGAGTTCCTCGCGGTTGCGAGAGATAATTATTCCAAGATAAGTAAGAGTGTCATCGCACCAGTTAAGGGGGAAGTCTGGTTGAAATTTTTTGGTGGAATCCGTGAGGGGTTAGACCTGGGATTTACTCCAGTTAATGTTGACCCCCGATAAATGCCCAAATAGAATGAATAATCGTAAAATGGGGTTTAGACTCACGGATGGGTGTCGGAGATATAGAGTGAGGTCATCCGCATATAACGAAATGAGTATTTGTCGTTGTGGATAAATGATAGCATGTTCACGATGGTGCTGTCGAATTTTGGCTGCCAGGGGCTCGATGGCCAGGGCAAAGAGGAGAGGGGACAGTGGACACCCCTGTCTGGTGCCCCTGCAGAGCGGAAAGGAGGATGAGCGAGCGCCATTAACCATCACGGAGGCTCGAAGTCCTGTATATAATAGGCTAATCCAGGCTAGGAAAGGGGGAGGAAATCCCATGCGCACCAAGACATAGGAGAGATAGTCCCATTCCAGGGAATCAAATGCCTTAGTGGCATCAAGGAATATAGCAGCCGCGTCTTCATCCGGGTCAATATCATGGAGTAGTGCGAACAGGGTGCGCAGGTTATGGGCTGTGCTTCTAGTCGGGACAAAACCCGATTGATCTGGGAGGACCAACACCGGCATCAAAGGGCTAATGCGATTTGCGATGAGTTTAGCCAGGATCTTAGCATCCGTGTTTATAAGGGAAATGGGCCTATAAGAGTCTAGATGCATGGGTGGTTTACCTGGTTTGGGCAAGGAGATAATGAGCGCTTCGCGCATTGATTGGGGGAGATTGCCAGTTTCTCGGGCTTCCTCGAGGACATGTCTCAATTTCGGGAGAATTAGGTGACGGTATGTTTTGTAGAACTCGGCCGGGAGGCCGTCTGGCCCCGGAGCCTTTCCAGATTGTAGTTGCATGATTGCAGAGATAATCTCCTCATCTTCATAATGCACTAAAAGGAACTCCCTCTGGCCGTCTCCCAGACAGGCTATGGCAGTGTCTTCGAAGAAGGAATCGAAGTTTACCGGGACCTGTCGGTGGGTAGTATACAATGCTCTATAAAATCTACGAAACACAGCGAGTATATCTGAGGAATTTCTATGTATTTGGCCGTCCTCGTCCTCAATTTCAAGCACAGTATTAATGAAGCAGGGGGGTCAGATAGAAGAAGCCAAAGCCCGTCCCGGTCTTTCCCCTTCACCATAATGGCGAGCCGTATGGTATTTCCCTCTAAATTTGCATTCCCGCTCAGCTGTTACCTGGTATTCCGTGATCAGGGCGCGGAAGTGTGCGTGCAGTGTTGGAGAAGGTGTGGATTGCATGGTCAACTCAGTTTGTTTTATTTCTAGTTCCAATTTTCGAAGTGTGTGACGGATATCTTTTAATACTCCCCCACTTTTAGCCAGACAAGCGCCGCGTATGGTAACTTTAAAGGCCTCCCAAATCGTTGAGTATTGAGGGACTGAGCCGTTGTTGCGGAGGAAAAAGTCTGATATCTCTTGTTCTATTTAATCTTTAAATACTGGGTCAAGCAGCGATTGTGGGTTAAGGCGCCACAATAGGTATGGGGGCTCTGCTTGTGGTGGCGTGATAGTCAACAGTACAGGAGAGTGGTCTGAGTATGTGCGGGGGAGATAAGACGTGTGCGACGTCCAGGTCCCCAGACCCCTGTCAACCAGCCAATAATCTATCCGCGACCAGGATGAATGGGCAGTAGAGTGGCATGACCCCTGACGAGTCAATGGGTGGTGAGTTCTCCAAGGGTCTACAAGGTCTTGATCCTCAACAATATTTTTAAGAGCAAGGTGTGCAGCAGTGTAGTGGTGCGGTTGCGGGTGTGACCTATCAAGGTTTGGGTGAATGGTAACATTGAAATCTCCCCCCCATATTAGATGCGTAGTATCGACATCCTGGATCTTACCCCACAATACCCGAAAGAATTCTGGGTCATCTGTGTTTGGGCCATAACAAGACACCAATGTGACGGTTTGTGCGGAGAGCCTTCCCCATAAAATGTTGTATCGGCCTTGCGGGTCTGCGTAGGAGCCAATGGGGGTGTAAGGGAGAGTATGTTTTACAAGGATTGAAGTGCCCCGGGAATAAGAGGAGTATTATGAGAAGCCCCGATGTGCTGCCCAGCGGGTAGCAAAGGTGGGGGACGCGCTAGGAGATAAATGGGTCTCCTGAAGCATGGCGCAGTGGATGTTGTGGCGGTCAAGGTATCCCAGGATATGCCGACGTTTGCGGGGGTTTCCTAGGCCACGCACATTCCATGTCAAAAAGTTATACTGGAGTGTGTTAGAGCGGGATTCCATCGTATGCATGCAGATTGATATCCTGTAAATAGTGGTGTGTGCCATCATGTAATAATACATCACCATGTGTTACCGTGAAAGTGCAGTACAAACCAGTTTCATAATAAACAGTCCCCGATCCCTCCCACCTCCCACAACAGCTACCCCAATGTGCCGTGCCAAATACCCCCCCCCTCCCTAACCCTCCCGAACTTTCTAGTCCCAACAGGGGACGGTGAAATACACTATCCTCCATTGTACAAAGTTTAAGGTTTAGGGTTCACCTGGTAGGCAGCAGCCAGAGGGCGACCAGGTACTCCTCGCAGCGGCGAGGGTGTTCGGGTGCAATATCATAAGTCCATCATGGTATGGATTCCGGTGCAGCTCACAGTTCTATTGGTGGCGTATCATATTCAGGGGACAGAGCGTGTGAGGCGAGGTAGGAGTGCAGTACTCATCCCAGGGCCCCAAGAAGTGGGGCTGGAGAGGGGAAGTCCTGCGGAAGTCCCGCGCCCCACTCCTCTCCGTGCGGATTTGTATGACCTGATGAGGAGGGAGGTGTGGGCATCATATCAGCGAGGGCGTGTCATCGATTGTTCAACTAAGGCCGATGTAAGCCACTATAGGAGAGTATCCGATAAGGATGAGGTGTAGTTCCAGTCAGCAAGAGGGCCACAATATGTAAGTAGGGGCATGATGCCCCGACATCAGGCCACAGCGTATGTGGGGGTGTCCCAGAGTCAGCTGGAGAACACGGTGCGCCGTCAGTCATTCCAGTGACTACATTGGATGGTATTATTCTATATCAGAAGCGCCTCTATTATCTTCTTCCTGGCATCCAGGAGATAGGCGGCCCTCAGGCTATTTGGGTCGGGTCTTGATGAAGTCCTGGGCATGTTGAGGATTGGTAAAGAAATGTTGTTTACCTTGGGAGGTTACTCCTAGACGGGCCGGGAACAGCATAGCGTATGGAATGTTGAGTTGTTGAAGTTTCTTCTTAACTTGGAGAAATTTCCTCCGCTGTTCTTGCACGACCATAGTAAAATCTGGATAGATAGAGACCTCCATCCCTTCATGCTGGAGGCGACCCCGCCCTCTGGAGAGCCGGAGGACCGTGTCTCTATCGCAATAGTTTAATAACTTGGCAATGATGGGTCGCGGGGGGGCCCCGGGAGGAGGCCGGCCCGCCAACGAACGGTGTGCCCTCTCCACCACGAGGACCGATGAAAATTCTTCTCTGCCAAATATTGCGATACGCAAGCGTTCCACGTAATCCTCCATTTTCCCAGTTGCCGTCGACTCCGGGACTCCTAGTATGCGGAGGTTGTTCCTCCTTGAGCGTGATTCCAACTCCTCATTTTTAGCGGCTATCACTTTCAATACCCTGTCCATCTCAAGTGTGCGGCAGTTGGTGGCATTGGACGTGTCCTCCAAGTCGGATATTCGCCTCTCTGCCTTGGTTAAACGGTCGTCATGTTTCTCCACTCTATGTGTGAGGCCGTCCATCCTGGCGGACATGGAATCCATTTTGGATTCTATTGATGTCAGGCTAGATTGCATGACAAGCAGTAGTTCCTTGAGGTCCGCTGTGGATGTGGTGGGAGCCCCATTGGGATCTTCGTCTGGCTCCATCTGGGAGCGGAGAGTCTTCCGAGCGTCAAAGGTGAGTTTGGGCTGCTTCCCGTCTGGCTTCCCCATGATTGTTCGCCGATGGGGTCTGCGAGTCGGTTGGGGTCTCAGGGGATCCGTTCCCTCCCCCGGTCAAGCGCAGCCCGTGGACTGCGGCGAAAGCCAGAAGCGCTTCGCGTGTCGTCAGCAGGAAGGAGCGGGCACCGCGCTATACAGCCTTTTTTCTCTCTGTCTGCGGGTGGCGGCGCGACCCTCTTCGAGCACGGAGCGCTGGAGATCTTATGCTACACTCTTCAGCAGTCTTCGTGCGCAGCAGTATGAGCGCTCAGCGTCCGGAAGATGAAGTATGTGGCGCAATACTTGCACGGTGTCAGCAGGGCAGCTACTATAAAGAAGTCCTATGCGCCCTCACAGCACGCGCCCCCACGACTTCCAGGCCCAGGACACGTGGACGGTGAAGCTATAGGGATGTGCAATTGTTAGTGTCCATAAGGGCCAAGGGCCGCAAATATCACCCACCGCAGGTATTGTGGTTTGTAGCGCCCCCAGTATATATCAAGCAGGTCCAGGCCGTCAGGTCCGGAGGGACAGGGACAGACGTAGCACTCCAGAGGCGGGCAGATCCCACAATGTTTTGCAGCTAGAACTGGGTCCCATGCCGCGGATACCCACAGTGTCCAGCGCACTCTGAAGGGCAGGAGAGCGAATCTCGCCAGCAGTAAATGCCACCGAAGGAGCACGTCCGGTATTAGGCCACCCAGTCTTCCTCCCGAAATGGACGCCGCAGATTAGGAACAGGCGAGGGCCCTCCACGAGGCCCGGGCAATAGTTCAGGCGCCTCGGCAGGAGCACAGTAGGAGATGGGCCGCTCGGGTCTCCTCCCGGTGCGGCCGCTGCAAATCAGGGGCCGGTGAGGGCCTCTCGCGGGCCCGGGCAGTTTCGCGCAGTGTTCTGCGCCGTCGCCGCACCAAGTCCCCCCACCAGCCCGCGGCACGATGGAGCGGCAGCGGCAGGGCGCGGTCGCCTCCCGCAGGGTACTCCGGGGCATGCGCGGCCTCCCACACCCCGTCTCAGCGGAGCGGTGCCGGGCACACACGGCAGTCTCGGTCCCAAAAGGGATCGCAGCGGGCACTCACCTCCGCCTTCTGTTAGTGGATCGTCCAGGTTCGCCGCAGGCCCCATCCATGCGCCGGCCGCTCCTCCCCACAGCGGCCAGCGGCTCGCGGGGCCGCGGCAGTCCCGTACAGAAATCAAGGGTGCAGCAACGGGCCCGCGGAAGGGGGGACAGCAGTCTTCGGTCGTTCCCCGGAGCCCGGCGGCTCCCTCCGCACAGGCGACTCCCGCAGCTGAGCAGCCGCAGGCTCCCGGTTACATCTGTTTGCTGCGATGCCAATCAGGTCAGCTCAGGCAATGTAGGCCGCCGCCATTTCGTGAAGCGCGGTCAGGAAGATCAGCCGCCAAATTGCGCAGTTCTCCAGGTAGGAAAGTTTCCTTTTCGGGCTCACAATACTGCCACGGAGTTGCGACACTTGGGGAGCTGCTGTTGGGGTAGTATATGCCCAGGATGGTGAGGATAAATTACGGATCTCTGCCCGAACTGCAAGAGCCTCACGCAAGTGTGGCCATCTTGCTTGGCGCCCTCTAGCGCTCCAATTCCACCACTTTGTGATGGAGCGCTGGAAAAGCAACTCCGGCAAAATAGGTCCTGCTGCGAACCTTCTATTGCGGGCAGAAAGCGGCCACAAATTCTATAAAGCGTACTCCTTCCACAAAAGAAAAAGGGAGGAGGTCCTGCATTAACATTTTAGCCAGCTTGACGTTGTACAAACATACCGTTGGGTAGTTGTGTTCATACAGTCCCTTCTGCCTAAACATGCCAGTGATACTAGCCTGGATTTTTTTCTTTTCTGGTGCCTCTGGCTCAGGTGACTTCCATAGAGAAGTACCAGTAGGTAGACTCAATGTGCGTTTTAGGGCAGTCACTGTATGCTTTTCTGTGGTGTCTCCATCAGACTCTTGTGCCATTTCGAGGTTGCTGATGTGGGTGATATTGGTGCACTTCTGGGGACAGGCCTACTTTGCGTAAAAAATGACATCCTCTTCTTCCTCATCACCTTCACCTTGCACCATGCTCGGAGCAGATGCCCTGCTCTTATCCCCTTCAGCTATTTTTTAAGGTGTGCCTCCCAGAGGTTTGCATGATGTTTTTTCATAGTGGTTATTTGGCCTCCAGTAACATAGTGTGAACCAGGCTTACCTCGATGAATAGTTGCACTGCAACTAGAGCATATTACAATGTTATCCTCCTGCTTGCTAATCGTAAAGAAGTACTAACTGGGGAGGTGAACTTTTTCAGTTGGCCACTGGTGTCTCTGCCAATGCCCCCCAAAGAACTGGAGGTAGGTGGGTGTGTTGATGTCTCTCTGCAGTGCGTACTTCTACTGAGCTAGTTGTGGGTGCAGGTCTCAGCAGGGTCTCTGGCGCTGGTATCAGTGCCATATCCCTTGGAGAAGGTTGAATAGGAGGGGTAATGTTGGTCTCTTCTGGGTGTGCTTCCATGACAATGACTGGCTCGTCATCCTCATCCCATTCCATAATTGTAAGACTTTCAGGAACTTTCTTTTTCCCTTGCTTCTCCTGGCATGGCCCGGACTCTGCCGGAGTCCAATCCAAGTCCAGTTCATCAGAAGAGAGGTTTGTAGAAGATGGTGGTGTACCCTTTCTTTTTTTTGCTGGCGATCTGGAAGCCAATGGTTCTAATAGAGGAGGTTCTTGCTCAGCAGGAATCTCACACCTTCTGTTTTGCTCCCACTTCAGGAAGACCTACTATTACTGTTGTCCACTTTGCTCAGCTTCCTGTAGTGATTGGGTACTACTTTGCGAAAGTTGAATCCAATTCAATGTCACTGCTCGTCGGCGTCATCATGATTACAGTGGCTGCCTTGCTGACAGACATGGAAAAAGGTTCTGGTTGGCACGCAAGTGGTGGAAAGCTGCTTCTTCTTACTGGACACTTTCTCAGCAGCACCTTTCTTTGGGGCCATCATGAAGCTGCCAGTTCCTAGTGGCACTTAACTACACAAGCGGAAGAGATTGGAGGAATAACATCACGTGTCGCGTGGTGACGTCACTTTGTACAAGCCTTTTGTCTTGCAGTACTGTGGGTGATGTCTCTTGTGCACCTAAAAGCAAACAAACAAGAAAAACATTTAGTGAAACGTGGCATTGTTGCAGTTTGAATTAGTACAGACAAAGACAATATAAGTTAGTGTGGTTACCTACGTTATTATTCTAAACAACTAACAACAATACACTGTATCCATTCCAGAGTCAAACCACGCCACCATAACATAATATTTCATTTATAATCAGGATAACAACATACAAATGTAACTATTTGCTTTATATCCATCTAAGGGAGCCACCTGTGGCAGTCAGGGAGGTGCAGGGGAAAATGGAATAATCCTTAAAAAATGAATGCTGGTGTGCACCTATTGCAGGAAAGGGGTCTAGGGGGAAATTGACTAATCCTTAAAAAATGAATGCTGGTATACTGCACCTATGGCAGGAAGGGGGCCCAGAGGGGAATGGAATAATGCTTAAAAAATAAATGTTGGTGTGTGTGCTGTACACCTATGGCAGCCAGGGGGCCCAGGGAAAAATGGAATAATACTTAAAAAATTCATGCTGGAGGTCATAGCTCATCTCTACAGCGACCATAATCCGATCGCTGCACAAATATTGACCCCATTCACGAAGCAAAAGCCTAAGCTACTATCGCCCCAGGTCTTAAATATAAAGGATGCAGGGCACAAACTGATCTGGCGTACTGCGAACTTGAAGCACATCATGGCCCAGGTAGTTTGTAATAGCACGGCTTTGGTGAATAGTTGCAACTTGGCAATTTGCAACTCGGCTATTATCCTAAATCATTTCACAAACCTTTTTCTATGGATAAAAGAGAAGCTGTCTAGATCTAATGCACAGCCACATCACCAAGTTAAATCATGGTTTGATAAAGAATGCAGATCAGCAAATGTTTCCCTACTTAGGGCCTTAAAGCAATCCCCCAGAGATCAGAGCACCATTACAGCTAGCAGGAAAATCTACCAGCAAGCAATAAAGAGAAGGAAATAGGCCATAAAGGAGGAGAAATGGGAATTCATTGTTAGTGCTTGCCAACTAAAAGACCCACAGGCCTTTTGGAAAGCTGTGCAATCTGTTTTATCTCCTCCATCATAGCAAGATAAAGTAATGGTTCACATTCCGGGGGAGGCTTGGCTGGTGCATTTTTCTGGGATGTACTCCTCTGACGGTGGGGCCGACGATATATTTCAGCCACTGGTCCCACTGGGCTTAAACCTGGAGTTTAGTGAGGAAGAGGAAGAGGTTCTGAAAGCGATTGTTGACAGTAGGTGTAAGAAGGCTCCAGGACCGGATGGTGTCCCACTTGATTTGTTTAGGGAGGACCCAGGGTTCTGGACACCTGTCCTCACTTCTGTATTTAACTCTGTTTGTAACATGGGCGTGCCCAGGTCTTGGCGTTCATCTATAATCGTCCCTATCTTTAAAAAAGGTCATGTGCATGACGTTAAATGTTATCGCCCAATATCCCTCCTGGATTCCACAGCCAAAACTATTGGGAGGGTAGTCCTGGATCGCTTACTCGACTGGACTAATAAAAATAGAATACTCGCCCCAAGTCAGTATGGGTTCAGAAAGGGGCTTGGGACCATTGAGCAGTGCCTTAACCTTCACTTAATTGTGGCCAAATAGAAGTATGCTAAAGCAGTCTCTACCCATTTGGCGTTTATGGACCTGTCAAGTGCCTTTGACTACGTATCTAGAACAAAGTTGTGGTCTATTTTAGAGAATATGGGCATTGACGAGGGGCTGTTTTTTAAAAAGTATTCTTCTTATGACAACAGTTAGGTATGGCAGTGCTGGTGAATGCACAGAACCGTTTAGTTTCAAGTGGGGGGTGCGCCAAGGGTTGTGCTTGCCCCAATTCATTTTCTCCTTTACGCGAATGATCTGGAAAAAACTTTGGTATCCGTTGGGGCAGGCGTGCCGTGTGTAGAGAAAAAGCCAGATCTAGCACTCCTATATGCTGACAATGCGGTGCTCCTAGCTAGGACGGCCAATGGCCTCAAGAGGCTTATATTTAGTTATATCAGCTTCATGAAAGAGCTGGGCTTGGAGACTAATCTTAAGAAAACCTTCACTATGGTTTATGGACCCAGAAACACGAAAACAAGCACCTTCAACATCGCTGGCAAAACATTAGACAGGGTTAGTTCCTTCCCTTACCTGGGTTTGGACTTGGATGATGGCTGTACATGGTTTACTTGTATCAAAAATAGGATAATGCGATTTACCCAAGCTGTTGGTACCACTTCCTCGATTGCCATCTCCATCAGCAAAAAAACCATTGTGCCAATTTTAGAGATCTATAATTGGAAATGCTTGCCAATCTTGACATCTGAAATGGCTATTTGGGGATATAGGGATGCCCTTGCAATGCAGATGGAAGAGAATAGATTTTGTCGCCAGTTACTAGGTGTCCCTCCCTCTACCCCGCATTTTCCACTGCATTTGGAGTTAGGCTTGGGATATGCTCAAGACACTATTAAATCCGCACCCTTGGCTCTTTGGTGTTCTATTTGGTACAAGAAAGAAGCCAAACTCAATCAGGCAGTCATCAGAGATTGTTTATCCTGTGAGTATGGTTCGGCCATCCCTTGGTTAAAATATATCACAGAGAGTTTCTCAGTGCTGGGATGTGCCCGCCTGTTTGAGCACCCTGAGACAATCGTGAAGAAAGACAGAAACTGGGTGCTGGACTGTTTTTTTAAGCATAAACGAGCAACTAGGGAACTAACGGAAGTGGCCAAACCTGCAGTCCGAGATTATTGCATCATTCAAATGGTGGCAACTACTGACACTTACTTATCACACGTGAATAATGTGTATGAGAGAACTCTGCTGGCAAGGTTCAGGTTAGGCTCCTTCTGTTGGCTAATTTGTTTTCCCCTTGGCCAGTATTCTTCGGATTCCATTTGTATTTGTCCATGTGATGAGCATTCAAGCCAAACCATCTTACATTTTGTCTTCTTTTGTCAATTTTATTTGCTGTACACAAGGACATTATTATTACCCTTATTACACATACATACATTTTCCAAATGATCACTGTGTATGCCATGCAGTTGCTAGTTTCTTGAAGTGTGTTTTAGCCAAAAGAAGGAGCATATTGTTTTGATGAAATAGTTTTTATTTTCCATTTTATAAAGTGTTGTGGGTCTTGTATTGTAAAGCGTAAGTTTGTCCGTGGCATCTTACTTTTTACCCATTTTATTGTGTTTTTAGCTTTGATGTCCTTGGATTCAAAATGTTACATACTGTAAATTATTTTATAATTTTTAGCTCTTGGCACATGTGTCTTATACTGCATGATTCTTTTTTATTGTATGTATCTTTTATGATCTGCCTTTGGAAGATCGAATAAAGACGAATGCGAATGTGAATTAAAGCTGGTGTGCGGCTGTGCGCCTATGGAAGGCAGGAGATAGAAGGGTGGTGGGAAAATATAAAAAAAAATATATATATAATTTTTTAATTAAATCACATTTAAAAATGTAAACAATTTAAACAATTTTTTTTTAAATGTAAACTTTAAACAAAACTAAAATAAAAAAAATAATTTAGCAAAATTAATTGCTGGTGTACTGGGGACTATGAGAAACCCATTGGGAGGTAAGGAGGTGCAGATGAAAAATGCAAAAAAATGCATATCATATAAAACACTGTTCATAATTATAATATACATATACTACAATGATCCTCAAGCACAATATTAAACTGATATCCGTGAAAAGTAAAAGCACACTGACTGACTACACAAAATGGCCACTGGCCACATAGTCAAACAACTACAGAGAGCTAGGAGACATGGCTACATCAAAGAACACATGTAGGCCTATGGCAAAAGCACATTGGCTGGCTACACAAAATGGTTCAAAAACAAGACCTGACCGATCAGGGCTAAACTCACTTTAAATGTAAAGGATTGAACATGGGTCTACAACTTATTGTCCCCATTTCGAAAAGTTTCAATTTTATCAATCCTCATTGCCCTATTCTCAATATTTAAAAACAGATTCACTCTTGGGTTTATCCATCACTTCACCCGAAATATACCCCCAAATAATCAGGTGTGTTAAAAAATTGTGTGAAGAAGAGATCTGGTTCCAAGGGTGATACAGGTTACTTTCAGCATGACTAAGGTTTAAGACGAATATTGGGCTCAATAGACATGTCTTATTTTCTTATATAATATTGGCAGAAGTTTGTCTAACATCACATTTTTATTGGTGTTTATATGAGAGACACGAGTGGTATTCATTCTGTGTCGATTTAAATGGTTCAGTTCTCTGCTTGAAATTAAGTTCTTGATTTGGATATGGAAGTTATGATTATTGAAAGGGAGAATGTTATTTTACATCCACATGTTCATGGATATGAGTTGGATGTGAGTTAACGAATTTACACACATGTACTCAGTTTTTCTGAGCAAAGGGTCCCAATTACGAACGACATCGATACCCGACACTTTTTTGTGTATTGGGTGGGTTCTCTGTTTTTATGATCCAGGTTTTAAGTGGGGGTGACATTGCACTCTGCATTTCTAAGAATCATTCTATGTGAGGTGAATAACCAGTTTAAGATGGCGCCGGTAGTTTCGAGTGAAACGCCCACTTGTTACGAGAAAGTCGGTGCACTTCCGGGCTCCTGGACGCGCTCTTAAATAGAGTTTTGTGTCCGCGATGGCGCACCGGAATGAGGAAAAGCTTGCCCGTCTGGCGTGTGCGGTAAGCGTGAGAGTAGGTTACCGCGGCTGCGGGGTAAGTTAGTAGGAGTGAGTGATGGACTGGAACACAATGGGACAGGAGTTCCGAAGGTCCCGCTTTGGCGTGGGGGTCCGTACGCACAAATGCCCGGCGGCGAGAGATGCTAGCGAGGGCTAACTGTTGTAGTGGATGGCTGCAATGGTGAGACCATGGATACGGTGTTAAATGAAGGGCGTTTTCCGATGTAATTCCGCCACTTCAGCATTTTTAAGTTGCCGCTACAGAGAGAGTAATAAGAGACTGTAAGACGGCGTGACCAGTGTACATACTTATGACTGTTCAGCATGTATGGAATAAACAATAATGATGTATGTTTTTCCAAACAGATTTTCGGCAACAAATGTGCTGTTAACAGGGTGTTACAGTCGAATGAATTTTCCTGTGGCAAGGTGATTAGCTGGTACGAGAGGCCTCGGCTACCACCTGGTAAATATCTGTCACAATGATAAAAGCCCCTTTTTGACTGTTTTAATTTTAGAAACAGCTTTTGTTTTGTGGCCAACTGGTTGGACGATTTTAACTTTTTCCTCTTTGTGTTTATTAGTCACTTCGAATACAAAATTGAAGCCTAGTAAGGTGATTGACGACCTCGAGCCCTGACGAAATTGCCGCTAAATCAACAGGCAATGAAACATGTTGGCCCATCCTGATTTGGTCTGCAACATGCAGTTGTTTTTTAATCTTGAGTAAGCTCACGAGATTTGAATAAAAGCATCTTGCGGTATACGTGAGTTATAACTCAATTTTAATTATAGAAATATTTTCTATTTCATGGGGTCTGTTCTTTTTGTGATATATACACAAAACACTCTTTTCACCTTTACTGCTCGTATTAGACACGTTTTTTGTTTTCACAGTCGAGATGGCCACCAATGATGAGAAACGTGGGCATAGCTGGTGAGAACCAACCAGTAAGCTCCTTTGGTGTTGCGCACGTGAGGTGCCATCTCTTCTTTTTTTTTTTTAAATCTGTTTTTATTGATTTTCAACCAACCAACGACAAAGAGAAGCATTGCAATATCAAATTGATAACTGACAACAGAGTTTCTCTCAAACCGCTTCTCCCCGTGTCCCTCCCTTTCAGCCCTCCCCCCACCATCGGTGCGCCTTTAGGACATGCACTACAAATAATAAGATACATCACAATCTATTACGATAGCGATATCAAACAATATTTAAACAGTACAGGGTATAGATTGTCATTAGAGGACACCACTCGTTCCACTGAGCATGCCCTGGTTCAGTCTCCTTGTGCCAAGGTGTCAATTGGATCCCCCTGATCTACCAAGACCGAACCCTGCTCCGAGCCTAGTTCCGGAGCCTGCAATGTCGCAACTAAGGCCTCCCATGCCCTTGCCGCCTCCAGTGCCTTTTCATTATCAGTACGTAGGGCCTGTTGTAGCCTAACAGTACCCTCACTCCGCGCCCACCTGAGTAATTCTGCCCTCCATCTCCCCACACTTGGCCCCCTCGCTGATTTCCAATGCATTGTGATTTCCCTCTTGGCTAACACGAGGCCCAGGTCTAGAAATGTACTTGTTATTTTCGTTTTAGCGGTGTGCGGGAACCAGTGCAGTAGACAAGTGCCCTGATCTAGTTCTATTGTACGATCAGTTATACTACACAGCAGTTCCAGCACTTCCTCCCAATACGTTCCCAAATTCGCACATCCCCAGATCATATGCTGGAAGTCGGCCCCCTCCAAACCACATCTCGGGCACTGAGCGGCCGCCGTAGTGAAATATTGATTAAGCTTAGCTGGTGTCAAATACGCTCTATGCAGGACATAGAAATGCACCGATTGAAATCTGGCATTTCTCGTACTCTTCCAGGCTCTTCTAACCAACTGAGCCCATGTCTGTTCAGGGATTTCCCTGCCAAGGTCCGCTTCCCACTTCCCTTGCAACGCGCGCAATGGTTCTAGAGCCTCAGTCAACATGCGCTTGTAAAGGCACGTAATGGCCTTAAAGGTCCCCGCTGCCATTACCACATATTGGCACTCCATTGAGGTCCGTGGTTCCAACAGTCCCATCCCCCAGTGGTGTTGCATTGCCGAGACAAGCGCTGAATGCAGCAAATAATCCCCTCGTGGGAGATCATATCTATGTTGCAGGTTCTGAAAGGACAACAGGGTTTCGTTTTCGTAGAGGTTTCCTAGCACTTGTATTCCCAGTTCTTCCCAGTTAGCCAATGCCGTCCAATCCCCGCCATGTGGGAAGGCCGTGCACATGCCTAGCGGTATCTCCGGGGCATACAGGCGGGGGAATCCGGCCCATCGCTGGCTTCGGTTCCAGCACAATCGTAGCGTCCTCTCCTCAACAGTGAGCGGTTCAAGACACATCTTCTGCTGAAGCACTATAAAGGACAAGATGTAGCGTGGGACCCACCGTCCTTCAGGACCATCCGGGCCCCGGAACTCCCGAGCTACAGCCTGGGTAAGCCATTGCATCTGTGCCACCAAATAGTACCACTCAAAGTCCGGCACTGCCATACCCCCATCAGCTCTCGGGCGTATCAGTGTCACCATTGCAACCCGCCGCCTGCCCGTCCCCCAGAGAAATCCACCAGCCACAGAGCGGAGCTGTCGGAAGATGGAGCCCGGCACCCAGATCGGCAATGTCCAAAAATAATACAATAAGCGTGGGAGCGCCACCATCTTCAGGAGCGCTACCCGGCCCACTACCGACAACGGCAACGTACTCCAAAACTTAAAACTGCCCCTAAGTCCGCGTATGGCCCGACCCAAGTTACCCTCCAGCAAATCCTCAGTGGTATGATAAATGTTAGTGCCTAAATAAGGTAAACAATGTGGCTCCCAGCGAATGCCCACCACCTGCGAGGGGTTCACCTCAGCCGGCGCCACCGGAAACAAGCAAGTCTTCGCCCAGTTCACCCTCAGCCCTGAGTACTGCCCAAACATAGAGAGCAAGCGCCGCGCGCCTCCAAAGCCGTATCTGTGTTCGCGAGAAAGAGTATCAAGTCATCCGCATAGAGGGAGATAAACTGCATATACCCGCGGAGATATAAACCAGGATAATGCCTCCACAACCGGGCATGGGAGGCCAGAGGCTCAATGGCCAAGGCAAACAGCAATGGAGAGAGCGGGCATCCCTGTCGCGTGCCCCGCCCCACCTGGCAGGCTGGAGAGACCGTCACCCCCATTCGCACACGCGCCGTCGCCGATCTATAAAGGAGCTCCGTCCACCCCACGAAGGAGTCCCCAAGTCCGAACTCGTGAAGGACCCGATACAAATACGGCCACTCTAGGCTGTCGAATGCCTTTTCAATGTCAACAGAGAGAACCGCTGCAACAGGAGTCTCATTATGGTCCTCTCCTAAAATCCGTAGTAGGCGTTGCACATTAGTCGCGGTAGTGCGCTTCGGGATAAAGCCCGCCTGGTCAGTATGGACCAAGTGTGTCATATAGGGAAGAAGCTGGGTCGCAAGGATCCTGCTCAAAATCTTATAATCAGTGGTTAACATTGATAATGGGCGGTAAGCCGACCTAGACAATGGGTCCCTACCCGGTTTCAGCAGCGGGATAATGATAGCCTCGCGAGTAGAAACTGGTAATCTCCCTAAATCCCAGGCCTCCCGATAAACCGCCAGCAGTTTGGGGGCCAGGATATCGATATATGTCGCGGAAAATTCAATCGGCAGACCATCAGCCCCCGGGGTTTTTTTACGCGCCATTTGTTTTATCGCACTACGTATTTCCCCCTCTGTAATCTCCTGTCCCAGCGTAACCCCTTGGTCGGCCTCAAGGCGCAGCAGTCGTACCTCGGCCAAGAACTCACCCAAGCCGTCACATGTATCCCGCAACTTACTCTCGTATAGGTCCGCATAGTATGCCAAGAACAGCTCATTAATTCCCCGTTGAGTATACTCCGGTATGCCCGCTGGGGAGGTCAAAGCCAGGATGGGCGTACCCCTCGATACCGGGTTGGCCAACCATGCCAGGAGGGTGCCCACCTTATCCCTTTCCACGTGCGCCCGTACCAAATATTCTTTATGGTCAAAGCAGCGCAACCTCTCCACTTGTGGGGCCACTCCCTCTCTCGCAGCTAAGACTTCGGCCTGTACTCCCGGGTTCTCAGGGTGGGCTCTCTCCGCCTGACGCAGCCGCAGTTCCTCCCTCTCTATATCCTGCAACAGCGTTCTCCGCACTCCTGTTGCCTTGGCAATACATAAGCCCCTCACCACCACCTTAAAGGCGTCCCACTCTAGTGCCAGGGTCGAAGCCGTCCCCTCATTCTCGTGGAAATAATGCTCTATACCCTCCTGCACCTCTGCGCGAAACACCGGATCTTCCAAAGCCTCCGGGCGTAATCGCCAGGTAGGGATTGCAGGCATTTCCCGAGTCCATCGCAGCGCCAAGAGCAGCAGATTATGATCCGATATTGTCCTCGCCAGGTACTCACTATGGTGGACCAACTCATGAACATCTGGGGAACACAACACTGCATCCAGCCGCACATGCAAGTCATGTATGGCAGAATAATAAGAATAGTCCCGCTCCCCTATATGTTGCGCGCGCCATGTGTCTATCAGCCCCCACTCAGCCTGCCAATCCCTCCGGTGTTTCGAGAGCCTATGTATGGGCGCCTGAGGTAGCGGTGGATGTGACCTATCCATCTCAGTGTCTGTTACAGAGTTAAAATCGCCCCCTAAGATCACTGAACCGATCAAGTATGACGCCAATTTCCCTGATAATCTAGCAAAGTAGGACATCTGTTCCACATTAGGGGCATACACACTGCATAATGTCACGTACCTCCCATCCAACTGCCCCATAACAGCCACAAACCTCCCTTCAGGATCCACTATCTGCTGAGTTGGCTGAAAGGGAACCCCCGCCCTCACCCAAACCAGTGCACCCCGAGCAAAAGCAGAATACGTGGTGTAAAAGAGTTGCCCCCTCCACCGGCGCTGCAATGCCTGGCCTTCAGCTCGGTCCATATGGGTCTCTTGGAGAAAAGCTATCTGCACCCCTCTACGCACTAAATAGGCATGGACCCTGTGGCATCTCAACATCGTATGCATCCCCCGTACATTCCACGTAATGCATTTGAACTCAGGTGATGTCCCCATTGTGCGAATCATCCCAGCTCCACAACTGCACTCCCTGCATTGGCACACCGGTGGCTCGAACTACCCCAAAAACAACCCCCAAACTTCCCCCCCCTCCCCTCCCCAGAACAGGCTCTAAACAGCTAGTACCCATCCAAACTATTCCCTATCAGTCCCTCTAGTAGCTACCAGGGATTCACTCTAGGAGCGAAACTAAGGGGGAAGCCCTAGCGCCAAGAAGATCTGGTCTGTGGCCTCATTGTATCCTAACGCCAAAATAAGAAAGTCTTCAGCTCCCCCGGAAGGGCTCCCAGGTGGGCAGGTGGCCACCCAGTGCGAATGTCCTCCCGGCGAAGTCCGCCGAACCACCCTGTCTGTCCCAAGTATCCCCCTCCGAGGGCTACAGCACCAGGACCAATCGACCCCTCTTACTAGTCACTTGAGACACTGCATGAGTTCAGGCATCAACGATCTCGTCCGCTGTCCCTGGAGTGATGTGAGGGAGAGTGACACTCCCCGCGTCCGTCCCATCAGAATCTGTCCCTGCCGACCCTCTTTCCGAGTCGGTCGCTCCCGGCAGCGTCGTGCCGCTCGCTTGTGAGATCTCTGTCACGGCCTGCAGTGCCGCCGACCTCTCTTTCTCCGTCTGAGATGTGGAAGGCTTCTGTGTCCCAGGTCGCCGTCTTCTGGAGCGTCGTGCGCGGTTCGTCCGCAGCGCCTCTGTTGTTCGCCCGCCAGTGCCTCCTGCCTCACCCGTCCCTGCCCGGTAGGTTTCCAACCAGCTCCATGCCTCATCATGGTTATTATGGAAGAATGTTTTGCCATCCAGTGTCACTCGCAAGCGCGCCGGGAACATCAGGGAGTATTGAATGCCTTCATCTCGGAGGGCCTTTTTTACCGCCAGAAATGAGGCTCGATGGCGCTGTACTTCAAAAGTGTAATCCGGGAACAGTGACACGTTATTATTGTCCACTCTATACGGGCCAGCGGTGCGTGCTTTATGTAGTAGGAGGTCCCTGTCCTTATAATGGAGCAGGCGGGCCACCACAGGCCTAGGCGGCCTCCCAGGCTGCAGCGGACGGGCAGGCACCCTGTGCGCTCTCTCCAAAGTGTAGAATGGTGTCAGGCCCTCTGGAGCAACCTCAGAGCGCAGCCACTGTTCCAGGTAGTCTATCATGCAGTCCCCTTCTACCCCTTCCGGAAGGCCCACCACCCGTATGTTGTTCCTTCTATTACGCCCTTCAGCATCTTCGGCCCTCCTCTCCAGCACTTGGAGCCTGCGAGTGACCTCTCCCATCTGAACATCCAATGCTTTCTGAGATGGTTCTAAGACCTCTAGGGTGGTCTCAGCCTGCCTCACCCTATCGGCCAGCTTCGCATGATCTGCCCGTAGGAGCCCCAATCCCAGCGACACCTGAGCAATGTCTTGTTGGAGCGCTTCTTTTGTGTCCGTGATAGCTCGGAGGATGTGGTCCACCTGTTGTTGCATCAGCCCCTCCGGGTGCGGGTCAACCACTTCTTGCTTCCTCTGCTCCATCGCCTCACCCTCCGGTTCCGGGAGAGCCCCCCCCGCCGGCCGCGTGGTTTCCCCATGGGTGTCAGAATACCCGGCCCCCAGGCCTGGTCTCACCAGACAGCCCCTCCTGCAGTCTGGTAACGTGGGTCCCCCGTCAAACGGGGAAATGGGTACTCCGAGCCACCAGCCTCCGTCGTCCACTGCGCTCCCAGAGGTTCCTCGCCCGACTCTGCTACCCGCGGTTGCCCCCACTGAGCAGTCCACCATCAGGCGAAACGTCCAGCCGCTAGGTGAGGGTGCATCTGGCCCAATAGTACCACAGTGGCCTTGTTATTAAACCCCGCACTCGATATAGCTCAGCGGGGTGTCCCAGTGCAAGGGCCTCAAAGCCAGTCCCCACGGGAGAAGGGCCCAGCCGGCAGCCACCTAGCAAGCGCACCAATCCAAGCTCGAGGCCGCTTCAAGCCGCAGGGGGTGACCACTCCGGCCCGCCAGCGTAGCCGTTCACTTGATTCCCACCGAATGTCCGGCCGTCCACATCCCCAGTTCCAGGTCCCCCCAGAGTACCTCGGTCTGGTCCTGCGCCGCCTGCCGGGCAGCTGCGCCCCACACGGTCCCCGCCGCCGGCTCTGGAGGACGGTCCCAGGCCCCCAATCGGTTCCGCTGCAGCAGGCCACTCACACTGAAGCGTCCGGCAGGTCCTCACCTCGGTCCGTCGGTGAAACTGCGAGCGGCCCCACGTCTCCCTGCGTCTTTGAGGCCAGGGTCCCCCAGCACCGTACAGCGGCCCTCGTTGTCTTCTCCAGACCACGAGGAAGAATGGGACGTCACAGTAGGCAGGTCCGGAACCCCAGTCGCGGTTCGGTGGTCAGGGAGCAGCTCACCAATCCCCCTTCGGCCGAGCCTAGGGGCCTATCTCACCCCCGGTGGCAGCTCAACTGCGCAGGGCTCCCGCTCATCGAACACTGAAGCCGGGACCCCCGCTCGTCCTCCTCCACCAATCACCTGGCAGTGAGCGGTCCTCTCGGACTCACCCCCATCGTCAGCTCTCTTCTCCACCGCGGCCGGGCGCTCCCGGGGCCACCCAGGTGCCCCACCAGCGGAGCCTGCCGCACCTCCCACTCAGTGCACGCTGGGAGAGGAGGACCCCACCGCAGGCGCTCGGCACCCGCCGCTCTCAAGGGGGGAAGCACTCACACCTCCAGATCACTGATCCATGCCCCCTCCTGGCCGCTCCCCACAGGTCGATTCGCGGAGATGGCCGCCATTTTCTGCCTGCGTAGGTCGGGTCTCTCGCTTCCCGGGGTCGTAGCTCGGCGTCGGAGGGCGACGGAGCACTCGATCTCCCGCGGTGCAGACCCCCGCATCCGGAGGAACCCTCTCAGGGTCACAGGAGCGCCAGTCCGGTTCTCCATTCAGGATAATTGGTGAGGTCGGCGCAGAGCTCTCAGCTCACGCGACCGTCTTCATCGGTGTCCAAGCCACGCCCCCGTGCCATCTCTTCTTCACACAATTTTTTAACACACCTGATTATTTGGGGGTATATTTCGGGTGAAGTGACGGATAAACCCAAGAGTGAATTTGTTTTTAAATATTGAGAATAGCGCAATGAGGGTTGATAAAATTGAAACTTTTAGAAATGGGGACAATATATTGTAGACCCATGTTCAATCCTTTACATTTAAAGTGAGTTTAGCCCTGATCGGTCAGGTCTTGTTTTTGATTGTGATGTTCGAGTGGAGGGCGACCTGATTGATTTTACCGCTATAGCTCCTTATTGTGGGTACACAAAATGGTTGCAAGCCACTTGGCCAAACAACAACAGCAAGCAAGGAGGCATGGCCACAACAAAGAACACATGCAGGCCTATGGCAAAAGCACATTGGCTGGCTACACAAAATGGTTGCTGGCCACTTGATCAACCAACAACAGCAAGCAAGGAGGCATGGCAACAACAAAGAACATATGCTGGCCTATAGCAAAAGCACACTCGCTGGCTACACAAAATGGCCACCAGCCACATGGTCAAATAACAGCAAGCAAGGGGCCATGGCCACAATAAAGAACACATGCAGGCCTATGGCAAAGGCACACTGGCTGGGTACACAACATGGGCGCCAGCCACATGGTCAAACAACAATAGCAAGCAAGGAGGCATGGCCAAAAAAAAGAACACATGCAGGCCTATGGTAAAAACACACTGACTAGCTACACAAAATGGCCACCTGCCACATGGTCAAACAACAACAGCAAGCAAGGTATGGCAACAACAAATAACACATGCAGGCCTTTTGCAAAAGCACACTGGCTGGCTATACAAAATGGTCACCGGCCACATGGTCAAAGAAGCAAGGAGGCATGGAAAACAAAGAACACATGCAGGACTATGGACACTGACTACACAAAATGGCCCCTGGTCACATGGCATGGAGAACAAAGACAAATGTTGGCCTATGGCAGGCACACTCACACACTGGTCAGACAAAGGAGGCTGGTAACACTGAAGAAAATGCTTGCCATTAATTCAGGAATGCCAAAAATGAAAATTAAGTAAGCTACACAATTTTTACAAAAACATATATCCTCCCAAGGCATCAAATATTACCCCACCTATACACTTTTTGCAGAAAATAAAATGTGAACTAACCCCTCCCACACACTTGCAATTTAATCCAATGCCATCCCTGCCCTAAATGATGTTTTAAAACAATAGATACCACAGAAACAGCTGTTTAATGCATCCATGACTAGTACTGTGCCTACTGGCTGAAGGGCCCATTGGCAGACTAGGCCACATAGTAAAATAAATTAATATTGCAAATTTAAAAAACATGGAGGAAATGTACTGAACTGTGCAATATGTTTCCTTTACAAAAGATGAAAAATTAAATGCAAAAACATAACTAGGCCCCTACTGAAACTGCAGGCCACCCACCACAACAAGTTTTAAAAATGAAATAAGCATAAATAAATACTGGTGCATGTCCTCTATCAAACAAACAACATTCTTAAACAACAGTGTTTTCACTTACTTATGATATCACAAAAACATAGGGTCTTATTACCATGCCGGTCGGATGCGTGTCCAACTGTCATCTTTTCAGAATGAAACTAGCAGTCGGCAGTACCATCCGACAAATTAGGATTAAGACCGGGGCGGGTAACGGGTTCCGTTGCGAACACGGAGTTCAGGCACACCTATGACTCCGTGGCGGAGCGTTGTTAGCCAGCCCCTCCACCCTCCCAAAGTAATTATAAAGTAATTAAAAAGGCACTTACCTGCCGTGGCTGCCTCCTTCTCGCCATGGCCGCTCTCCTGCCTCCTCCTCTCCGTCCTCCTTCACTGAATAACGTACAATGTAGGGGTTTTCAGTGAAGAATGACGGCGAGGAGGAGGAAGGAGAGTGGCCATGGTGAGGAGGAGGCAGCCACAGCAGGTAAGTGCCTTTTTAATTACTTTTAATTACTTTGGGAGGGGGAGGGCGCGGAGCAGAGCGAAGTTCCACAGAGTTGCTTCCCAACACCATGGAACTTTGCGTAGAGGCACTACGCCTGCTCCGCCCAGGGTTAATTAGGATGCGACCACCCATGAGGCAGTCGGATAAATCAATTTTTCCATTGCAGCTTGTGCTGCAGCTGGAAAAGGGCATCAGCACAAGCTGCATAGAAAAACGTATATTTTCAAACATCTGTGCACTGTGTGCCAGGCACCATATGGTGCCTGGCACGCAGGGTATGGATGTTTTGGGGGGCACCACAGGTGACCCTCTGGTCTCATTGTGGAGGCAGCTGAGGGATGGGGGCCCTGCTAGGGACCCCAAAATTCTGTTTCCAACAGCGTTTCTATGGCAATCGGAACGCCATTGAAAAGGCTGTCTGAAAAGGACATCGTAATCCCTACGGCGGTGCCTGAGCAGTCGGTCGGACTGCAGCACCAGTGGTCGGTCACACTGCAACCAACGGCCTGTCGGTTGCATTCCGACTGACATTGTAATGAGGCCCATAGTCTTTAAATCCAATGGTATATATGCAGCAGACAAAGAGAGTGATCCTTCCAGCTCCAAATCCAAAGGAAAAGTGACCAGGAGATGGACAAAGCACTGGGTGGAGTCTGCTGGACAGGAGCAGGAAGTTAGGACCTTATTATGCCATCATTGCGGGATGGTAACTAACCCAACTAGTGTCCTGGGCACACGTTATAGAGTGAAAACAATGGTTAATAAAGTCTTGTGCATTTTCGGAACAGAGGTGAAGCAGTGCCTGCAATCTGCTTAGCACACCCGCTATAAGTCTTGTTGAAGCGGCGGACCCGCCCCTCAACACGAAAACAGGCACTTACTTTCTGGGATCTCCGTTACATCGGAGCCTCCCTGTTTCTTTTAAAACATTCCCAAGGACTTCTCCATTATTTGTTATTTCCTTACTCCAGACCAGCCGGGTCGGAATTATCACCGGCGGAGCGATTTCCCAAAGACATCTACGCTTTCTCATTCAGCCCTGAAGAAGTCACGGGATACTTCCCACTGTGACGAAACACGAGTTGGCTGGTTGTGTCCTTTTACGATAAAGATTAAACAACTAAAGAGACTTTAACCTACTTGTGTGGGCCTCACATGATATCTCTCCAAATGCACAAGACTTTATTAACCATAGTTTTCACTCTATAACGTGTGCCCAGGACACTGCTTTTCTGAATTTTGTGCGGTTTTCTACCCACACACATACAGGGGTTATAGGGTAATTTCCCCTGACCTGGCAGCACCGTATCATTCATACACCACACACATCATACGCACACAAAGCAAGGCGCCATACTTCCTGGTACATCCAAAACCCTACTCTTAAGACAATAGCCCAACTAGTAGTCAGCAGTTCCACCTGCCAGATTAGGATGTGACTGCTCATGAGGCGGTTGGAAGCATGCCCTTTTATATTGTGGTTTGTGCTGCGGCCCAGAAAAGGGCCACAGCACAATCCACAATGGAAAAGGGCTTGCTTGTACACATCTATGCACCGTGTGCCAGGCACCATGTGGTGCCTGGCACACGGTGCATGGATGTTTGGGGGGTCACCACATGTGCCCCCTGGCCCCATAGCAGAGGCCCACGGGGCACAGGGGACCTGCTAGGGGTCCCCAACTCCCATTCCGGCTGCCTGCTCATGGCGGTCAGACCGCCATGAACAGCCAGTCAGAAAGGGATAACCTTATCCCTACGGCGGTGCCTGCACATGCACCCCACATTGTAGAGATTACGAATTTGACCGCCATCCCGACGGGCTCCTTGAGCTTGTTGGAGGTGGTGGTTTTTACCCCCGCCTAACTTGCTCTGACCACCGGAATCCTAATCTGGCGGTTGGACTGATGGCATAGATGTCAGTGGGACCACCACTGACGGCCTGTCGGTCACTGTCCCACCGACATATTAATGAGGGCCTTTGAGTCTCTGGGGAACTTCCTTCTTGTTTAGCAAAATTAAAAAAGGGCTTCTTGCACTAAAAAACAATTTGAACGTTCTATTGGAGTAGAATATTAACTCGCAAAAGTCTTCTTGAGTAGATTTACCTGCTTCTTGAGTTGAGAATCTGCTTGAGGTGCAGCCGTGGTCACTCACTCTCGTTAGAGTTACATAAAAGGTGCTGGAAGGTGCACTAGTGGGCAGAAAATCTAACACACGCTTGTGAGTGGCCGGAAAGCCTCATCACATTCACCAGCGCGCGCCAAAACATGCCCTGTCACACCAGCAGAATAGAAATACCGCCAGGCACCGGATGGCGGAATTTAGCAGGAAGTCCATGTTTCATTCATAGTGAGGAGTTCCCAAATTTGCCTTCTCTGCGAGCAGAGTGAGTTTTTCCACCTGGGCCTAGTAATGTGTTTGAAGTGAAGTACTTTCAATATACTGGTTTAGACTTCAGTAGGAATAGCAAAATTATGCTCTTTGCAATTTAACACTTTCCCTACTGTTGCACAGACTGGAGTGGGAATAGCAAATGTTACCCCTCCGAATTCCAACACTTTCTTTACTGTTACATAAACTAGAGTGAGAATAGTATATTTAATATTTTTAGACTCCAATAGTTTTCATAATGTTGGTTAAATAGAGTTTATGGCATTTTTTTTCATTACATTATTTTTTTTAATTTTCAAATTTATGTTAATGTTTATAGTATTTTATGTAAATGGATTTTTTGAATATTTCAATTTTGAATATTTTGTTTATTGTCTACATGTATTAATATATTTTTTCTTAGTAATACAGTTTATATGATTTTATTGTGTATGTATGTTTCACATACTTATATATATCTCCACACTCTCCAGAACCTCCTGCCTCGGGGCCCTGACAGCAGTGATGCGCGTTTGGTTGAGGCAACCCGTACAACTTAAATTCACTCTTCTCCTGTGTCCATGAGATAAACGTGTACTCCAGTGATGCAAGTTGAACCAAAGATTTTATTCAGTTAATTCAGGAATAAATAAGCAACATGCAGAACGAAAAACACCTTATGCATTTCAGCGTACCAGATGCCTTGTTCACAGGTGAATAGTGCTCTTGCCCTCTCATCCTTAAACCTACTAAGTGTAAACAACATTAAAAAAGGGTTGCAGGGTTAACCAACAGTGGTTTATGTGTCAGCCATCTTAGCACATTGTTGATAACGTGATAGCAGTAAATGAAAAACTTGTACTTCTCAAGTATAACTTGCAGCACTCATATGTAACAACGAAATAACAAATCAAAAACATTCCAATATTGCATATGTCTAGGGCGCTTCGATGCCTAACAACTGAAAATGCCTAATTGGTATTAACAATCCAAATATGTTATTTGTGAATGTCTATATTCTATACCGGTTCATACAATGAGAGGCGCAGCTGTCCTAGCAGTTAAAGCATCATGAAATCAAAATTAATGATCATTTATGCCACAAATAAAATCTGACTGAGCTATAAAAAATTTACAACAACACACATCCTCCCAAGACATCAAATATTACCTCACATATACACTTTTTGCTCAAAAAAATGTGAAATACAAAAAACAACTGTCAAGTAATATTGTCATATATGTGGTGTTCAACTACATATGAGAACGGTAAACAACAACATTCTGTCCTTGTGGGTGAACGAAAATATGGCAAAATGTACATGTGTATGTAGTGGCTGAAGAATCGCTAATGCAATAACAATTATGCCCAAGTGGGCTTATACAGCAAAAAACCCAAAAGGTATCTTAGCTCAAATGCTGCCCATATATGAAAGGCCTAAATCTCCTGTGATCTCCATCCCCGCATAAAGAGACGAAAAATAAAATGTAAAAGTAAGACAAAACAACAACAAAAGAGAAAACACAAACCATAAAATATCAGTTAAAAAATGCTACAAGTTAATAAGTACAACAGATATCACACAAAGGAGTTCACAAAACTTCATCATTTCAGGTATCAAACCTGGTACATAGTTGCCCAATTAACCCAAATGTATGTTCAATTCTTCATCTATATTCAGACCATTGGGGGATTTGGTGTTGAGTTCCAAAATATACGTAGATAAAGTTGCCTATTCCCTCCTCTTATGGTCGCTGGGACTCTATCAATCACATAAAACTTTAACAGTGTGCTGTCCCTGTTGTAGAATGCCGCAAAGAAAGGCCATTATTTTTCAGCGAGTTTGATGGTTCTAATGTGTTCCAATATCTCTTTTTTCACAGGGTGTGTGGTGCCACCTATGTAACTCATCCCACAGGGACAGCTTAGTACATACACACTGAAGTCAGACATACAAGTAAAGTGTTGATTTATGCTCTTTTCTATCCCGCATAGAGGGGATAAGTATTTGGCAAACGTGGTGCTGTTTTTTTTGTGACCCATTAGGAATGATAGCCATCACAGGGATGGTGGCCTGCTGGAGTCAGCAGACCACCATGTATGTAATCACTTTTTAAGAAAACAAACTTTTTTTTTTTGCAGCCCAATTTCTGTAAAGGAAAAAGAGATGCATTTAAAACAAAGTAGACAGTGGTCAATGGGACCATTGCATGCTCTTTGAATTATTTTTTTTACATTCTCAAAAGGGAAGGGGTCCTGTGGGGACCCCTTCCCATTCGCAAATGGTTGCCACTAGCTTTTATTAGTCAGTAAAAAATGAGGTCCATATTTATCAAGGTTTTGCATCGCCCATGCACTGCTCAAGAGGGCGGAAAGGCAATGCAAACCTAAGTGAGATTTATCTAGCCATGCAAGGCCACCTTCGTGGCCCTGCATGACTTGATAAATCTAAAGTAACGCAAGGCAGCGCAAATCGCTGCCTTGCATCACTCTGTTTCAGGTTGGCATTCCATGGGTGGAGCGTAGGTGTTCCCAATCATTCACCCATGGATTTTGGTACATTCCCAGATTTACCATTAGGGTAGACCTGGTTCTGTGTCAAAATGCTATGCCTTCCCAGGTGAGGCGTAACAAGGAGAAATATCTTTATTTCTCCTTGTTTTTTCCTCTTTCTATGTGTGCTACATTATGCATCGCACATAGAAAAATGAAAACTCTTCTATGGATTGTTTTTGTGCAGGAAGGTGCCCCTTCCTGCACTAAACCAATCCTGCCACAACACAGGCACCCTTGCACCCTGGTGCAAGGGTGCTTGCTTTGGTGCTAGGCAGAGAAAAGTGTGCATGCACCAGGAAAGGACAGAAATGCACCATGTAATGATAAAGATGGCACATTCCTGCCCTTTACCTTTCACGCAGCACAATGCATCAAGGTGGCTTGCTGCATTGTGCAGAGTGAAAGAATGATAACTCTGCCCCCCAATGTTTTGCAACCATACTTGCAAAACATTCATATGAAGCACTGCAATTTTTTATTTGGAAGGGATGCCCTAATCCTTCCAAATACCGAATTGCTAAACCAAAGTGTGATGTGGTAACAAGTTACCAAATTGTAATTTGGCATTTATACATATAAAAAGCATTTCTGCGGTTGAAAACACCCTGTTTCCGACAGCAAAAATGTTTTGTTCATATGGCCCTAACTTTATAACTCCCACATTTTTACGTGTTTGTGAATAAGGTGCACTGTTGTTTTAAGCAAGAAGTTTATGCAGCACTGCTGTTGTCTTTGTTGGGGTACATTTATCCTGGGACTTGGTTAAAATACATTCTTGGAAAGTCGATGTCGCATACTTTTTGCCCTAGAATGTTGTCCTAGATTTCTGTTGCAACACCCACATACCAATGATATCAATATTTTTACTGCATTGTCTTGAGAATATTATAAATATTTATTTTGTGTTGTATAGAATAACCATACCAAAATAACACGAACATACATACAATATGCATTTTTAAAACATAATTTTTTATATTTTCCAAATCATCAACATTTTCTGAATTGCTAATGATAAGGCTAGGATACGTTAAGCCTAACTCAGACATATGAGACTCGTAAGACTTAGGGCCAGATGTACGACCCTTTTTTGCGGCCGCAAACGGGAGAACCTCCCGTTTGCGGCCGCAAAAAACGGTAATAGCATGTACAAATGCTATTTTGCGAGTCACTGACTCGCAAAATAGCATTTGCGACTCTTGCTATTAGGAAGGGGCGTCTCTTCCTAATAGAGAGTCAACATGCAATGTACTAGTGTTTTGCAACCGCATTTGCGGCCGCAAAACACTCGCAGTTTACCACCTACTTCAAGTAGGTGGTAAACCACTCGCAATGGGGAAGGGGTCCCCTTTGTGAGTATGTTGGAAAATATTTTTTAAGAGCAGGCAGTGGTCCCAGAGAACACTGCCTGCCCTTAAAAAAATAAAACTGAAAGGTTTCATTTTTCTTTTTTAAATGCATCCCGTTTTCATTTAAGGAAAACGGGCTGCATTTTTTTTTAAAAAGCTGCTTTATTAAAAAGCAGTCCCAGACATGGTGGTCTGCTGAGCCCAGCAGGCCACCATCCCTGGGAGAGATGTCATTCCCAATGGGCTCGCAAATTGCGAGAGGCTCATTAATATTAATGAGCCTCGCAATTTGCGACCCCATTGGGAATCGCAAACAGTGTGAAATACACTGTTGTACATCGGAAATTGCGCCTCGCAAATTGCGACTCGCAAAAGAGGCGCAATTTGCGATGCGCAATTTTCTTGGTCGTACATCTGGCCCCTAGTTTTTTCTTTGTAAATCAGTCCTAAAATACTTTGCCCACTATAAAAAAGTGTCTGTTAACCTTGCTGCTCTTATCGTCTTCATTAACTACCTCTTGGGTTATGAAGTTGATTTTGATGTGCAAATAATATGATTAGTTCAAAATCTATTCACATTTTCAGCAGCACATGGATGCAGTAAAAGGATGATGCATTATTAATTGTACGTGATGCTTCTCATATGATTGAAAAGGACTATTGGTGCGCTCTATTTTTATTGTGTGCCTCAATTCCCAGCTAGTTATGAAAAGAATGACATTGTGCTGTCAAAATGTTTAAATTCTAATCAAGATTTATGTCAATTTTTGCAAAATAATATCTTTCAAAAATGTCACATTGCAACTGAGGAGAATGGTTATAGCAAATGACGAGCAAACGCTCAGTTTTCTGCAGCAGTTATTTATATTTCGAACAAATATCACACTTAAAGCTACATTATTCAATAAAACGTGAATCCCACATTGCCATGTTCATGCATTTTAATAGCATTTGTCATTTGCCTCTGTGAGAAATTTTATTGTTGGTTGACTGGGGTGTTACTAAATTAACCTGTGCTTAAACATGGGTAGCTTGGCACAAAAAGCAGTCAGTCTTTGCTTAGAGGCAAAATGCACAGTATTAATGATCAGGGCCGTAGCCACGGGGGAACCCAGCGGGGCTGGGCACCCCCAAAATCATGTTTGGCCCCCCTAAAATTCATGTGCCCTAATTGAGCCTAATTTGTTAGACTGCGAGTCCTCCTCATTTTGGTATTCACAGAAGTTAGTAGTCCTAAAGTTAGGACTACTAACTTCTGTGAATACTGAAATGAGTAAGTTCATTCTGTGAATACCAAATGAGTAAGTGTATTCTGTGAATACCTAAAAAGTACTAACTTTACGTTTACGTTTACGTTTACGTTTTTGACGTAAGTTAGTTCTGTGAATCAGGCCCTACATTATTATGACAGATGATAATTGAAAAGAGGGAGTGATTGAATAGGTGTGGATACTAGAGCATTCCAACACCCTTTATCAGGGATTTCCCTAAGAAGAAGACTAAAATTAATTAACTATTGAAACAAAGATTTTCTTCACCTCTAATTTAATTTTGTCAGCAGGGTCGATGTGTTAAGTGTGCATGAAAGCTGTAGCCATATACTTGCTCTTCCTTCTTTATATTCGTTGTTCATTCCTTTGCCTCCTATCTGTAACTGTTTGTCTGCTATTTGACTGTATCTGTGTCATAAATGATCCTATCTGTGGCTTCAGTTTTTGTGAGTTGGTTAGTGAACATGGGTACATGACTTTCCTTGCCACTTTCCACCCAGGCCACCATACTTTAACTTCTGTGATGAAGATTTTCTCCGAATCTTTGCCTATCCCACAAGATTTATGGCCTTTAGACTCTCCTGTTCTCTCTTTGGTCCAGATGTACGACGTGATTTTGCATGAGCAAACAGGTTTGCAAGCCCGTTTGCGCATGCAAAATCACTGTTGGCTATGTACAATTCCCAAATAGCGAGTTGCAATTTATTTGCGACTCGCTATTTAGGAATTGCGAGTCGCAATTAGGAAGGGGCGTTCCCTTCCTTATTGCGTCCGCAATGCTATGTGTGAATGTTTTGTGACCACAATTGCGGTCACAAACACTCGCAAATTACCACCCTCTTCAAGAGGGTGGTAATGCAGTCGCAATTTGAACCCCTTCCACTTTGTGACTTTCTCTAAAAATATTTTTTGAGGGCAGGAAATGAAACGAAAACGTTTCATTTTTTTTTTTATGCATCCCGTTTTCCTTTATGGAAAACGGGCTGCATTTAAAAAGAAACAGCTGCTTTATTATAAAGCAGTCCCAGACATGGTGGTCTGCTGAGCCCAGCAGGCCACCATCCCTGGGAGGGCTGGCATTCCCAATGGGCTCGCAGATTGCGAGAGGCTCATTAATATTAATGAGCCTCGCAATTTGCGACCCCATTGGGAATCGCAAAACAGTGTATTAACACTGTTGTACATTTCATTTAGTGCCTCGCAATTTGCGACTCACAATGAGTCGCAAATTGCGAGGCGCTAAATGAAAGGGTTGTACATCTGGCCCTTAGCCTCTTATACCACCTATTTCCTCTCATGCTTCCTCCTTGACAGGCAGGTACCTAACATTGTGAACTGTTTCTCCATCTTTGAGAAGATCATTCCATTCACAATGCACCTCCCTCACTCCCTCTCTCCTAGTCTTTCCTTTTGTGTTTGGGGTTTCATCAGTATGTTTAGCCTGAGACCAACATAAACTGCTTTACAATCAACCAACATAACATAATACTTCACATGTCCCTTTGTCTCTGTGTATGAGTGACTACATATTAGGTGTATATATATATATATATATATATATAAATATATATATACCCTTAGAGTTGTGTATATGGGTGTATGTTTGTCTGCCTGCCTGCAAGTGATTGGCTGTAGGTGTGTTGGTTGGTCTGTGTGTGCATTGCTCTGTCTACATATTTTGCAAGTGTCATTTATTTGGATGTTAATACACATTCACCATACAAAAGTCAAACATATTGTCAATGTTTGTTTAAATAGTGGTCAATAGTGCAGTTTCAAATTCAATGGGCTCTAAATGTCTAGTGTTACTATTAACCAATAAAATAATACCTCAATCATGAACCACTGATAGATAAGTTGACCCTGTTAGGGATTCAAAGTAACTACCTGCAGGTTGAAGCAGACTTTACAAGGGCCTATAAAGGCCTCATTACAAATGGGAAATAAAAGCACAATGCCGGCTGCATCAGGGAGATGGTCTTCTCAAGTACAGACTGCCTACCATTGCACAAGTACTTTCTCAATGGAGGCAATGAAAGATGTATACAGAGACTGTCCTTCTCTAATTATTAAAGGTAAAGCTGACACATTCCTGTCTTGGTCAATTCTATGGTTTATACAACCCATTCACATTCAGCACAACTTTCAGGACAACATCTGTCATCGCTTATCATGTACCTAAGTCTCATTTCCAAAATCATGACTCACAAACTCCGAGACCAACAATCACTAATGGCAAGTCCTTGAACCAAGCATATACATACGCAAAATACGGGTAAGTATCTATAAACTGGCTACAGACACAGGCATATGGAGTTAGACCTGGAAAGTAGGGGAAAAGAAGATCTGCAGGCAATGCAACATGGATCTTTTAGAAGATGAAACTGATGCAGTATACCAACATGAAGTAGTGATGAGCTACTATTTCAAAGGGTTTGAAAAGAAAATTAAAGACTTTTAAATGCTAAATTGTGAACAAAAGTTACAAATCCCACAAGGTGAAATTAAATATCAGGAAAAGCTGCTGAATAATTAGCAGTGCATGAAAATGTAAAATAGCCAAATGCTCAAAAAAATGTAAGACTTGATGCGTCTCAGATCACAAAGATTATACGAAGCATACTACACTGCTGGACAACCACTAGCACTCTCACTTTAGCCCTCCAGTCTTCACTAATGTCTGAATCATGTCTCAGATTTAAAGAAATGGAACATGCAAGTGTCTAAAGTGCTATGGTCAAATCACAGTGTTTTGGAACACTGGCTGGTCTGCAAAACCACCATCATTATGAGATATACTGATGTACTAAGTTGCAGCACAAAATGCCATTTGCAGGAAGTCACAAAAATTCCTGCCTCATTAATATTTCTGAGGTAAAAATCTGTGACATTCTGTGAATAGCTGTGAATGCATGATGGAATCCTGCGGTGTACAGCAGACTACAATCCATCCATTTGCATTCACTACACACCGCCGCTAAATGGACAGCAGCTGCATTAAAAAACAAGCATTATTAAAATGTAAATGAAATTCCTCACATCTCACCTGTCCTCACTCCTTCCATACATTATCCATTATGACCTGTCTGGTTTCATCCAAGGCAGACAGATGTTTGATAATACAAGGAGAGCAATACACATCATTGAGAAAGCCATAAAAAAATGAAACCACTTGCCCTGTTGGTACCAGATGCTGAGGAAGCATTTGACAGTTTAAGCTTGATATATTAAGGGACAATAAGATATGTAGTAGCACAAGCCAGGGGTGCCCGATTGTCACCCTTGCACTTTATAGTGAGAATCTACCCTCCGGCTACCAAAATTCAATGGCCTACAGAGATAAAAGGGCTGACCTTCGGGTGATAGAACACAAAATATCCCTATTTGTGGCCGACATATTTTTGACCCTGACACATCACCAAAGTTGAATTCCTCTGCTATTAATTTGCTAAAGACATTCAAGGAAATTTCTGGATACAATGTCAATACCAAACTACTGATAATACAAACACCTATTGAAATAGTGGATGAAATCTGGAAGGGGATTCCGTTTGGAAAAGCCACCCCTTCTTTAAAGTACCTGGGGATACACCTGCCATTTTCAATGCCAATATTATCCCACTAGTGGAGGACCTTTTCCAAGGACTTCCAATAAGAATAGAACGTGTCACACTCCACAAATTACAAAAAAGCTAGAGATCCTTGTGTTGCAAGGGAACCCTCCAAGGATCTCACGGAAAGTCCTTCGCAACTGAATACAAAGCAGGTCTAGAATTTCCAGACATGCAAAACTCCCACCATAACTCACAGTTACATACAGTATGGTAATGGTCCAAAGACCATGGGTGAACATGGATAAGGCAATAGCAAGAAGAACTTTGTTGGATAATGTCTGGTTGTTGAAAATAAATAGACTGCAGAGGCTATACTAAAGTCCAATTACAAGCACAGCCCATGAGATCTGGGACTTCAAAGCAATCAACCAATGGATCACAACATTCCCTTCACTGCTCACTCCAATTTAAAACAACAAAGGTTTTACACCAGCTAGTGAGGGCATGGCTTACATGTATAAGTATGATGGCTAGTAGTGATAGTACTGTCATTGGCATTGCTAATGGAAGCAATGGGTGGTACAAGCTGCAGTGGCCTCCTGACAAGGGCCCTGGCACTTCTTTTTTCACAAATTAAGCAATGTGCTGCACAGCACTATACACTAAACTGATGCAAGCCAGGGGTGAGTTAAGCACATAGCAGTGGAACAGTAACTGACTAAGACTGTAGGCCTCACTCCAGTCACACAGGTTAAAAAGGACACGCTCCCTCCTACTGATCACTACACAGTATGGTGCCACCACGGCACTGCTTAACTCCTGATGAAAGCAGCAGCCGCTCACCACTATGACAGTAGTGCTTTGGGCATCACTCTCGGTCCAACAAGACCACAATCTGTGAGACACACATATGTCATGACTTACAAGCATGATCCATGTTTGCCTATGACAACAAAAATCAGCATTAGTGATCCAGATATCAGTACAGTTGGGGCACTCAGCGTAGGGGTGCACGTCTATTACTATGCGAAGGACTTTCCGTCCCAACATGGACCAACAAGGGCTTGAACACGAGATCACCTGGTCAAATACAGACTCTTACAGTGGAGTGAAGGCATTAGTCCACTGAGACACGAGAGCCAGCAATGGTCTCATCATTAGCCATGCTGAAAAAATATAATGCATTAACATCTTGCATGAACACACTCGCTAGGTCTTTTGGAGACTTCATAGACATCCCCAAGCAGGCTCAGCAAGATATCCATTCAAACAGAATGATCATTCAAAATCAAACTGCTTTTTGTCTGACATTCCTCTAGCAGCTGCACAACATGTATGTATGTGAAGAGGAGAGTGGTGACAATCACCGCACCAATGGCTATTTAAAGCTGCCTTTTGTTTTCTTTGTGCTGTGCAAAGGTAGCTTTGACCCTCTATTTGTATATAACTAGGTCCAGGATAGAAGTCCATCCTACAGCCGCAGTATGTGGTCACTGTTAGAAGGATTCTGGAAACACAGAAAGTGTATGTTTAATTTTGTGTCATTTTAAAGTATTGGTTTTGGCCACTCAAGCAGCAGTTATTGAGAATACAGAAATTATGTACCTCTAGGTCATGATGCACAGAGCCCCGGCAGCAAAGCACTGGGACAAAACACTGTTTACATAAACTGTGAAGGTAAAAAGACTAGGATTACTCAGAGGGTTCATGCATCTGCTGCAAAGAACTTGAAGGTCACCAGTTCATAACCCAGAGGTCAAGCTAATTTTCAGAGCTATTCGAGAGTCAATGCAATAAGTACCAAACCTTCTGGCAACTTTGTAAGGTGCAAAGAAATGTCAGAGGAGTACAATAAGCAATAACGATTGATATTACTGAGTATCAAAACTATCTGTTAAAAGTCCTTAGGGCAGCGATAGAACACATTTTAAAGTGATTTCTTTCTATTTTAACTGTTTAAAGTATGTTCTGATAAGGGGAAACATACTGGCGTTAGGTGATTTTCTTAATTTTGTATCGCTCTGGACATTAAAATGAGCCAGGTAGCAACCCTATAAGTGACTCACTTTGGTTCCACCATGACTCGTCGTCCTCGTGAGTGGCTGACACTTTAGTGGGAGGGAAATTAATTCAAGCATGAGAGACCTTTTCGTATGTCCCTGTCTCTGTGGTACTTTTCACACTTAGGAGATCGATCAAAACAACTTCATTACTCCAGTACCAATTTGACAATGCTTGTATTGCCTGTGGTGGCGTCTCTCACGAGGATACACTTTCACTTATATATATAGTGGTTGATTCTATAGGTTTGCAGATTCATCCTGCTGCAGGAGTTTTTATTACTTGGTTACCTTGATGGTACTCATTTTCTTGCCAGAATTTGAACCGTAGGGCTGATGAGTAAACTAGACAGACATATGTCAGAAGCTGATGTTGGGATTGAGTTTGGTTGATAGGGTTGGTCTGAGAGACTGGTGGAATTGTTATGTTAATGCGCATGCTATAAGATTCTGTGTCAACAATGAAGAATGCACTTCCTTTGAAATCTCTCCTCTTTCCCCATATGGACTTCTCCTGGCTTTTAATAGCTTCCCAGGTCCTGAATACCTGGACAAAATCACGGCACCTATCTCCCCCCTAAAACTTCAGCTTAGTCCTGAAGCCTGTTAGACCCTTCCATGATCCTCTGGTGAGCTGTGTTGTGTCAAAGGATCAGTCTGTTCAAGGCTCCTGACACTCCCTGTGACCTGAGACACAAATTGGCATATTCAGTCTTCTTCATAAGGGTGAAGTATAGTTCTTTGAAAGAGGGCAATGCGTCCACATGTGCATCAGACTTCTGATTTTTCAATCAGTTGTGGTATCGCACACACATCACCACACTGTGCTCGTACACTTTGTTATATAACCTGAATACCTTCACCCCTTACTTTTCACTCCTACCTCTGCTCCTTAAAGAGATACAAGTGGGGTAGCAAGGCTATTAAGTGTCATTATGCAAGCAAGTAAAAGTGGCTCTCAGTGTCTCTAGGGTGTGTGATAAAGGCATTCATAGTGGGTGATGTTGTTCCCTCAGTATACTGGATCCAGCAGCCATTACCCTTGCTGCACTAATGATAGCTACTCCCCTGAAGAGGCACAGCAAACGTCACATGTATGCTTTTTTTCTACTCCTCAAAAACAGTGCAAAGCTAGAAATAAAAAAGCAAGTATAGCCAGGGGACAGTTCTTAAGAACTGTGGGAAAACCATGCTAAGGCAGGAGAGCCACCTTCGTAGATAACAAAATGCAAACTATTTAGAGAGTGATAATATTGATACTCGGTAATATCAATCGTTATTGCTTATTGTACTCCTCTGACGTTTCTTTGCACCTTACAGAGTTGGCAGAAGGTTTGGTACTTATTGCATTGACTCTCGAATAGCTCTGAAAATTAGCTTGACCTCTGGGTTATGAACTGGTGACCTTCAAGTTCTTTGCAGCAGATGCATGAACCCTCCGAGTAATCCTAGTCTTTTTACCTTCACAGTTTATGTAAACAGTGTTTTGTCCCAGTGCTTTGCTGCCGGGGCTCTGTGCATCATGAGCAAAGTGCTCTGCAGACCTGCATTTCTATTACCTAGAGGTACATAATTTCTGTATTCTCAATAACTGCTGCTTGAGTGGCCAAAACCAATACTTTAAAATGACACAAAATTAAACATATACTTTCTGTGTTTCCAGAATCCTTCTAACAGTGACCACATACTGCGGCTGTAGGATGGACTTCTATCCTGGACCTAGTTATATACAATCAATCAGAACATTTGTAAAGCGCACTACTCTCCCGTGAGGGTCTCAAGGCACTGGGGGGGGGGCGGGGTGCTGCTACTGCTCGAATAGCCAGGTCTTGAGTAGCCTCCTGAAGGTTAGTAGGTCCTGGGTCTGCCGTAGGAGGATGGGGAGGGAGTTCCAGGTCTTGGCGGCGAGATGGGAGAACGATCTGCTGCCGGTGGTTGCTCTACGGATGCGGGGGACGGTGGCGAGGTCGGCGGAGCGGAGCTGGCGGTTCGGGGTGTAGAAGGTGAGTTGTCTGTTGAGGTATGCTGGTCCGGTGTTGTGGAGTGCCTTGTGTGCGTGGGTGAGGAGCTTGAAGGTGATTCTCTTGTTGACGGGAAGCCAGTGCATGTCTCTCAGGTGGGGTGTGATGTGACTGTGGCGAGGGATGTCGAGGATCAGGCGTGCAGAGGCGTTCTGTATGCGTTGTAGTCGTTTCAGGAGTTTGGTCGAGGTTCCTGCGTAGAGGGCGTTTCCATAGTCCAGCCTGCTGCTGACGAGGGCCTGGGTGACCGTTTTTCTTGTTTCGGTGGGGATCCACCTGTAGATCTTGCGGAGCATGCAGAGGGTGTTGAAGCAGGAGGACGAGACGGCGTTGACTTGCTTGGCCATGGAGAGCGTTGAGTCGAGGGTAAACCCCAGGTTGCGTGCGTGGTTGGTGGGTGTCGGTGCTGCTCCCAGTGCGGTCGGCCACCAGGAGTTGTCCCAGGCTGAGGGTCAAAGCTTCCTTTGCACAGCACAAAGAAAACAAAAGGCAGCTTTAAATAGCCATTGGTGCGGTGATTGTCACCACTCTCCTCTTCACATACATACATGTTGTGCAGCTGCTAGAGGAATTTCAGACAAAAAGCAGTTTGATTTTGAATGATCATTCTGTTTGAATGGATATCTTGCTGAGCCTGCTTGGGGATGTCTATGAAGTCTCCAAAAAGACCTAGCGAGTGTGATCATGCAAGATGTTAATGCATTATAATTTTTTCAGCATGGCTAATGATGAGACCATTGCTGGCTCTTGTGTCTCAGTGGACTAATGCCTTCACTCCACTGTAAGAGTCTGTGTTTGACCAGGTGATCTCGTGTTCAAGCCCTTGTTGGTCCATGTTGGGATGGAAAGTCCTCCGCATAGTAATGGACGTGCACCCCTACGCTGAGTGCCCCAACTGTACTGATATCTGGATCCCTAATGCTGATTTTTGTTGTCATAGGCAAACGTGGATTATGCTTGTAAGTCATAACATATGTGTGTCTCACATATTGTGGTCTTGTTGGACCGAGAGTGATGCCCAAAGCACTACTGTCATAGTGGTGAGCGGCTGCTGCTTTCATCAGGAGTTAAGCAGTGCCGTGGTGGCACCATACTGTGTAGTGATCAGTAGGAGTGAGCGTGTCCTTTTTAACCTGTGTGACTGGAGTGAGGCCTACAGTCTTAGTCAGTTACTGTTCCACTGCTGTGTGCTTAACTCACCCCTGGCTTGCATCAGTTTAGTGTATAGTGCTGTGCAGCACATTGCTTAATTTGTGAAAAAAGAAGTGCCAGGGCCCTTGTCAGGAGGCCGCTGCAGCTTGTACCACCCATTGCTTCCATTAGCAATGCCAATGACAGTACTATCACCACTAGCCATCATACTTATACATGTAAGCCATGCCCTCACTAGCTGGTGTAAAACCTTTGTTGTTTTAAATTGGAGTGAGCAGTGAAGGGAATGCTGTGATCCATTGGTTGATTGCTTTGAAGTCCCAGATCTCATGGGCTGTGTTTGTAATTGGACTTTAGTATAGCCTCTGCAGTCTATTTATTTTCAACAACCAGACATTATCCAACAAAGTTCTTCTTGCTATTGCCTTATCCATGTTCACCCATGGTCTTTGGACCATTACCATACTGTATGTAACTGTGAGGCATGGTGGGAGTTTTGCATGTCTGGAAATTCTAGACCTGCTTTGTATTCAGTTGCGAAGGACTTTCCGTGAGATCCTTGGAGGGTTCCCTTGCAACACAAAGATCTCTAGCTTTTTTGTAATTTGTGGAGTGTGACATGTTCTATTCTTATTGGAAGTCCTTGGAAAAGGTCCTCCACTAGTGGGATAATATTGGCATTGAAAATGGCAGGTGTATCCCCAGGTACTTTAAAGAAGGGGTGGCTTTTCCAAACGGAATCCCCTTCCAGATTTCATCCACTATTTCAATAGGTGTTTGTATTATCAGTAGTTTGGGATTGACATTGTATCCGGAAATTTCCTTGAATGTCTTTAGCACATTAATAGCAGAGGAATTCAACTTTGGTGATGTGTCAGGGTCAAAAATATGTCGGCCACAAATAGGGATATTTTGTGTTCTATCACCCGAAGGTCAGCCCTTTTATCTCTTTAGGCCATTGAGTTGTGGTAGCCGGAGGGTAGATTCTCCCTGTAAAGTGCAAGGGTGACAATCGGGCACCCCTGGCTTGTGCTACTACATATCTTATTGTCCCTTAATATATCAAGCTTAAACTGTCAAATGCTTCCTCAGCATCTGGTGCCAACAAGGCAAGTGGATTCTTTTTTTTATGGATTTCTCAATGAGGTGTATTGCTCTCCTTGTATTATCAAACATCTGTCTGCCTTGGATGAAACCAGACAGGTCATAATGGATAATGTATGGAAGGACTGAGGACAGGTGAGATGTGAGGAATTTCATGTACAGTTTATTAATGCTCGTTTTTTAATGCAGCTGCTGTCCATTTAGCGGCGGTGTGTAGTGAATGCAAATGGATGGATTGTAGTCTGCTGTACACCGCAGGATTCCATCATGCATTCACAGCTATTCGCAGAATGTCACAGATTTTTACCTCAGAAATATTAATGAGGCAGGACTTTTTGTGACTTCCTGCAAATGGCATTTTGTGCTGCAAATTAGTACATCAGTATATCTCATAATGATGGTGGTTTTGCAGACCACCCGGTGTTCCAAAACACTGTGATTTCACCATAGCACTTTAGACACTTGCATGTTACATTTCTTTAAATCTGAGACATAATTCATACATTAGTAAAGACTGGAGGGCTAAAGTGATAGTGCTAGTGGTTGTCCAGCAGTGTAGAAGGTTTCGTTTAATCTTTGTGATCTGAGCCACATCAAGCCTTACATTTTCTTGAGCATTTGGCTATTTTACATTTTCATGCACTGCTAATTATTCAGCAGCTTTTCCTGATATTTAATTTCACCTTGTGGGATTTGTAACTTTTGTTCACAATTTAGCATTTAAAAGTCTTTAATTTTCTTTTCAAACCCTTTGAAATAGTAGCTCATCACTACTTCATGTTGGTATGCTGCATCAGTTTCATCTTCTAAAAGAAGATGTTGCATTGCCTGCAGATCTTCGTTTCCCCTACTTTCCAGGTCTAACTCCATTTGCCTGTGTCTGTATCCAGTTTATAGATACTTTTCCGTATTTTGCGTATGTATATGTTTGGTTCAAGGACTTGCCATTAGTGATTGTTGGTCTCGGAGTTTGTGAGTCATGATTTTTTAAATGAGACTTAGGTACATGATAAGCGATGACAGATGTTGTCCTGAAAATTGTGCTTAATGTGAATGGGTTGTATAAACCATAGAATTGACCAAGACAGGAATGTGTCAGCTTTACCTTTAATAATTAGAGAAGGACAGTCTATGGATACATCTTTGATTGCCTCCATTGAGAACGTACTTGTGCAATGGTAGGCAGTCTGTACTTGAGAAGACCATCTCCCTGATGCAGCCGGCATTGTGCTTTTATTTCCCATTTGTAATGAGGCCTTTATAGGCCCTTGTGAAGTCTGCTTCAATCTGCAGGTAGTTACTTTGAATCCCTAACAGGGTCAACCTATCCATCAGTGGTTCATGATTGAGGTATTATTTAATTGGTTAGTAGTAACACTAGACATTTAGAGCCCATTGAATTTGAAACTGCAGTATTGACCACTATTTAAACAAACATTGAAAATATGTTTGACATTTGTATGGTGAATGTGTATTAACATCCAAATAAATGACACTTGCAAAATATGTAGACAGAGCAATGCACACACAGACCAACCAACACACCTACAGCCAATCACTTGCAGGCAGGCAGTCAGGCAGACAAACATACACCCATATACACAACTCTAAGGGTATATATATATATATACACCTAATATGTAGTCACTCATACACAGAGACAAAGGGACATGTGAAGTATTATGTTATGTTGGTTGATAGTAAAGCAGTTTATGTTGCTCTCAGGCTAAACATACTGATGAAACCCCAAACACGAAAGGAAAGACTAGGAGAGAGGGAATGAGGGAGGTGCATTGTGAATGGAATGATCTTCTCAAAGATGGAGAAACAGTTCACAATGTTAGTTATCTGCCTGTCTAGGAGGAAGCATGAGAGGAAATAGGTGGTATAAGAGGCTACGGGCCAGATGTACGACCCTTTCATTTAGCGCCTCGCAATTTGCGACTCATTGCGAGTCGCAAATTGCGAGGCGCTAAATGAAATGTACAACAGTGTTAATACACTGTTTTGCGATTCCCAATGGGGTCGCAAATTGTGAGGCTCATTAATATTAATTCACAATTTGCGAGCCCATTGGGAATGCCAGCCCTCCCAGGGATGGTGGCCTGCTGGGCTCAGCAGACCACCATGTCTGGGACTGCTTTTTAATAAAGCAGCTTTTTTTTAAAATGCAGCCCGTTTTCCTTAAAGGAAAACGGGATGCATTTCTTTAAAAAAATGAAACGTTTCGATTCATTTTTAAGGGCAGGCAGTGGTCCCTGGGACCACTGCCTGCCCTTAAAATATTTTTAGCGACAGTCACAAAGTGGAAGGGGTCCCCTGGGGACCCTTCCAAATTGCGACTGCATTACCACCCTCTTGAAGAGGGTGGTAATTTGCAAGTGTTTTGCAACTGCAATTGCGGTCACAAAACATTCGCACATAGCATTGCGGACGCAATTAGGAAGGGAACGCCCCTTCCTAATTGTGACTCGCAATTCCTAAATAGCGAGTCGCAAATTAATTGCGACCCGCTATTTGGGAATTGTACATAGCCAACAGTGATTTTGCATGCGCAAACGGGTTGGCAAACCCGTTTGCACATGCAAAATCACGTCGTACATCTGGGCCAAAGAGAGAACAGGAGAGTCTAAAGGCCATAAATCTTGTAGGACAGGCAAAGATTTGGAGAAAATCTTCATCACAGAAGTTAAAGAATGGTGGCCTGGGTGGAAAGTGGCATGGAAAGTCATGTACCCATGTTCACTAACCAACTCACAAAAACTGAAGCCACAGATAGGATCATTTATGACACAGATACAGTCAAATAGCAGACAAACAGTTACATATAGGAGGTAAGGGAATGAACAACGAACATAAAGAAGGAAGAGCAAGTATATGGCTACAGCTTTCATGCACACTTAACACATAGACCCTGCTGACAAAATTAAATTAGAGGTGAAGAAAATATTTGTGTCAATCTTTAATTAATTTTATTCTTCTTCTTTGGGAAATCCCTGATAAAGGGTGTTGGAATGCTCTAGTCTCCACACCTATTCAATCACTCCCTCTTTTCAATTATCATCTGTCATAATAATGCAGAGCTTTCTGCAACCCCATTCCATCCATGACCTCTTTGCTATAATAATACTGCAAGTCATTATTTCATTGGTTTAATTGAATGTATTGTATGACTTTCTGTTAAAGAATTAAAGCCTGTTGCTTGACGGATGCTTACATATAGATTTCCACGTGTTTCCCCTCAGTACAAGTACTTTAAACCATCACATTTTTCCATTTTTAGGCTTAGCTTTATCTATTACCTTTTCATTTTACTAACATTATATAAATATATTCACTTATAGGGTATTTCAGTCAGCACTCTTCTTCTAGTGTCCTGTTATTGTGGCATTCACATATTTCTGTCACCAACTACAGACTGAGGCAATGGGTCAGCCCACTTCAGCCATTGGCTGACTTCAATTTGATTGATGGCATTCTGGTCTTTCACAACTTTTCACAGGGACCATATCCACACAAACAGTAGTTCCCTTCAGTACCAGAGACTACTATGGTAATGTGTGCTTTTTTTTAACAAAAAATATTTTTGGTTACAGCCAATAGTTTTTTGTATACATAAATGTGGGCCTGGTTGCTTTTCCTATAATGCAAAATAAATGACAAAACAATCAGTGACAAATACAAAAGACTGACACAGCCACTGCCAAGCCTAAAGCTAAAAGTTTATTTTACTAGAAATATCTGCACTGGGAAAACAACTCATAATCCCAATTTGGGCAAAACCTCCTTTTCTTGCCTGAATCAAGATTTCCATCAAACAAGTAATGAGCACTTTAGCATTGCGAGGGTACCTGCAGCATGTTTTCAAAAACTGTAAGGAAAAAAAAACTCACTTCCTTGTGGACTCAGATTGAACCTTTGCTTGATGCCAATACTGGGGGCCATCCCCCTAAATAAATTTTCCTGGCTACGGCCCTGTTTATGATATATGAGGTATATTTGTAGAGTGCAAAGTAATGGCCGGAGGCGTCTAGGCGCTACACACACTGAGAAAAAAGAACCAGTGATTGAGCCGAGCTGTAATTACTGAAAAAAGAGTCAGGTTTTGAGAGCTTTCCTAAAACCTAGCAAATCTGAGGCTGATCTAAGGTGAGAGGGTAGCGGGTTCCACAGTTTGGAAGTGGCAGCTACAAAGCTTCTGCTACCCCACTGCTCGAGCCGGTACTTGGTTACGTCAACTAGGTTGGCAGAAGAGGATTGAAGCTCTCTTAGGGGAGAGTACCAGGAGAACCTATGTTTAAAGTACTCTGGACTAGCCCCAAGCAGGGCTCTAAAGGCAATAAATACAGCTTTAAAATTGATCCCTGAATGCATAGGTAGCCAATGATGATGAACAAGCAATGGTCTGGTGGACTGCCACCTGGGAATTTTCAACAGTATTCGGGCAGACGCATTTTGCAGAACGTGGAGTGTGGCCAGTAGCTCCTTCTGCAGGCCAATGAAGAAGCCATTGTAGTAGTCCAGCCTGGACAAGATGAGAGCAGAGACCACCATTTTCTGAAGGGTCTCCGGAATATATAGGCACACTTTCTTGACAATTTTTAAGATGAGAAAGATGGATGAGATTAATTTGGCAACTGAAGGAAAGCTTGGTGTCAAAAAACACCCCTAAGTTTTTGGCTTTTAGGGCTGGGGCGGACAAATTACCAAGGTCAGGGTCCCACCACTGGGTGTCCAGAAGGAATCTTTGGATCTGGAAAGCAGAAGCTCGGACTTAGTTTTGGATCATCCATTTGGTAACCTGCTGCATGCACTGGTGAAATCTGGATGCTGTGTACTGAAAGCTGCTTGATACAGAGACAATAATCTAGGTGTCGTCAACGTATAACACCATGGCAAACCCAATGGATTTAATGAGTTGTGCCAGAGTGGTGATGTACAAGTTAAAAAGATAGGGGCTAAGGGAGGAGCACCAGAAGGGAGCTGAAAAGGAGCGGAGACTGAGTTGCTAATTTCCGCTGCTTGCTCTCGGTCTGTTAAAAAAGATTTGAGAAGAGATAAGGCAGAGCCACCTACCCCTAGATCCTGAAGACGGCTGCTCAGCCGATGGCGGTCGATGGTGCCGAATGCCGCTGAGAGTTCCAACAGGATCAATGCAGCATTCCCGTCTCTGTCCACTGTACTACTCAGTTGCATTAATTAGAGTCAGCTCGGTGCTATGCTCGGGCCAAAAGCCATACTGGGAATCATTGAGCAGATGATTATTGTTGATAAAAGAGGTGAGCTCATGTTTGATAATGTTTCCAATAATCTTAGCAGGTAGAGGCAATCGAGTGATAAGTCGAAAACTGCCAGGGTCAGAGGTGTCTACGTTTGCTTTTTTAAGAGGGGTAAGATAGAAGCTTTTTTCCCCAAAGGGTTGGGAAGAACTCTGTCTGAAAAATAAGATTAAAGATCTCAGTCAGGTGGGAACCTATTATTTCTGGTGCTAGAACAATAGTGTTAGTAGGGCAAGGGTCAGTGGGGAGGTGGACTTGGTAGTCCTGAGGATTTTGACCACCTTCTCCATGGTAGTGGGAGAGAAGTGATTGGGATGGGTGGTCTAGCTGGAGGATGAATCAGAAGAGTGAGCCTGACATTTACCATTGGGTTTGCTAGGTGGCATAGAGTGAACTCCGGTTTTCTCATTAACTGAAAAGGTGTTGTAGGTATCATGTACTTTCTGTTGAAAAAACAATGCTTGAGTGTTACAGAACGTTTGATCAATCACTGTGTTCTTTTCCTCTGGGGGTTTAGAGAGTTTTTGTAAGGTGACAAAAAGTTATTTACTGCAGTTGCTTGCATTATTTAATTGATCAATACAATAAGCTGATTTGGCAGAGAATTTTTTTCCTTTGTATTTAGCAATCATCTTTCTATAGGTGTCCGTCTCCGCCTTATCAAAGTCATGCCTCCAGCGGAATTTTTGCCTATAGCATAGCTGTTTTCAAGACGGAGGTCTTCAGTATACCATGGCGCTGAGGGCCTTTCTGTCCCACACTGCCCGTCTTTAAGAGGAGCTAGAGCATTGATTGCAGACTGAATCCAGGCATGGTAGCAGACTCTGGGTTATTCACTAGTGGGCGCCTGCTAGTAAAGAGAAGTTCCCGTAAATTGTTAGCCTCAATTGCATGCCATAGCTGACACTTATAGCTGTGCACAGGCAAGTTCCCTGCATCAGAGACCTTGGGAAGATTCGATCAAAAAGGATGGTGGAATGATCGGACCACGCAAGCTGAGATAAACCGGTAGGTTAGAGATAGGGGTTGTCTGTGAAGATCCTGTCTAGTAGATGCACACCCGAATGGGAAATTCCCATGGCTACTTGGTCCAGACAAAGATTGGACATTAGTTCCACCAGATTCCTTGTGTCGCTGTCACCCTAAATCTCCAAATGAAAGTTAAAATCACCCAGTATTGAGATGTCTTGAAAGATAAAATTGTATTCGAATAACTGGCCTAGCCCAAGGATGAAGGTTGCTCTGGCACCAGGAGGGCGGTACAAGAGGATACCATTAAAGGTATAATTATGAGTCAATTTGATTTTAAATAAGAGTGCTTCACTTTCTGTGATTTGAAGAAACCCTTCAGTGCAAATCTTCATACTGTTGCGAGTGACTATGGCTAAGCTGCCACCTCGCATCAGTTTGCGATCAAACCTGGTCAATAAAAAGCCAGGAGGGATGCATCGGCCCAGGTTTCTGTAATAAAAGCTATGTCAATGCCATGGCCATCAATGAACTCAGCGAACTCGTGCTTTATTAAAGACTGGGCATTAATAAGTGCGCACTGCTCGGACGAGTTACTGACACGGGTCGAAACTGTGTCAGATGAGAGGGGGGTCTATGTCCTTAACATTGTCGTAGGAAAGGGAGAGATGACAACTAGGACAGTCTTGAGGAAAAGTTAAGCCGATCAGGTTAAATGTGGGGCCAGAGCATTTATGGCTTGAGGACTTACGTTTGAGTAGTTCATACCTTGAATAGGTCTCAGCGTCTTAAAATCTGGAGTTCCACTGGCAGAGGGGCTGGTGCTGAGTGCAGTCCAGCGCGGGCAGGCTTGCTTTTGGCATGCCTTTGGTGCACCGGCGGTGCGCCTGCTCCGCGTGGTTGCGCCTTCATTGTGTTTAAATAGACCCCCTACTAAAGGGGCATGTCCACGCTCCTGAATCAAAGCCTGATAAACAATAAAAATAACAGCGAAAGAAAAGGAGGCTTCTAACAGGGGTCGAGCAACCCCATCAGCAGTTGCAGGCTCCCCTACAAGTGTCTGAATACAGGCAAAAATAAAAGCAATTAAAACAACAGGGTGAAATGGAATCACATAAAATGATTAAAAGTTATTTGAGGCAGTAGCAATATGGCGCCTGCAGAAACACGGAACCAAGCACCTCTGGAATACATGGAAAGAAAATTATGTTTCAATGCTCAGGGTGGAGCACACCAACAGTAATAAAGTGAAAACACAGCACAAGAAATATCACACACCAATTTAGAAAAATAGAGTACATTTTAATAAATGATTTGACACCGAAATAAGACAAATCTAATTAATAGAAGCTATGGAATTTTAAAGCTTTTAGCAAAACTAGCGCCTACAAGACCAAAGTTTCAACTACGGACATCAAGTCACACGAAACATGGTCAAAGTAAAAAAAATATGGCATGAGTGCAGCTCAGATACAAGAAGTGAATTGGGCCTGGCCAGTGCTTACCTTGGGACTTAGAAGAAAGTTTGAGAAAAATGTTCTGAGAAGGTAAAGTTCAGTGGGGTAAGGCAACAGGCTGTGTCTGAAGAGGGAGTGTAGTAGTCATGGAGCCTTGGGTCAAAGCCATAGTGTAGATTTCTAGGTTTTTTAGAAGTCAAAAATCTCTAGTGCGATGAGGCAGAAGTCTGTGGCCAAAGACAATTCCAGGGGCTCGGAAACCTCTTTGGCGAAGCACCACTGAACAGAATTTGCTGTAGCAGGAGAAGCTGCAAAGTCAGGCTGATTCGGTGCACCTTGGGTGGATAGAAGAGCAGGTTGGTTTTCGGTCTCCCCTCGGTTTCTTGCTGTTTTGGGCCAAATATTTTCTAAGCCCTCAGCTTTGGATTTTGGTCATCTGGGCACCTTTAGCACTACAAACAAGGGTACAGGACTTGTGGGACACATGTGTGGGTTCTGGACTCTCCCAGCTGGGTCCAGGTGTGGGTTCAAGATGGTGGGAGATTTTTGTGTCCCAGTGGCCTTGAACAAGAGGTCAGCAAACTTGTTCTTGAAGTCACTATCATGCAGATGAAGATGCAGGGCTCAAACAGCAGGGCTGGCCTATGAGGTTTCAATGCAGGCTCGAGGCAACAAGGCAGTCCTTCCAGGTACAGCAAAGCAGTCTTACAGAGTGCACAGCAGGTCACAGTAGCAGGCAGTCCTCTGAGAGACGTTCCACAGGGCCAGGAGTGAACTGAAGAGCGGGTCCGAGAGTCCTACTTTTATACCTGGTGCCCTTCCTCTGGAAGGTGGGAGAAGCTTGTTGAAAGTTTCTTTGAAGTGCATGGAATTTCCCGACTCTCCTGCCCTGGCTCCAAGTTGGCTACAGTGACAATATGGAGGTGATAAATCCTTTGTGTGAAGGCATAGCACAGCCTATATAGTTGCAAGTGGGGCTGTGCTGAGCTCTACCCCTCCATTCTACCAGCAGATGGTTCATTCAGGCACACCCAATCCCTCTATTGTGTGACTGTCTGGGAGAATTTCACCAAGTCTAACTGTCACATGACCCAAGACAGGCTGCAGGCACATAAGAGCAGGAAAATGCCAAATTTCTAAAAGTGGCATTTTCAAGATAGTAATGAAAAATCCGACTTTGCCATTAAAAAGGATTTTTCATTACAATTTCATAGATACCAAACATGAAGTGACTACCTGGTCCCAATCAAAAGTTAGCACTTATTAAATGTAATAACGCAACCCAGTCTTATCCTATGGGAAAGGTAGTCCTCACAGTAGAGAGAAACAAAAGTAGGAGATGTTCACTAACAGGACATGTAAATGTATAATCACATGTCCAGCCTTTTAATTACAATGTACCATGCCCAATGGACTACCTGGGGCTTACCTTAGGGATGACTTATATGAAATAAAAGGGGAGCTTAAAGCTTGACAATGGAGTTATATTGCCAGGTTGAATTAGCAGTTTCAAACGGCATTCAGGCTGCAATGACAGGCCTGGGACATGTATCATGGTGCTACGTAAGTGGGTGGCACAATAAGTGCTGCATGCCCTCTGGTAGCATTTAATTAACAGGCCCTGGGTACATGGTATACCACTCTACAAGGGTCTTGTTAGTAAATTAAATATGCCAATCAGGTGTAAGCCAATCAAACCATGTTCAGGGGAGTGAGCACAAGCTCTTTATCACTGGTTAGCAGTGGTAAAGTGCACAGAGTCCTAGGACCTACAAAGACGAATTTCAGCACACAAATGAAGGTGAGTAAGCAAATGGTTTGGGGGAAGATCACCCTAAGGATGGCAGGTCTAAACGTTTATACAAATGTAAGCAAGGCATCACCCCAATGTGCCATGGCATTCACCTGTGACATATATTTACCTACAATAAAGGATGTTTAATCTGGTAAACAGCCCATGTTAGCGCCTGATTACAGCTGAACAGCCACTCGATTTATAATATCTTCAATATCCCCACAATCTAACATGATATTCACCTTAAAGCTACTTGAATTAATACAATCCATAACTGAACACAATATTCTTGTTATTGTAATCCAAATTGCAGTTGGGATTTCATTTATGTCAGTGACAGGAATTTTAACAAAATAAAAAGATAAGGATTTTCATCACTTGTACCATTCACATCAACCTAGTCTAACATAGACCACAGATGTGAAACTTTAACTGAGTGGTAGTAAAAGACGCACCGTTTTTGGAATCACTGGCCTGTAAGCTATGCTTTCTTATTTTCAGACGTGTGTCCCTACGGGCCTTTCTAGAAGTGAGGAATATAAGGCAAAGGGCTTGTTAAATTCGAGTCATAGAGTTATTCATTCACGGTGTTACAGCCTTGTTATGCATCCATTGAATTAATTAGAATATCACATGTCAAATGCATAATTGGGAGATGAAATGTCAGGGACCACAAGGACCCCAATTGAGGAGCCCACCCTATTAGAGAGAGAGGGAGGTACAGTGTTGTTTATCTTTGCTTTTTCTCGCTTTTTACATGAGGTAGTGGTTCAGACTGGGATCCAACGAGAATTTATATCAATGTTATTAATCCAGTTGTTTAGTTACTTTATAGGAGATGTAGCTGCGGGTTGTATGTCTCAAAATTGCCTTCAAAATATCAACCTGCAGATATCCCAACAAATCCCAGAAAATCATCACCAGACGTGTACATTTTTTATTATAAAATACACTATGACAATATTTTGGGGGTTGATATTCTTGCCACAATATATCTGCAGGTCGATATTTGAACCCTGATGTTATAACAGAAAACCATTCCACTGATAGCTCAGCAGCATTTGGCAAATGATAATGTGGAAGGGAACTAAATGTATTACTTATATGTGATAGGTAATTGGATAAGAATCTAGCTCCTTCTATGAACTAATTGAGGAGCCCTAGTTTTGAATTAATACTAGATTGAGTCCTAATATAATAGCTTCATTATGAACCTAACCTGAGCCTGGCCACAGGGTCACAGGAAAGTTGTGCACCACTGTGGAACTTGGCCCTCTCTGCAGAGTCACCCCCAAATGTTTTGCATTCAACCCTCCTGTTTTCTGAATTTCGCTTTTGTTGGCATTAGGACTCTTACGGGCACATGCATCAATGTAGGCTTTTGCGATTCCTTAATTGCGATTATTAAGGAATCGCAATTTTGGAATTGCAAAAGCCTATGCATGTAGGAATCACTATAAAATTAGCGATTCCCAAACATTCCTTAATTGCGACTCGCAAATTGCGAGTCGCAATTAGGGAATGCCTTCCCATTCATTCCTATGGTCCTACAGGCCCATAGGAATGAATGGGAGATTGAATGCGCAATTTGCGAGTACCAATAGGTACTCGCAAATTGCGCACGCAATTTCAAGGGTGCAAGGGTGTCAAAAGGACACCCTGTTGCACCCCTGAAATTGAACTGTGCACACATGTTGCGCACACACATGCCCCAAATTGATGGTAATTTGCGCCCCCTATTAGTAAAATCGCTATCGTTTGCAACCACTTTCCTTTGTTGGTTGTTAGTAATTAGGTGTTCTTCCAGTTCATTGGTCCCCCCTTGAGTTTCCTTCATAGATTGGGCCCAACTTTGTTTCTGTATAAATTTAAACTTGGACACTGACATCTCAGTCAACTGTTGGAACTGGTCCCACGAACACAGCTGCCCTTCTTGAAAAATCTGACCCCACTCGATAATTCCAGCACATCTAAGACTCACCAACAGGCTGTCCTTCAGAAACTCTGGTGACCCCGGAGAGTCCCATAGTGGGGCATACTTGCTATAATAAGGGAGCTTTGTTACGAGTCCAATTTGTGCCCATAATTGAGCAGCTGCTAACAGCACCTTTAATTTGATCTTCTCCAAAAATTTCTGATGTCCAAATTTAAACATAAAACAATGCTGACCTGTTCCCACCTCATCAAGAAAGGCCTCCCATAACTTTGTACTCCCTTCTCCGACTTTTTCTGACAAGATAAATCTAGCATTTTTTAATTGAAAAACCCAGGCATATAATTGAAAGCCTGGGAGCGCAATACCCCCTTTATCATATTTTTTCCGGAGCATTTTTCTTGCAATTCTTCTCACCTTTGCAGCCCAGATGAAGGAGTCTACCTTACTATGGAGCTGTTTAAACCATACATATTTAAAATGCAAAGGTATTAGGTTAAAAAGTAAAGTGAATTTGGGAAGTATTGACATTTTAACTAGGTTGGCTCTCCTGAATATTGTTAGTGGAAAATGAGACCACGCGGTTATCAACCTATTGGTTTCAACCATTGCTTTCCTAAAAATGGATTCCACCAGTTTATCTAATGAGTGGGTTACTTTTATTCCCAAATAATTTATCTCTTCTTTTATCACTGTATGATTCTCTTCCATATTCCAGACCATTACCTCAGTTTTATTTGTGTTTGCCTCATAGCCTGCAACCACCCCAAATTCTGTTATTAAACGTTCAAGGCTCACTACTGCTGACGCTACGTTTTGTGTATAAACCATAATTTCATCTGCATAAAGGGATCATTTTTTCCGCCAAACATCACACACAAAGGGATAATTTGTTGCTCCAACCTAATTGTTTCTGCAAGTGGTTCAATGTATAAATTGAACAAAAGCGGCGAGAGGGGGCAACCCTGTCTTGTTCCCCTAGTAATCTTGAAACTGGGTGTCAAATTACCATTCACCAAAATCCTTGTGGCAGGTGTCCTATATATCCCCTGTACAGCCGTACAAAATCTATTACCCAGATTATGACGGCTCAACATAAAATATAGAAATTGCCAATTCACCCTGTCGAAGGCTTTGGTTGCATCTAGCATGATGATAGCCAACGGGATCTTATGTTCTACCGCCAAATCTATTGAGCCAATGAGTTCATGACTTAAATGATGCATTTGTCTACCTTTCATAAACACCTTCTGGTCTTCAGATGCCAACTTACCGCTAACTTTGCATAACCTCACAGCAAGAATGATAGCATAAAGTTTATAGCTGTCATTTAAAAGGGAAATTGGCCTGTATGCATCACAAGCTTTCGGGTCTTTCCCTGGTTTAAAATTAAGGAAACAACTGCTTCTTCCCAAGATTTTGGTAGAGCTGCTTTCTCCTCCCAAATCTCTATAAATAAGCCTATTAACACTGGACACAAGAGGTCTTTTAATCTTATGTGGAAGTCATAGGGGAGACCATCTGGACCCGCTGCTTTGTTCTGTTTTCCTCTTTTCATAGCTGCGTAGAGCTCTTCCTGCTTCATATCATCCTCTAAGAATTCTTTTTTCTCACTAGAAAGTTTCTCCACTTTCTGATCCTCAAGCCAACTGTTAAGTTGGACTTCTGACACACACAAATCCTCAGTGTATAGTTCCCGGTAAAAATCTACGAAAGCTTGCTCGATCTCCTGTCTCGACCTTAAGATATTCCCTGTTTCTCTACACGTTATCTCGCTTATATTGTTCTTTACAACTTCTACTTTGGCCTTCCAGGAAAAAGAGTTTCCCAGCACTTTCACTGTATTCAAAATTTGCTAGTTTACTAGCTTCCCATCGCTCTTGCACCCTCGCTTCTAGTATGACTGAGAGGGAGGTTTATATTCGGAAATCTCCTCCTGCCTGTTTTCAGTTAAATCTCCCTCCCTCTGACTCAAATGTCATAATCTTCTGTTCCAACTCATCAATCTGACTCCTATAGACTTTCCTCTTTTGCGCTGAAATACAAATATGCATCCCATATGTACTTTTTCGGTGCTGTGTCTTTATTAAATTAAGAAAATTCACTTGTCCTTACCGTTAGAGTGTTAATTACAGCCTGGGCATTTAATAACGATATATCCAAAGTCCATCTTCTTTCTTGCCTTACCTTCTCCACCTTTATTTCTAACACTACAGCTGCATGGTCGACAAGTGAGCGGGAAGGTATCTAATATTCCTGACGTCTATGTCTAAGGATTTATCTATTAAAAAGAAGTCAATCCTAGAGCGATGTTTATATTTTAAATTATGAAAAGTAAACTGCTTTTCGGTGTTATGCCTAACTCGCCAAACATCATAAAGACCAAATTGTTTCATAAGGGATTTAATATATCCTTGCATCTTAGGATTAAATCTTGCTCGACTATTACTAGACCTATCGAACTGGTAGTCCATTACAACATTAAAATCACCAGACCAGATAATTGGATATTGAAATTGCATCAGCGCTGAAGCCAGCATTTGTAAAGGCTCCATATCATCAACATTTGGCCCACAGTACCCAATCAAGGTATAGTGTTTGCCCAATATTTTCATAACAGCGATAACCCATCTCCCCTTCTTATCCGCTGTTAGAAATGGGATCTCTAGTTGGCAAGGGCTTGCACCTTTGTCCAAGTCTTCCTAGTCAGGGTAAGGGAGTTACACTCCTAAAATAACCCCTGCTCACCCCCTTGGTAGCTTGGCACGAGCAGGCAGGCTTATTCTAGAGGCAGTGTGTAAAGCATTTGCACATATCCAACAGTAATACAGTGTAAGCACTACAAACTGACACCACACCAGTTTAGAAAAATATCCAATATTTTTATATACTTTAAACAAGACCAAATACGATAAAAATCCACGGTACAGTACTTCAGAAATAGTTACTTCTCAAAATGTCTTTAAAAACAGTTCCTTGATGTCGATAGCTCCGTCCAGGGCTATCACGGCGTCGTGGACAAACAAATCCAAACAGTTCTGGCTGACCGCGGCGTCGCGGGTCAACTACGGTGTCGGGAAGACCCGTAAACAGTACCTTTCAGAAATGCAGGGCGTCGATGACCTCGCGGTAAGCATTCAAAAACACGGCGTCCGCAGGCGTCGGTTCCGGAGGTCGGTGCGGCGGCGTCGGGGCCCTCGAAGTCACACGCGTTGCAGATCGATCTCCTCTGTTGAAGTCAGGAGCGCTGGCATCGGCCGGCGTCGGGTGCCGCGGTGCGAAGTGCAGCGGTGCGGCGTGCAGTGCTCTCAGGTCGCGGTGCGAGCAGCGGCTCGGTGGCGGCGTCGGATGGCGTCGTCGGTGAGACCAGGGTCGCGGTGTGAGATGAAGGCGGTGCTCGTCACGGTGCTGGCAGGTCACGGTGCAGCAGCTCGTCGTCGTAGCTGCAGCGCTGTCGTCGGCTGACGAACTGGAGTCGATGGCACCGGCGTCGGTGGGCCAAGGCTGCGGTGCGGGATGAGGGCGGTGCGTCGTGTAACTTACGAGCGGTGCCCCTGAACCACGGTGCAAGCAGCGGCGTTGAGTCCGGCGTGGAGCGGCGGCATCGGGAAGGCCACGGTGTCGTCGTGAAGCGAGGCGGTGCGGAGTGCGGTGCCCACAGGTTGCGGTGCAAGCAGCGGCTCGGTGGCGGCGTCAGCAGGCGTCGTCGGTGAGACCAGGGTCGCGTTACGGCGGTGCCCTCTGCGGTGCCGTCGGGACACGGAGTCGGCAGCGGCGTCGTCGACGTCGTCGAGTTGCTTTTCTTCTGTTGCAGCACAAAACACACAGTCCCCAGTGCTGAGGGCAGAAGAACTTGAAGTCTTTGCTGTTCCTGAGACTTCTTGAACAGGGGGCAAGCTCTACCTCAAGCCCTTGGAGACACTCACAAAGTAGATTGCAGAAAGTTCAGTTCCAGTCCTTTCACTGCCCAAGAGAGAAGCAGCCACTGCAGGCCAACACAGCCAAGCACACAGCAAAGTGGTAGTTCCTCCTCACAGCTTCTCCAGCTCTTCTTCTTGGCAGTCTTCTTGATCCAAAAGAGTTCCCTTGAAGTCTTTTCTATCCCTGAGACTTCCAACAGGAGGCAAGCTCTACTTCAAGCCCTTGGAGAACACTCTAACAGCAGGATGATGAAAGCACAGTCCAGTCCTTTCCCTACCAAAGACAGAAGCAACCACTGCAGGCCAACCCCACAACACGCAGCATAGGGGCAGTACTCCTCCTCCAGCTTTCCCGGTCCTTCTTCATGGCAGGTTCCTTAGTTCAGAAGTAATCTAAAGTTCTGGGGTTTGGGTTCCCCTATTTATCCTCAATTTCTCTTTGTTCTCTGAAGGCAGAGAGGCCTTTGCCTAGTCCAAACCAGTTCTGGTCAGTCCTGGAGCACTTTGTTGACAAGTCTCCTTCTTTCCTTTCACAGTGCAGGCCAGGGACATCAGACGCACCACAGGAGGAGGAGCCAGCATTGTGGAGGGAAGGCACAGCCCTATTCAGGTCCCAGGTGCAACTCCTCCCACCCATCTACATGTAGATCTTGCTATTCAGCCCTGTGCTGACTCACCCTGTCTCCTGGCATCCCCCAGCCCCTGTCACTCACACTCCAGACAAGGAATACACAACCTAGCAGAGGCAGGCTTGGATGGTTAGACAAGAAAATACTCACTTTCTAAAAGTGGTATTTTCAAACACAGAATGTTAAAACCAACTTCACTAAAAGATGCATTTTATCATTCTGAGTCCAGGCATACTAAACTCGAATTCCTACCATGTTCCCTGGGTCAGTTAGGATTATAAGCTGTAATAATCAAAACTGCCCATTCTGGCCTATGGGGAACAGGTAGCCTTGCAATAGTGAAAAACGAAATAGGCTGTAATTCACTATCAGGACATGCCACACACACTAGGGCATGTCCTACGCTTTCACATACAATGCACCCTGCCCACAGGGGTACCTTGGGCCTACCTTAGGGGTGACTAACATGTAGAAAAGGGAAGGTTTAGGGACTTGCAAGTGTGTGCACTTGCCAAGTCGACTATGGCAGCCCCAGGCTGCACACAGGCTCTGCAATGGCAGGCCAGAGTTACACTTTACGGGCTGTTTGCGTGGGTGGCACAATCCAGTGCTGCAGCCCCCCAACAGCATTTGATCTATAGGCCCTGGCACTCTCAGTGCACTTTACAAGGGACTGACACATAGATCAAATAGGCAAATCATGGAAACACCAATCCATAACACACTTTACACAGAGAGCATATGCACTTTAGCACTGATTAGCAGTGGTAAAGTGCCCAGAATCCTAAAACCAACACACACAGGGTCAAAAACAGGAGGCCAAAAAGCAAAAAGTCTGGGGGTAAACCCGCTGAAAAAGCCAAGTCTAATACAACCCCCTCCCAGCCTAAAGCCAGGGTAGACTAATCAATCCCTTGATGGACTTCCCTGCTTGGGGCGATAGAACATAGACCTGGCCCACAACAGCGGGGGCACGTTCTGGTTCTATGCCTTTCCAAACCCAGTTGGATCCCTCTATCCATACTCTCAGGGCCCACTAAGCTGACCCATGGGGTACCCTTCTCTTCACCTGTGAACCCCATCTGTGCAGCGCCTAAACTTACTTTGCTCACAGATGTGTCCCAACAGGCTGACAGTGCCCACATGGCCAACACAGTGGTGTGGCCCAGTCCACCCCCGGAGTGTGACTCCTGTCCCCCTCTCAGGGGCAACGCTGTCCACCAGGACAGTAAGCCACAGTGGCTACCGACAGTTGTCAGTGGGGAGACCCAGGCCTTATGCCTCTCAGGGCTCTCTAACCTCTGTGGCGTCAGAGAGTGGGGGGCGGTAGCCCCAGGTGCCTGGCACCCTTGGTCCACTCTCCCTCCGGTCAGGTCAGGTATGACATCCTGACACTGACCCACCAACCCCGGGCCTGTACCCGGCAGCTGGACAGGAGACTGGGGTGGCCTCCCCCACACCCGGTCCTCCTCCCTGGGGCTCTGTACCCTCCCACCTGGAGCAGTACCCCCTTCCAGAATTGTCAGGGCACCTGTGGCAGGTGTCCTGCACAATTCGCCCATCAGTTCAGGGGTTCTATCCTGCAACTGGGATTCCAGCTTAGGGTCTGTACCCTTAGGCTGGACAGGGGACTGGGGTGGCCTCCCCCACACCCGGTCCTCCTCCCTGGGGCTCTGTATCCTCCCACCTGGAGCGGTACCCCCAAAAGACAAACTGGTAGGGGCACTATTAGCAGTCGCCCCTTCCTCCAGGTCAGGCGGGACACCCTGAACCCGGTCCTTCAACCCAGGGTCTGTACCCTTAGGTTGAACCAGTGCCTGGCAACCCTGGACTTCCGGGGGAGTACACCAACCCTCCCCAAGGGAAACACACTCCTCATGAGTCGTGCGAGAGTCTGCCTGGTGCAGGTCTCCAGCCTCCTGTCCACCTGACAGAGCATGAAGACCCCCAGGCCAGAAGTGGCCTCACCAGGGTCAGTCCTGGGGTGCTCTGACCTCCGAGCGGGCAACCCCTGACCCACTGGTCCTTCCACTGGGGGCAGCGCCCCCCCCCTCACCCTTTTCTCTGGACTCATGCCCCCTCCCAACTGGAGCGGGGCTGCCAGACACCGGAACCGGTGGGATGCTCGTTACAGCAGTCCCCCCCAGTTCCTTAGACACTAGGGGATCACCCTCAATGGATGGCCAGGACCAGGCCCTAGGGCATCCAGATGTCTCTGGTCTTTGCCAACTAACAGAGTGGGGGGCAGTAACCCCTGGTACATAGTAACCATACTCCACTCTTCCTCTCATCAGTGCAGTTCTAAAGAACCACTGATCCTCCAACCTAGGGTCTGCACCCTCAGGTTCACCAGAGGTCTCGGGCGAGGCTCTCCTCCCCTTACCTCTCCTTCTGGGGTCCGGCCCTCTCCTCCCAGGAGAAGCACCCCCAGAACCAAAAACTGTCAGGATGCTGGAACCAGACCTCCTACACAATTCTTCCACCAGTTCAGGGCCTTGACCCTGCAACTGATTCACCACCCTTGGATCTAAACCCTCAGGTTGAACCGGGGTCAGAGGCGAGGACTCCCTCCCTCTGCACCCCCTTCCAGAGTTCTGTACCCTCCCACCTGGAGTGGTACCCCTAGAAGACAAACCGGTCAGGACACTGCTTACAGTTGTCCTTCCCTCCAGGTCAGGCAGGACCTGAACCTGGCCTCCCAACTCAGGGACTGAACCCTGCAGCTGAGCACCTGCCTGGCGCAGCAGAACTTCCTTGGGAGCACGCATACCCCCCCTGAGGGCAACACATGACTCATGTGTTGCATGACAGTCTGCCTGGCGCAGATCTCCAGACCACTGTCCACCTGACAGTACGCAAAGATCCCCCAGGACAGAAGTGGTGTTACCATGGTCACTGCTAGGAGGCTCAGCCCTTCTGGCTGGCCTCTGACTCACTGGTTCTCCCACTGGGGAACACATCCCCCTCTCACCCCTCATTCTGGACTTCTGCACCCTCCCAACTGGAGCGGTACTGCCAGACACCAGAACCACTGGAGCTCTGTTTACAGAGGCTCCAGGTTCTCCTGTCAGTAGGAGATCTCCCTCAACGGACGGCCTACCAGTACAGTCTAGGCTCCCCACCTGGGGTTCCCTCCTGGAACCACCCAGGCTCCGGGACCGGGTTTTGGGCACCTTGGGCCGCAGCCCATTTTCACTCCTTCTCCGCAGAGACAGGACGTGAGTCCCTACACCCTTCCCATGACACCGGGACCTATCTGGGCTATTACAAACCTTTCCCACCACTCTTGGTTGGGAAATACCTAAGCCACTTCCTCCAGGATCACCCCCAGATGCTTCTCCAGACCCTCTGGAATCCACCAAAAGGTCTGCCTCCAGTGCAAGCTCCCTGGGGTCAGAGAACTCACACTCCACTGGGTGTTGGCATAGCTCTGGAAAACAGGGACTTAAAATATGCTCTCCAACAATTGAATCACACAGCCCCACACAGGTGTTAACCAAACTACCCTTCACCCAACCATCCAGTGCCTCAGAAAAGTACCCCACAACATTCTCACAAGACTGGCGAGACAGTGTCTGACTGTTGCTGTCCCTCAACCCATACTCTTCTGGCTGGTCTTCATACTCACTTACCAGGGCTTCTACCATGGGGGAACCCCTCTCCCTGCACCTCTCATCTAGAGTCAGTAGAGTGTCCCTCCCACTACCAGGAATATGATCCCCTGTGCCAGTTCCCCAATCCACCTCAGGGACACTGAGCACCACTGGAGTTACCGCACAATCCTGAACCCCTTGGTGTATGTCAACCCCCTCCTTGAAGTAGGGCCCCAAATCTGTGTGTGTGTCTACCTCATCCTCAGTACTGGACACTACACTTTTGCTGCCACCATCTGGGCTGGACAAAGTCCTACCGGCTTCCCAATCCAGCTCCAGCTCTCTCATTTTAAGCTCATGATCCAAGATCATCCTCCTTTCCTCCATGGCTATTCTTTTGTCTTCCCTCTCACTTTCCATCCTGAGTTTCTCTAATTCGAACTTCCTTGCTTCCCGCCTGTCCTCCAGCTCCTCTGGGGACAAGCCACTGCTGCCTGGCCTGGAGGGTCCCCCCCCTCCCAAAAGCACATCCATCCTAGGAATAGGTTCCTCCGCCTCTCCACTGAGATCACCAGGCTGCCCACTGGCATGTCTGGCTGCTACCCAGGCCCTCAGCGCCTTTTGTAGCTCCTCCTTCCTAGTGAGGCCTCTGATTTGGACTTTCAGGTTTTTACAAATCATGTTCAACTCCTTCCTGTTGTAGGATTCCAACCTATTCTCCTCAAAGGCAATTTCCCAGGATGCAACAGATGATGCTCTTGATTCAGGCATGTTGAAGTAGCAAGTTCAAACTGGCAAGATCAAAAATAGGCCAAAAAGAAAAAGAACCTGTATGTGGTACGTAATGGTCTGCGATATGGTAGTAGTGCACACCAATCACTGTAAGTCAAGTGCAAACACAAGTCCTATCCTCACCGCTGACAACCAATGTTAGAAATGGGATCTCTAGTTGGCAAGGGCTTGTACCTTTGTCCAAGTAAGGACCCTTCTTCCTAGTCAGGGTAAGGGAGTTACACTCCTAAAATAACCCCTGCTCACCCCCTTGGTAGCTTGGCACGAGCAGTCAGGCTTATTCTAGAGGCAGTGTGTAAAGCATTTGCACATATCCAACAGTAATACAATGTAAGCACTACAAACTGACAACACACCAGTTTAGAAAAATATCCAATATTTTTATATACTTTAAACAAGACCAAATACGATAAAAATCCACTGTACAGTACTTCAGAAATAGTTACTTCTCAAAATGTCTTTAAAAACAGTTCCTTGATGTCGATAGCTCCGTCCTGGGCTATCACGGCGTCGTGGACAAACAAATCCAAACAGTTCTGGCTGACCGCGGCGTCGCGGGTCAACTACGGTGTCGGGAAGACCCGCAAACAGTACCTTTCAGAAATGCAGGGCGTCGATGACCTCGCGGTGAGCTTTCGAAAACACGGTGTCCGCAGGCGTCGGTTCCGGAGGTCGGTGCGGCGTCGTCGGGGCCCTCGAAGTCACACGCGTTGCAGATCGATCTCCTCTGTTGAAGTCAGGAGCGCTGGCGTCGGCCGGCGTCGGGGGCTGCGGTGCGAAGTGCAGCGGTGCGGCGTGCAGTGCTCTCAGGTCGCGGTGCGAGCAGCGGCTCGGTGGCGGCGTCGGATGGCGTCATCAGTGTGACCAGGGTCGCGGTGTGAGATGAAGGCGGTGCTCGTCACGGTGCTGGCAGGTCACGGTGCAGCAACAGCGTCGTCGTAGCTGCAGCGCTGTCGTCGGCTGACGAACTGGAGTCGATGGCACCGGCGTCGGTGGGCCAAGGCTGCGGTGCGGGATGAGGGCGGTGCGTCGTGTAACTTACGAGCGGTGCCCCGAACCACGGTGCAAGCAGCGGCGTCGAGTCCGGCGTGGAGCGGCATCGTCGGGAAGGCCACGGCGTCGTCGTGAGGAGGTGCGGAGTGCGGTGCCCACAGATCGCGGTGCAAGCAGCGGCTCGGTGGCAGCGTCAGCAGGCGTCGTCGGTGAGACCAGGGTCGCGGCGTTGCGGCGGTGCCCTCTGCGGTGCCGTCGGGACACGGAGTCGGCAGCGGCGTCGTCGATGTCATCAAGTTGCTTTTCTTCTGTTGCAGCACAAAACACACAGTCCCCAGTGCTGAGGGCAGAAGAACTTGAAGTCTTTGCTGTTCCTGAGACTTCTTGAACAGGGGGAAAGCTCTACCTCAAGCCCTTGGAGACACTCACAAAGTAGATTGCAGAAAGTTCAGTTCCAGTCCTTTCACTGCCCAAGACAGAAGCAGCCACTGCAGGCCAACACAGCCAAGCATACAGCAAAGTGGTAGTTCCTCCTCACAGCTTCTCCAGCTCTTCTTCTTGGCAGTCTTCTTGATCCAAAAGAGTTCCCTTGAAGTCTTTTCTATCCCTGAGACTTCCAACAGGAGGCAAGCTCTACTTCAAGCCCTTGGAGAAAACTCTAACAGCAGGATGATGAAAGCACAGTCCAGTCCTTTCCCTACCAAAGACAGAAGCAACCACTGCAGGCCAACCCCACAACACGCAGCATAGGGGCAGTACTCCTCCTCCAGCTTTCCCGGTCCTTCTTCATGGCAGGTTCCTTAGTTCAGAAGTAATCTAAAGTTCTGGGGTTTGGGTCCCCCTTTTATCCTCAATTTCTCTTTGTTCTCTGAAGGCAGAGAGGCCTTTGACTAGTCCAAACCAGTTCTGGTCAGTCCTGGAGCACTTTGTTGACAAGTCTCCTTCTTTCCTTTCACAGTGCAGGCCAGGGACATCAGACGCACCACAGGAGGTGGAGCCAGCATTGTGGAGGGAAGGCTCAGCCCTATTCAGGTCCCAGGTGCAACTCCTCCCACCCATCTACATGTAGATCTTGCTATTCAGCCCTGTGCTGACTCACCCTGTCTCCTGGCATCCCCCAGCCCCTGTCACTCACACTCCAGACAAGGAATACACAACCTAGCAGAGGCAGGCTTGGATGGTTAAACAAGAAAATACCCACTTTCTAAAAGTGGTATTTTCAAACACAAAATGTTAAAACCAACTTCACTAAAAGATGCATTTTATCATTCTGAGTCCAGGCATACTAAACTCGAATTCCTACCATGTTCCCTGGGTCAGTTAGGATTATAAGCTGTAATAATCAGAACTGCCCATTCTGGCCTATGGGGAACAGGTAGCCTTGCAATAGTGAAAAACGAAATAGGCTGTAATTCACTATCAGGACATGCTACACACACCAGGGCATGTCCTACCTTTCACATACAATGCACCCTGCCCACAGGGGTACCTTGGGCCTACCTTAGGGGGGACTAACATGTAGAAAAGGGAAGGTTTAGGGACTTGCAAGTGTGTGCACTTGCCAAGTCGACATGGCAGCCCCAGGCTGCACACAGGCTCTGCAATGGCAGGCCAGAGTTACACTTACGGGCTGTTTGCGTGGGTGGCACAATCCAGTGCTGCAGCCCACCAACAGCATTTGATCTATAGGCCCTGGCACTCTCAGTGCACTTTACAAGGGACTGACACATAGATCAAATAGGCCAATCATGGAAACACCAATCCATAACACACTTTACACAGAGAGCATATGCACTTTAGCACTGATTAGCAGTGGTAAAGTGCCCAGAGTCCTAAAACCAACACACACAGGGTCAAAAACAGGAGGCCAAAAAGCAAAAAGTCTGGGGGTAAACCCACTGAAAAAGCCAAGTCTAACATCCGCTTTCCAAATGAGAAATCTCCGTTTGTTTTTTTATTAATACAAGAACTCCCGTTGTATGGGAATTTTGCTCACTAGTAACCATCTGCCCAATCCACCTCTGTTTTTTACAAATCTCCACACATTCAAACCTAAATAGATGGGACTCCTGGAGAATAAGTATTTGAGCTGGAGCGTCCATTAAAAATTGGAATATTTTCCTTCTCCTTCGTCCAACTCTCAACCCATTAATATTCCAGGACAGAATCTGTATATTAAGATTATTCATTAAATGTTATAGAGATGGCTGCACAGGTTCCCAGACTATTATACAAATTAATGCAATAGGACATTTCTTTTTTTTCCCCTTATTTATTTATTTTTATTTATTTTAGAAGTTTTATATAGCACTGGCCTGACCCGAGGGTATCGGAGCGCTTTACAGAAGATACATTGCAAAGATTGACAACAAACAAAACAAAAAGAATGAATACAATAACCTTGCAGGACGCTTGTTGATCGGTCTGCTTCGTAGTCATGGGACATCTGTATCGTAGTCTCGAGGACATGGTGTTGGAGCAGTGCGGGTGTCTGGTATCTCGCTCCGAATGCTCCTATCGGCTCCCTAGGGAGCGGTTGAGGAACAGGATTTTGAGTTGGCTTTTGAATTTAACAAAAGAGGGAATGGTTCTGATGTGAGGGGAATGGAGTTCCAGATTTTGGGTGCGCTTCCGGCGAAGGAACGGGCCGCAGTTTTTAGTTTTCGAGTTTTAGGTGGGATGAGTAGGAGGGAGTTTGAGCTTCTGAGGTTCCTGGCCTGACCGGCTTTTTTGAGTTTGGCCGCCAGGTATTCGGGTTTGCCGGTATGTAGGGCTTTATGAGTGAGGCAGGCTGTTCTGAAGCTGATCCGCATTTCAACTGGGAGCCATTTAAGTTCTCTGAGTGCAGGGGAGATGTGGTCGAATTTCTTGATTCCGGTGACCATTCTGGCTGCTGCATTCAGAGTAGTTTTGAGGGGGGCTAGGTGTGACTTTGCAATTCCTGAGAGGACTGCGTTCCCATAGTCCAGTCTTGACAGCACCAGAGTTTGAGTGGCCTGTTTGAGGTCACTGGGCGGAATGAAAGGTTTTATTTTGTTCAGTAGTTTGAGGTTGAGGAAGGCGCTCTTGGCCGAATTCTTGATGTGTCTGGTCATGCTTAGTTTCGGGTCTAGAGTGATACCTAGTGATTTGACAGAGTCAGCTAGGGTGAGATTCCCATTGAGCGCATCCACGGCCTTTAGCCATTCAACGATTTGAGGGTTCTCCTCCTTGTTCGAAATGAGAAGTATCTCAGTTTTGTCAGGGTTTAGTTTAAGGTGATTTGAAGACAGCCAGTGTTGGACATCTCTCAGTACGTCATTGAGTCTTTGAATGTCACTGAGGGAGGTGGTTTCCAGATAAATCTGAGTATCGTCTGCGTACAGATGAAAACGGATATTGGCTGCTTTGAGTAGTTTGGTGAGAGGTTCCATATAGATGTTAAAGAGTTGCGGGAAAGCACTGAGCCTTGAGGGACTCCCTTGTTGACAGGGTGAGAGTCAGAGGCAAAGTTTTTTATTTTTATTTTTTGGGTGCGATTGTGCAGGAAGGAGGAAAACCATTGGAGAACCGCCTCCCCAAGACCGGCTCTTTCTTGGAGAGCCCTAATCAGGAGTTTGTGGTCTACTGTGTCGAATGCTGCCGATAGGTCAAGGAGAATGAGGAGGCAGCATTGGTCAGAGTCTAGTGAATTGTGGATATCGTCGATGATGTTGAGGATCGCGGTTTCTGTGCTACAGCCTTTTCTGAAGCCAGATTGGTGGGAGTCAAGGAGGTTGATGTTATCCAGGTGTTGGGTTAGCTGTTGGAGTACGCACTTTTCTAGGATTTTGGACAGAAAGGGAAGGTTAGATACAGGTCTAAAGTTATTCAAATCCGATGCGTCAAGGCCGGGTTTTTTCAGCAGGGGTGTGACTTGTCCTACTTTAAGGCAGTCTGGAACGTCTCCATTTTTCATGGAGCTGTTAATTATCATGCATAACAGCGGTGCTAGGGAGTGCTTCAGCTTTTTGGTTAGTAGGGACGGAATGGGGTCAAGGACATGAGAGGAGGGTTTGGAGGTGGAGATCAGCGTGATTATCTCATGTTCTTGAATGGGGCGGAAGCTTAGCCAGGGTTTGGAGGAGGGGCAGGGAGCGATAACGACCGCCCCGGGCGTGGTGCTCTTAGTGGGTCGAGTGTTGACGGAGTCCAGTGAGTGTTCGATCTTAGTAATCTTGTCGTTAAAGAAGTTGGCGAAGTTGTCACAGAGTTCTTTGGACGCCTGTATTGAGGAGGTCGCGGGTTTGGACGTTTGTTGCCTGATGATGCTATAGAGTTCTTTGGGTCTATTTTTGGCGCTGTCCAGCGCAGAGCGGAAAAACGCGGATTTCTTGTTTTTGATGTGGTTGTTGTATTTCTTGCGAGTAGTTTTGAGTTGTTCGCGGAGGGAGGAGGGAGGGTTCTTCCTCCAGCTTCTTTCTTTGGCTCTTAGTTTTCTCCTTTCGGAATTAGTGTCGGTGTTGAACCAAGACCTGGACGGAATGGTTCGGCTTTTTTTCAACTTTCGAGGAGCGAGTTGATCAAGCATAGTCACCAAGTTAGAGTTGTACCGCGTGGTGAGTTGGGTAGTGGAAAGGTGGTCGTTGGTGCAGGGAAGGAGCGAGCTTATCCTTTCTTCGAAGACTTCTATGGGAATCTGGGAGAGGTTTCTGACCCATTTGGGGGGGTCTTGCATAGGTGGTTGCGAGAGAATTTGTTGGTTGATATGAAATAGGATCATGTGGTGGTCCAACCAGTGAACGGGGAGTATGTGATCGATCGAGATTGCGTCTCGTTGGGCGATGATGGCATCTAATGTAGCCCCTTTGTAATGTGTCTCCTCTGTGCAGTGTTGGGTTAGATTATTGTCACAGAGGAGATTGGATAGCGTTTGAATTAGCGGGTTATGTGTTTCATTCCATCGTAGGTTAAGATCACCAAGAATTAGGTTGTTGGAGTCTCCGAGAGCGCAGTGAGCAATCAGGTCAGATAATTGTTCCCCAAATGCCGAGGTGTTGCTGGTGGGTGATAGAGAAGGTGACAGATTAGTGTTCCATTATCTTTGGTCTTTATGTTGGCGGTAAGACATTCAAAGGCGTTGTACTTGTATGAGTCTATTTCCAAGATGGCGATGTTGTCTTTGTGGATGATAGCTACCCCACCCCCTCGTTGGTCTTTTCTGTTTTTGTTAATAATGGAAAAACCTGGGTGTGAGAAGTTGGCCTGGCATATGCTGTCCACTAATTATAGTGGGCACCTTGCACCAGTCCAAACAACCCCTTATTGGAGATAGGTTAAAGACAACCTTATTGAAAGCTATCCTAGTGGTAGCTATGGAGAGCAGCCTTCAGGCTAAGTCTTGAAGGAATGTAAAGCAGCTTGTTTTACCAGTCTATAATCTCTTGAGTGACCAAATGAAAGAGCACCACACCAGGTATATATTCAAAATATATGTATTTATTACTAAACACACCCCTCTAGTCTCTTTATGAGGCTAGAGTTCGAAGTACATAAGTTATAAGATCTTAAATCACAGTAATAGCACAAATACACGTTTGGGCCCTAGGGGCGTACCAAACCATATACCAATAAAGTGGTATGCGAACCACGACTGAACTAGACACTAGGCCTAGAGCCTCTAGAAGTGCTTGGACCACAAGGAACCACCCAAGGTAGTGACACAGGGGACCCACGGGAGACGCGTGCAGTGTAAATACACAACCGCGATACGCCGTTAACTTCTATGGAGAAAGTCGGGATCGGGAAAATAGAGGAAAGGGACACTTAAAAGAGGACTAGGACAAAACCCTTTGAGATCTAGGACTTTGAAGAGTCTCTACCCACGGGAGCACCGGAGTACTCGTGTTACCTCACCCAGGGAAGCCGGGTGCATAGGTGCCTTTAGGGGTCGTGTTTCATCGTCGATTCGAATGACGATCTGCTGCAAAGTGCTGCTGGCGGCCAAGAGAAAAGTGTCCGGGTGGATCCAAGAGTGGATCGGAGTTCTGATGAACCTGAAAGCAGAGGGGACAGAGTCTGGGTCACTAGCCAGTGACCAGGAAGACGATGGACAGATGCCCACCGATATCGAGTGCTTCAGGTGCGTTGACGGTCGTCTTGACTCTTCAGCCACGAGGTCCGGGAGGCGTTGTCGGCAACCAGGAGCAGGATTCGGGCTGGTACACGATGTCTGTCGAGTGCTGAGGTGTCGGCGACCGGATTGGACCCAACAAGCCTTGGCAACGGCAAGTCTCGATTAAGATGTAGATCGTCGATGGTGCAGACCAGCAAGGTCTGTGGAACTCACCCAGCGAGGGTAAGTGAGGGCAGGCCTGGAGCAACCAGGATGCCAAGTAAGAAAAGGATTGGCCTTCGTTAAGGGCTACTAGCCAACGGGCTAGCGACCGCGAAGGAGCCTCGTGACGCCGCACGTGGATCTGGCTTACAGGACACTCGTGGAGTGGGGGCCAGTGATCTTCGGTGCAGGTGGTGCTGGAGGCTAGGGCTACTCGGAGCCCAAAGCACGACTTCTTGGGAGACCCAGAAGAGGATGCACTTGCAAATGTGCTCGGTGTCCAGGGGTCACGGTCTCAAGTCACCCACGATAGCCACGGGCCTCAGCTTTGCTGGGGACTCAGGGTAGCCTCGGGGAAGTCTGAGAATCCACCTCTGGTGATGCGATGACTTCGGCGTCCGACGGGAGCTTCAGAAATGCGAACCGGACAGATGCTTCTTTGGTGCCTGCCAAGCAGGGGAGTCACTCCTTGACCCCAAGGGAGATTCTTCAGTCCTCTAATCTTGTCGTAGAGCGTCGAAGGTCCAGGATTCAGTTTCAGAGTTTCGTCCAGGTATAATCTAAAGTCCTAAGGACTGGGTTCCTACCTTTATTCTAAAAATAGGGGTTGGACTACTCTGTGGCCCCACCTATGGGTGGGTCAGGGCAGAGGGGTGGCTACACCCCTTTCCCTTTGTCCAGTTCGCGCCAAAGCAGGGGCTGCAAGCCCCTGATCCGGTTTGAACTGGGGTATGCACAGGGACACCAAATGTGCCCCCAGTGCAGGACTTCAAAGCACCCGAAAGTGCTCCCGCCCAGCCCCAATACACATTATCCTGTCTGGGGAGGTGGTCACACCTCCCTGGGACAGGAAACCTATTGTCCAGGCCTCCCCTGCCGGAGTTTCGTCCAGCAGCAGGAGGCCAGACTCGTGTCTGTGGCAGCAGCATCCATTTTGTGATGCCAGGGCTCTGGAAAGAAGTTACCGGACTAGTCAGAGTTAACATGTCTTTCCCTCTAGAAGGGTGGAATGCTACCCCCGCCGCCAGGATTGGCGGGGGGTAGTATTCCAAGATGTTTGACACCAAACACGACATGTTTAGGTGCAGCCATTCCAAAGTTAGCATTTTACCGCGAGGATATAATGCGCTTAAGAGTATATGGTCAGGCTGCACTACAAACAGCATCAGAGATGGTCTCCGAACGCTGCAGAGGGGCCCTGCTCATGCAGGGGCACCCTCTCACATAGGAACCACGCACTCTGCCTTTAGGATTGATAAGGCCTGCCTTAGGAGTGACTTATAGGTTTATATGTGTGTATGTATTTCGTGATATAGGTAACCTATATCACAGTAAGGGGTGCATGCACCACCTTACCCAGGCTGCAGTAGCAGACCTGTGGTGTCAGTTTGGATGGCCTTCCAGGGGTGGCATAATACATGCTGCAGCCCCTGGCAGGCCTCTGAGGTACCTATGCCCTTGGTACATAGTATACCATATACTAGGGACTTATAAGGGCACTCCAGATCCCAATCAGTGATGTGCCTAAGGCACATGGAAACCATTTTAGAGAGGAAGCAGCTAGGCTGGGGTTCTGATTAGCAGGGCCCCAGCCAGACTAATGTCGAAAAACAGTGAAGCATCAGCAAAAAGTGGGGGTACCCATGTGAAGCAGATCCTACTCTCCTACACAACCCCCCCAAACGTAGGGACATTAAACTAACCTTGCCCAGTTAAGTCTTCATGTTCTAAGTGGAAATACCTAGAGAGTCCATCTGCATTCGCATGGTTACTCCCAGGCCTATGTTCCACTGTAAAGTCCATCCCCTGTAGGGAAATGGACCACCTAAGCAGTTTGGGGTTTTCACCCTTCATTTGTTTTAGCCATAAGAGGGGCTTATGGTCTGTCTGAACCAGGAAGTGTGTACCAAACAAGTATGGCCTCAACTTCTTCAGAGCCCAGACCACAGCAAAGGCCTCCCTCTCTATGGCTGACCAACGTTTCTCTCTAGGGGTCAGCCTTCTGCTAATAAAAGCTACTGGCTGATCCTGACCTTCTTCATTCAATTGTGACAGTACAGCCCCTACCCCCAATTCAGATGCATCAGTTTGAACAATGAACTTCTTGGAGTAATCAGGACTCTGCAGAATTGGAGCAGTGCACATGGCCTGCTTGAGGTCATCAAATGCCTTTTGACAGCTAACTGTCCACTGAACCTTTTTGGGCATTTTCTTAGAAGTTAAGTCATTCAAGGGTGTCACTATTGATCCATACCCCTTGACAAATCTCCTATAGTACCCAGTCAGGCCTAAGAAGGCTCTCACCTGAGTCTGGGTAGTGGGAGCAGTCCAGTCCATGATGGTCTGGATCTTGCTCTGCAAAGGTTGAACCTGGCCTCCACCCACAAGGTGGCCCAGGTACACAACCTGACTCTGCCCTATCTGGCACTTAGTGGCCTTGATAGTCAGGCCTGCCTTTTGCAGGGCCTGTAAAACATTCCTGAGGTGGACCAGGTGATCCTCCCAGGTGGAGCTAAAGACAGCAATATCATCTAGATAAGCTGCACTATAGGCTTCCAGTCCTGTGAGAACTGTATTCACCAACCTCTGGAAAGTGGCAGGTGCATTCTTCAGACCAAAGGGCATTACCACAAATTGATAATGCCCACTAGGGGTTGAGAATGCTGTTTTGGGCTTTGCAGTATCAGCTAGTCTGATCTGCCAGTAGCCAGCTGTTAGGTCAAATGTGCTGAGATATTTGGCAGAGGCCAAAGTATCTATGAGCTCATCTGCCCTGGGTATTGGATGGGCATCAGTCCTAGTGACTGCATTGAGACCCCTGTAGTCTACACAAAACCTCATCTCTCTTTTTCCACCACTGGTGTGAGGTTTCGGTACTAGGACTACTGGACTAGCCCAAGGGCTATCTGAGGGTTCAATTACTCCCAATTCCAACATTTTCTGGACTTCAGTCCTGATACAGTCCCTGACATGGTCAGGTTGCCTATAAATCTTGTTTTTAATAGGCAGACTGTCCCCAGTGTCCACTTCATGAGTGCACCAGGTGGTCTGACTGGGTGTCAGTGAAAACATATGTCGAAACTGATTGAGGACTTGCCTGCAATCAGCTTGTTGCTGGGTAGTGAGGCTGCCTGCCAAGGCTACACCATCAACTGACCCATCGTCAGGGTTCTGTGAGAGCAGGTCAGGGAGTGGGTCACTCTCTTCCTCCTGCCCTTCATCAGTAGCCATGAGCAAGCCCATGTCTGCCCTGTCCACATATGGTTTTAACCTGTTGACATGGAGAACCCTGTGGGGACTCCTGGGTGTTCCTAGGTCCACTAAATAAGTGACCTCACCCTTCTGCTCAACAATAGTGTGGGGTCCACTCCATTTATCTTGGAGAGCTGCTGGGGCCACTGGCTCCAACACCCACACCTTCTGTCCTGGCTGGTAAACAGTCAGAACAGCCTTTTGGTCATGCCAGGCCTTCTGAAGTTCCTGGCTAGCCTCAAGGTTTTTGGTTGCCTTTTTCATGTACTCAGCCATCCTGGAGCGGAGACCAAGTACATAGTCCACTATATCTTGCTTTGGGGGCTTGAGAGGTAACTCCCATCCTTCCTTCACCAAGCACAGTGGACCCCTCACAGGGTGGCCAAACAGAAGTTCAAAAGGGCTGTAACCAACCCCTTCTGAGGCACCTCCCTATATGCGAATAAAAGGCAGGGCAAGAGTATGTCCCATCTACGCCTAAGCTTTTCTGGGAGCCCTTTAATCATGCCCTTCAAGGTTTTGTTGAATCTCTCAACTAAACCATTGCATTGTGGGTGATAGGGTGTGGTGAACTTATAAGTCACTCCACACTCCTTCCACATTGCTTTCAAGTACCCAGACATGAAGTTAGCACCCCTGTCTGATACTACCTCCTTAGGAAAGCCCACTCTTGAGAAGATTCCCAGGAGGGCCCTTGCCACCACAGGTGCTGTAGTGGTCCTGAGGGGAATAGCTTCTGGGTACCTGGTGGCATGATCCACTACCACCAGGATAAACCTGTGCCCAGAGGCTGTTTGGGGATCCATGGGACCAACAATGTCAATCCCTACCCTTTCAAAGGGCACCCCCACCACAGGTAGTGGTATCAGGGGGGCCTTTGTAGTGCCACCTGCTTTGCCACTGGCTTGGCAGGTTACACAGGAGCGACAAAACTCCTTACTGTCTTCAGACATGTGGGGCCAGTGAAAGTGAGGGACAATTCTGTCCCAAGTCTTGTTCTGGCCCAGGTGACCTGCTAAGGGAATATCATGGGCTAGGGTCAATAGGAAGCCCCTGAACTTCAAAGGTATTACCAACCTCCTGGTAGCACCAGGCTTGGGGTCTCTACTCTCTGAGTACAGGAGTCCATCATCCCAATACACTGTATGGGGACCACTAGCTTTCCCAGCAGCCTCAGCAGCAGCTTGCTGTCTGAGGGGTTCAAGGGAGGGGCAGCTCTGCTGCTCCTGGCTCAGATCTGCCCTAGAAGGTCCCCCTGTCCCCAAGAACTCAACCTGGTCAGGTTCAAGTTCCTCTGGGACAGTTCCTTCTTCAGGGCTGAGATCATCCCCCTCAAGGGACTGATCTTCCTCCTGAGCCAAGGGGGAAGGCACTGCCTTAACCCTACTACTCCTCCTCTTGGAAGGCACTTGGTCCATTCTTCCAGAATCCAAGGCCTGTTCAGTGCTAGACATTTTGGCTTGTGACCTGGTCACAGCAAACACATCTGCAGGGATCCCCAGCATTTCTGCATGGGTCCTGAGCTCCACTTCTGCCCAAGCAGAAGTCTCTAAGTCATTGCCAAGCAAGCATTCGACTGGTAGGTTTGCACTTACCACAACCTTCTTAAGGCCAGTTACCCCTCCCCAGGAGAAGTTAACAACTGCCAGAGTATGGTCTGTTCTGACATTGCTAGCATTGGTCACTTGGTACATCTCACCAAGCATAACTTGCCCAGGTAGCACAAGGTCTTGTGTCACCATTGTGACACTTGCCCCTGTGTCCCTAAATGCCAAAGCCTCACGTCCATTGATTAAAGGCTGTTGTCTGTACTTGCCCAGATTACTGGGACTCACAGTGGAGGTCACATCCATGCCTCCATCACAGACTAACACAGCCTGAGTCAGTTCTCTGACTAAGTCAGAGCCCAACTCAGTTCCCAGGGTGAACCCTACTAAACCCTTTGCTGGAGCACTTCCACCAACTGTACTAGGGGGAACAGGTGCCTTAGGGGCATTGGTGGGTGCTGGACTGGAGTCTTTGGACTTGGTGCAATCACTGGTCCAGTGGGTCTTTTGCTTACAGACCTTGCACCATGGTTTTCTTTGGCCTTTACCCTTGGTAGACTGGGAATCCCCACCAGAAGAAGATTTTTGGGGGCCTGATGAAGACTTTTGATCTTTACCCTTCTCCCCACCCTTGTCAGAGTTCTTAGCATCTTGCTTCTTGGTTTCCCCACCTTGGTTCTGTACCTTCTGCTTCACCCTGGTTCTGACCCATTTGTCTGCCTTCTTTCCCAATTCTTGGGGAGAGGTCAGATCAGAGTCTACCAGGTATTGATGCAACAGCTGATTTTGACAGTTATTAAGAATCTGCTCCCTCATTATCAGATTATACAATCCTGAGAAGTCACACACCTTACTGCCCATCAACCAGCCTTCCAGAGCCTTGGCAGAACAATCCACATAGTCTACCCAGTCTTGAGTCTGTGCTTTTTGGGTGTCTCTGAACTTCAACCTGTACTGTTCAGTGGTTAGGCCAAACCCATCAATAAGAGCACTCTTCAAGACCTTGTAATTATCAGCATCCTCCTCTCTAACAGTGAGGAGCTTATCTCTACCTTTGTCAGCAAAGGAGAGCCACAAGATTGCTGCCCACTGCTCCTGAGGGACCTTCTGTACTTTACAGGCCCTCTCTAAAGCAGTTATCCATTTGTGGATATCATCCCCACTCTGGTAGGGAGGGACAATCTTGCTCAGGTTCCTATGGTCATAGGACCTTTCCCTGTCTCTAGGGACATGGCTGCCACCATGGGACTCTAGTCCCAACTTTCTTCTCTCTCTAAGGAGATCTAGGGATTCCCTATCTAAAGCCAATTGCTTTTTTCTGATCTCCAGCTGAGTTTCCTCATACTGGACCAGTCGGTCTCTCCTCTCATGAGAGGATTCCCTCCTGTGAGAAGAGACAGAGCTCCCTATAGAGGTGCCAGAGTGGTTAGACTCCTGAGAAGGAGATCTAGACTTCCTGGGCACACTCTTAATCCTTCCTGGGGGGACAAAGAGGGCATCATCTTGATCATCCTCATCATCATCCACAGGAGGGATTTGGTTTTCCAGGTCAGGGTCATTGTCACCCTCCTGGCCAGTTTCAGAGGGGGGCTGGGGGTATTGGTACCCCTAGCGTCCTCCTCTTCTCCTGCCCCACCCTCAGCTCCTACCCCTTCAGTCCCTACAGGCTTACTAAGGTCATAAGCCACCAACAACTCCTTGAGGTGTTGGGTGGTGGGGCTTTGGCCTGTCCTTATTTTTCTCAAGTTACATAAAGCTCTCAATTCCAAGAATGGGAGTGTATCATACTTGGAGGGTGGAAGCTCAATGGCTTCCTGCAAGGATTCTTTGGATCCTGCCCTTAAAGACATTACTAGTGTGGTGTGGTGTATGCACTACCTACTCTAGTGTGGCCTACTAAACTCTCTTGAGTTGTAGAAAGGGTTGTGCTATCCCTTAACACACAACTCTAAGTTCAGTAGAACTTACTGTTATTCTAAGCTTAAATTATATGTACCTTAGGTACCTTTAGTGGTTTTCAGTTGATCAATTCAATTGAGATTATCTGGTAAAACAATAGCAAGCTGGAATCCCACACGCTGCACACCAATGTGAGAAGTTGGCCTGGCATATGCTGTCCACTAATTATAGTGGGCACCTTGCACCAGTCCAAACAACCCCTTATTGGAGATAGGTTAAAGACAACCTTATTGAAAGCTATCCTAGTGGTAGCTATGGAGAGCAGCCTTCAGGCTAAGTCTTGAAGGAATGTAAAGCAGCTTGTTTTACCAGTCTATAATCTCTTGAGTGACCAAATGAAAGAGCACCACACCAGGTATATATTCAAAATATATGTATTTATTACTAAACACACCCCTCTAGTCTCTTTATGAGGCTAGAGTTCGAAGTACATAAGTTATAAGATCTTAAATCACAGTAATAGCACAAATACACGTTTGGGCCCTAGGGGCGTACCAAACCATATACCAATAAAGTGGTATGCGAACCACGACTGAACTAGACACTAGGCCTAGAGCCTCTAGAAGTGCTTGGACCACAAGGAACCACCCAAGGTAGTGACACAGGGGACCCACGGGAGACGCGTGCAGTGTAAATACACAACCGCGATACGCCGTTAACTTCTATGGAGAAAGTCGGGATCGGGAAAATAGAGGAAAGGGACACTTAAAAGAGGACTAGGACAAAACCCTTTGAGATCTAGGACTTTGAAGAGTCTCTACCCACGGGAGCACCGGAGTACTCGTGTTACCTCACCCAGGGAAGCCGGGTGCATAGGTGCCTTTCGGGGTCGGGTTTCGTCGTCGATTCGAATGGCGATCTGCTGCAAAGTGCTGCTGGCGGCCAAGAGAAAAGTGTCCGGGTGGATCCAAGAGTGGATCGGAGTTCTGATGAACCTGAAAGCAGAGGGGACAGAGTCTGGGTCACTAGCCAGTGACCAGGAAGGCGATGGACAGATGCCCACCGATGTCGAGTGCTTCAGGTGCGTTGACGGTCGTCTTGACTCTTCAGCCATGAGGTCCGGGAGGCAATGTCGGCGACCAGGAGCAGGATTCGGGCTGGTAACCGATGTCTGTCGAGTGCTGAGGTATCGGCGACCGGATTGGACCCAACAAGCCTTGGCAGCGGCAAGTCTCGATTAAGATGTAGATCGTCGATGGTGTAGACCAGCAAGGTCTGTGGAACTCATCCAGCGAGGGTAAGTGAGGGCAGGCCTGGAGCAACCAGGATGCCAAGTAAGAAAAGGATTGGCCTTCGTTAAGGGCTACTAGCCAACGGGCTAGCGACCGCAAAGGAGCCTCGTGACGCCGCACGTGGATCTGGCTTACAGGACACTCGTGGAGTGGGGGCCAGTGATCTTCGGTGCAGGTGGTGCTGGAGGCTACGGCTACTCGGAGCCCAAAGCACGACTTCTTGGGAGACCCAGAAGAGGATGCACTTGCAAATGTGCTCGGTGTCCAGGGGTCACGGTCTCAAGTCACCCACGATAGCCACGGGCCTCAGCTTTGCTGGGGACTCAGGGTAGCCTCGGGAAGTCTGAGAATCCACCTCTGGTGATGCGATGACTTCGGCGTCCGACGGGAGCTTCAGAAATGCGAACCGGACAGATGCTTCTTTGGTGCCTGCCAAGCAGGGGAGTCACTCCTTGACCCCAAGGGAGATTCTTCAGTCCTCTAATCTTGTCGTAGAGCGTCGAAGGTCCAGGATTCAGTTTCAGAGTTTCGTCCAGGTATAATCTAAAGTCCTAAGGACTGGGTTCCTACCTTTATTCTAAAAATAGGGGTTGGACTACTCTGTGGCCCCACCTATGGGTGGGTCAGGGCAGAGGGGTGGCTACACCCCTTTCCCTTTGTCCAGTTCGCGCCAAAGCAGGGGCTGCAAGCCCCTGATCCGGTTTGAACTGGGGTATGCACAGGGACACCAAATGTGCCCCCAGTGCAGGACTTCAAAGCACCCGAAAGTGCTCCCGCCCAGCCCCAATACACATTATCCTGTCTGGGGAGGTGGTCACACCTCCCTGGGACAGGAAACCTATTGTCCAGGCCTCCCCTGCCGGAGTTTCGTCCAGCAGCAGGAGGCCAGACTCGTGTCTGTGGCAGCAGCATCCATTTTGTGATGCCAGGGCTCTGGAAAGAAGTTACCGGACTAGTCAGAGTTAACATGTCTTTCCCTCTAGAAGGGTGGAATGCTACCCCCGCCGCCAGGATTGGCGGGGGGTAGTATTCCAAGATGTTTGACACCAAACACGACATGTTTAGGTGCAGCCATTCCAAAGTTAGCATTTTACCGCGAGGATATAATGCGCTTAAGAGTATATGGTCAGGCTGCACTACAAACAGCATCAGAGATGGTCTCCGAACGCTGCAGAGGGGCCCTGCTCATGCAGGGGCACCCTCTCACATAGGAACCACGCACTCTGCCTTTAGGATTGATAAGGCCTGCCTTAGGAGTGACTTATAGGTTTATATGTGTGTATGTATTTCGTGATATAGGTAACCTATATCACAGTAAGGGGTGCATGCACCACCTTACCCAGGCTGCAGTAGCAGACCTGTGGTGTCAGTTTGGATGGCCTTCCAGGGGTGGCATAATACATGCTGCAGCCCCTGGCAGGCCTCTGAGGTACCTATGCCCTTGGTACATAGTATACCATATACTAGGGACTTATAAGGGCACTCCAGATCCCAATCAGTGATGTGCCTAAGGCACATGGAAACCATTTTAGAGAGGAAGCAGCTAGGCTGGGGTTCTGATTAGCAGGGCCCCAGCCAGACTAATGTCGAAAAACAGTGAAGCATCAGCAAAAAGTGGGGGTACCCATGTGAAGCAGATCCTACTCTCCTACACAACCCCCCAAACGTAGGGACATTAAACTAACCTTGCCCAGTTAAGTCTTCATGTTCTAAGTGGAAATACCTAGAGAGTCCATCTGCATTCGCATGGTTACTCCCAGGCCTATGTTCCACTGTAAAGTCCATCCCCTGTAGGGAAATGGACCACCTAAGCAGTTTGGGGTTTTCACCCTTCATTTGTTTTAGCCATAAGAGGGGCTTATGGTCTGTCTGAACCAGGAAGTGTGTACCAAACAAGTATGGCCTCAACTTCTTCAGAGCCCAGACCACAGCAAAGGCCTCCCTCTCTATGGCTGACCAACGTTTCTCTCTAGGGGTCAGCCTTCTGCTAATAAAAGCTACTGGCTGATCCTGACCTTCTTCATTCAATTGTGACAGTACAGCCCCTACCCCCAATTCAGATGCATCAGTTTGAACAATGAACTTCTTGGAGTAATCAGGACTCTGCAGAATTGGAGCAGTGCACATGGCCTGCTTGAGGTCATCAAATGCCTTTTGACAGCTAACTGTCCACTGAACCTTTTTGGGCATTTTCTTAGAAGTTAAGTCATTCAAGGGTGTCACTATTGATCCATACCCCTTGACAAATCTCCTATAGTACCCAGTCAGGCCTAAGAAGGCTCTCACCTGAGTCTGGGTAGTGGGAGCAGTCCAGTCCATGATGGTCTGGATCTTGCTCTGCAAAGGTTGAACCTGGCCTCCACCCACAAGGTGGCCCAGGTACACAACCTGACTCTGCCCTATCTGGCACTTAGTGGCCTTGATAGTCAGGCCTGCCTTTTGCAGGGCCTGTAAAACATTCCTGAGGTGGACCAGGTGATCCTCCCAGGTGGAGCTAAAGACAGCAATATCATCTAGATAAGCTGCACTATAGGCTTCCAGTCCTGTGAGAACTGTATTCACCAACCTCTGGAAAGTGGCAGGTGCATTCTTCAGACCAAAGGGCATTACCACAAATTGATAATGCCCACTAGGGGTTGAGAATGCTGTTTTGGGCTTTGCAGTATCAGCTAGTCTGATCTGCCAGTAGCCAGCTGTTAGGTCAAATGTGCTGAGATATTTGGCAGAGGCCAAAGTATCTATGAGCTCATCTGCCCTGGGTATTGGATGGGCATCAGTCCTAGTGACTGCATTGAGACCCCTGTAGTCTACACAAAACCTCATCTCTCTTTTTCCACCACTGGTGTGAGGTTTCGGTACTAGGACTACTGGACTAGCCCAAGGGCTATCTGAGGGTTCAATTACTCCCAATTCCAACATTTTCTGGACTTCAGTCCTGATACAGTCCCTGACATGGTCAGGTTGCCTATAAATCTTGTTTTTAATAGGCAGACTGTCCCCAGTGTCCACTTCATGAGTGCACCAGGTGGTCTGACTGGGTGTCAGTGAAAACATATGTCGAAACTGATTGAGGACTTGCCTGCAATCAGCTTGTTGCTGGGTAGTGAGGCTGCCTGCCAAGGCTACACCATCAACTGACCCATCGTCAGGGTTCTGTGAGAGCAGGTCAGGGAGTGGGTCACTCTCTTCCTCCTGCCCTTCATCAGTAGCCATGAGCAAGCCCATGTCTGCCCTGTCCACATATGGTTTTAACCTGTTGACATGGAGAACCCTGTGGGGACTCCTGGGTGTTCCTAGGTCCACTAAATAAGTGACCTCACCCTTCTGCTCAACAATAGTGTGGGGTCCACTCCATTTATCTTGGAGAGCTGCTGGGGCCACTGGCTCCAACACCCACACCTTCTGTCCTGGCTGGTAAACAGTCAGAACAGCCTTTTGGTCATGCCAGGCCTTCTGAAGTTCCTGGCTAGCCTCAAGGTTTTTGGTTGCCTTTTTCATGTACTCAGCCATCCTGGAGCGGAGACCAAGTACATAGTCCACTATATCTTGCTTTGGGGGCTTGAGAGGTAACTCCCATCCTTCCTTCACCAAGCACAGTGGACCCCTCACAGGGTGGCCAAACAGAAGTTCAAAAGGGCTGTAACCAACCCCTTCTGAGGCACCTCCCTATATGCGAATAAAAGGCAGGGCAAGAGTATGTCCCATCTACGCCTAAGCTTTTCTGGGAGCCCTTTAATCATGCCCTTCAAGGTTTTGTTGAATCTCTCAACTAAACCATTGCATTGTGGGTGATAGGGTGTGGTGAACTTATAAGTCACTCCACACTCCTTCCACATTGCTTTCAAGTACCCAGACATGAAGTTAGCACCCCTGTCTGATACTACCTCCTTAGGAAAGCCCACTCTTGAGAAGATTCCCAGGAGGGCCCTTGCCACCACAGGTGCTGTAGTGGTCCTGAGGGGAATAGCTTCTGGGTACCTGGTGGCATGATCCACTACCACCAGGATAAACCTGTGCCCAGAGGCTGTTTGGGGATCCATGGGACCAACAATGTCAATCCCTACCCTTTCAAAGGGCACCCCCACCACAGGTAGTGGTATCAGGGGGCCTTTGTAGTGCCACCTGCTTTGCCACTGGCTTGGCAGGTTACACAGGAGCGACAAAACTCCTTACTGTCTTCAGACATGTGGGGCCAGTGAAAGTGAGGGACAATTCTGTCCCAAGTCTTGTTCTGGCCCAGGTGACCTGCTAAGGGAATATCATGGGCTAGGGTCAATAGGAAGCCCCTGAACTTCAAAGGTATTACCAACCTCCTGGTAGCACCAGGCTTGGGGTCTCTACTCTCTGAGTACAGGAGTCCATCATCCCAATACACTGTATGGGGACCACTAGCTTTCCCAGCAGCCTCAGCAGCAGCTTGCTGTCTGAGGGGTTCAAGGGAGGGGCAGCTCTGCTGCTCCTGGCTCAGATCTGCCCTAGAAGGTCCCCCTGTCCCCAAGAACTCAACCTGGTCAGGTTCAAGTTCCTCTGGGACAGTTCCTTCTTCAGGGCTGAGATCATCCCCCTCAAGGGACTGATCTTCCTCCTGAGCCAAGGAGGAAGGCACTGCCTTAACCCTACTACTCCTCCTCTTGGAAGGCACTTGGTCCATTCTTCCAGAATCCAAGGCCTGTTCAGTGCTAGACATTTTGGCTTGTGACCTGGTCACAGCAAACACATCTGCAGGGATCCCCAGCATTTCTGCATGGGTCCTGAGCTCCACTTCTGCCCAAGCAGAAGTCTCTAAGTCATTGCCAAGCAAGCATTCGACTGGTAGGTTTGCACTTACCACAACCTTCTTAAGGCCAGTTACCCCTCCCCAGGAGAAGTTAACAACTGCCAGAGTATGGTCTGTTCTGACATTGCTAGCATTGGTCACTTGGTACATCTCACCAAGCATAACTTGCCCAGGTAGCACAAGGTCTTGTGTCACCATTGTGACACTTGCCCCTGTGTCCCTAAATGCCAAAGCCTCACGTCCATTGATTAAAGGCTGTTGTCTGTACTTGCCCAGATTACTGGGACTCACAGTGGAGGTCACATCCATGCCTCCATCACAGACTAACACAGCCTGAGTCAGTTCTCTGACTAAGTCAGAGCCCAACTCAGTTCCCAGGGTGAACCCTACTAAACCCTTTGCTGGAGCACTTCCACCAACTGTACTAGGGGGAACAGGTGCCTTAGGGGCATTGGTGGGTGCTGGACTGGAGTCTTTGGACTTGGTGCAATCACTGGTCCAGTGGGTCTTTTGCTTACAGACCTTGCACCATGGTTTTCTTTGGCCTTTACCCTTGGTAGACTGGGAATCCCCACCAGAAGAAGATTTTTGGGGGCCTGATGAAGACTTTTGATCTTTACCCTTCTCCCCACCCTTGTCAGAGTTCTTAGCATCTTGCTTCTTGGTTTCCCCACCTTGGTTCTGTACCTTCTGCTTCACCCTGGTTCTGACCCATTTGTCTGCCTTCTTTCCCAATTCTTGGGGAGAGGTCAGATCAGAGTCTACCAGGTATTGATGCAACAGCTGATTTTGACAGTTATTAAGAATCTGCTCCCTCATTATCAGATTATACAATCCTGAGAAGTCACACACCTTACTGCCCATCAACCAGCCTTCCAGAGCCTTGGCAGAACAATCCACATAGTCTACCCAGTCTTGAGTCTGTGCTTTTTGGGTGTCTCTGAACTTCAACCTGTACTGTTCAGTGGTTAGGCCAAACCCATCAATAAGAGCACTCTTCAAGACCTTGTAATTATCAGCATCCTCCTCTCTAACAGTGAGGAGCTTATCTCTACCTTTGTCAGCAAAGGAGAGCCACAAGATTGCTGCCCACTGCTCCTGAGGGACCTTCTGTACTTTACAGGCCCTCTCTAAAGCAGTTATCCATTTGTGGATATCATCCCCACTCTGGTAGGGAGGGACAATCTTGCTCAGGTTCCTATGGTCATAGGACCTTTCCCTGTCTCTAGGGACATGGCTGCCACCATGGGACTCTAGTCCCAACTTTCTTCTCTCTCTAAGGAGATCTAGGGATTCCCTATCTAAAGCCAATTGCTTTTTTCTGATCTCCAGCTGAGTTTCCTCATACTGGACCAGTCGGTCTCTCCTCTCATGAGAGGATTCCCTCCTGTGAGAAGAGACAGAGCTCCCTATAGAGGTGCCAGAGTGGTTAGACTCCTGAGAAGGAGATCTAGACTTCCTGGGCACACTCTTAATCCTTCCTGGGGGGACAAAGAGGGCATCATCTTGATCATCCTCATCATCATCCACAGGAGGGATTTGGTTTTCCAGGTCAGGGTCATTGTCACCCTCCTGGCCAGTTTCAGAGGGGGGCTGGGGGTATTGGTACCCCTAGCGTCCTCCTCTTCTCCTGCCCCACCCTCAGCTCCTACCCCTTCAGTCCCTACAGGCTTACTAAGGTCATAAGCCACCAACAACTCCTTGAGGTGTTGGGTGGTGGGGCTTTGGCCTGTCCTTATTTTTCTCAAGTTACATAAAGCTCTCAATTCCAAGAATGGGAGTGTATCATACTTGGAGGGTGGAAGCTCAATGGCTTCCTGCAAGGATTCTTTGGATCCTGCCCTTAAAGACATTACTAGTGTGGTGTGGTGTATGCACTACCTACTCTAGTGTGGCCTACTAAACTCTCTTGAGTTGTAGAAAGGGTTGTGCTATCCCTTAACACACAACTCTAAGTTCAGTAGAACTTACTGTTATTCTAAGCTTAAATTATATGTACCTTAGGTACCTTTAGTGGTTTTCAGTTGATCAATTCAATTGAGATTATCTGGTAAAACAATAGCAAGCTGGAATCCCACACGCTGCACACCAATGTGAGAAGTTGGCCTGGCATATGCTGTCCACTAATTATAGTGGGCACCTTGCACCAGTCCAAACAACCCCTTATTGGAGATAGGTTAAAGACAACCTTATTGAAAGCTATCCTAGTGGTAGCTATGGAGAGCAGCCTTCAGGCTAAGTCTTGAAGGAATGTAAAGCAGCTTGTTTTACCAGTCTATAATCTCTTGAGTGACCAAATGAAAGAGCACCACACCAGGTATATATTCAAAATATATGTATTTATTACTAAACACACCCCTCTAGTCTCTTTATGAGGCTAGAGTTCGAAGTACATAAGTTATAAGATCTTAAATCACAGTAATAGCACAAATACACGTTTGGGCCCTAGGGGCGTACCAAACCATATACCAATAAAGTGGTATGCGAACCACGACTGAACTAGACACTAGGCCTAGAGCCTCTAGAAGTGCTTGGACCACAAGGAACCACCCAAGGTAGTGACACAGGGGACCCACGGGAGACGCGTGCAGTGTAAATACACAACCGCGATACGCCGTTAACTTCTATGGAGAAAGTCGGGATCGGGAAAATAGAGGAAAGGGACACTTAAAAGAGGACTAGGACAAAACCCTTTGAGATCTAGGACTTTGAAGAGTCTCTACCCACGGGAGCACCGGAGTACTCGTGTTACCTCACCCAGGGAAGCCGGGTGCATAGGTGCCTTTCGGGGTCGGGTTTCGTCGTCGATTCGAATGGCGATCTGCTGCAAAGTGCTGCTGGCGGCCAAGAGAAAAGTGTCCGGGTGGATCCAAGAGTGGATCGGAGTTCTGATGAACCTGAAAGCAGAGGGGACAGAGTCTGGGTCACTAGCCAGTGACCAGGAAGGCGATGGACAGATGCCCACCGATGTCGAGTGCTTCAGGTGCGTTGACGGTCATCTTGACTCTTCAGCCACGAGGTCCGGGAGGCGTTGTCGGCGACCAGGAGCAGGATTCGGGCTGGTACACAATGTCTGTCGAGTGCTGAGGTGTCGGCGACCGTATTGGACCCAACAAGCCTTGGCAACGGCAAGTCTCGATTAAGATGTAGATCGTCGATGGTGCAGACCAGCAAGGTCTATGGAACTCATCCAGCGAGGGTAAGTGAGGGCAGGCCTGGAGCAACCAGGATCCCAAGTAAGAAAAGGATTGGCCTTCGTTAAGGGCTACTAGCCAACGGGCTAGTGACCGCGAAGGAGCCTCGTGACGCCGCACGTGGATCTGGCTTACAGGACACTCGTGGAGTGGGGGCCAGTGATCTTCGGTGCAGGTGGTGCTGGAGGCTAGGGCTACTCGGAGCCCAAAGCACGACTTCTTGGGAGACCCAGAAGAGGATGCACTTGCAAGTGTGCTCGGTGTCCAGGGGTCACGGTCTCAAGTCACCCACGATAGCCACGGGCCTCAGCTTTGCTGGGGACTCAGGGTAGCCTCGGGAAGTCTGAGAATCCACCTCTGGTGATGCGATGACTTCGGCGTCCGACGGGAGCTTCAGAAATGCGAACCGGACAGATGCTTCTTTGGTGCCTGCCAAGCAGGGGAGTCACTCCTTGACCCCAAGGGAGATTCTTCAGTCCTCTAATCTTGTCGTAGAGCGTCGAAGGTCCAGGATTCAGTTTCAGAGTTTCGTCCAGGTATAATCTAAAGTCCTAAGGACTGGGTTCCTACCTTTATTCTAAAAATAGGGGTTGGACTACTCTGTGGCCCCACCTATGGGTGGGTCAGGGCAGAGGGGTGGCTACACCCCTTTCCCTTTGTCCAGTTCGCGCCAAAGCAGGGGCTGCAAGCTCCTGATCCGGTTTGAACTGGGGTATGCACAGGGACACCAAATGTGCCCCCAGTGCAGGACTTCAAAGCACCCGAAAGTGCTCCCGCCCAGCCCCAATACACATTATCCTGTCTGGGGAGGTGGTCACACCTCCCTGGGACAGGAAACCTATTGTCCAGGCCTCCCCTGCCGGAGTTTCGTCCAGCAGCAGGAGGCCAGACTCGTGTCTGTGGCAGCAGCATCCATTTTGTGATGCCAGGGCTCTGGAAAGAAGTTACCGGACTAGTCAGAGTTAACATGTCTTTCCCTCTAGAAGGGTGGAATGCTACCCCCGCTGCCAGGATTGGCGGGGGGTAGTATTCCAAGATGTTTGACACCAAACACGACATGTTTAGGTGCAGCCATTCCAAAGTTAGCATTTTACCGCGAGGATATAATGCGCTTAAGAGTATATGGTCAGGCTGCACTACAAACAGCATCAGAGATGGTCTCCGAACGCTGCAGAGGGGCCCTGCTCATGCAGGGGCACCCTCTCACATAGGAACCACGCACTCTGCCTTTAGGATTGATAAGGCCTGCCTTAGGAGTGACTTATAGGTTTATATGTGTGTATGTATTTCGTGATATAGGTAACCTATATCACAGTAAGGGGTGCATGCACCACCTTACCCAGGCTGCAGTAGCAGACCTGTGGTGTCAGTTTGGATGGCCTTCCAGGGGTGGCATAATACATGCTGCAGCCCCTGGCAGGCCTCTGAGGTACCTATGCCCTTGGTACATAGTATACCATATACTAGGGACTTATAAGGGCACTCCAGATCCCAATCAGTGATGTGCCTAAGGCACATGGAAACTATTTTAGAGAGGAAGCAGCTAGGCTGGGGTTCTGATTAGCAGGGCCCCAGCCAGACTAATGTCGAAAAACAGTGAAGCATCAGCAAAAAGTGGGGGTACCCATGTGAAGCAGATCCTACTCTCCTACACTGGGGGCACAAGCATGTCTAAGCATGGTGAGGAGAGCTCATTGAGCCAGGTCTCCGTGATGAATGCAATGTCAACGTCCTGCGAGAGAATAGCTTCTGCTAGTTCGGTTGCATGCATGGATGCCGATCTGCAGTTGATGAGCATGCAGTTGGTGGAGAGCTCTTTTTTGCTAGGATTCTTTTCTTTGGGCGCCCTACGAAGGGAGGTGAGGAAAGGCACTCTAGGGAGTTTTGTGCACGTAGGGTCTCTTCCGAAACCCGTGATCACTTGGATCTTGGATTTAGGGGAGTCAAAGGGGGGTGCGTCGTATGACAAGGCTAGATCGGTCGCTTCTTTGTCAGACATCACGGCTTCGGTCCTAGTAGGTCTTGAGGAGAAGGGCTCCATGCCGGTGTTTGAGCGATTCGGAGCCCTAGTGACGCTGACTGTGTTTCTTAGGGTTTTTTGTGACAAGTCCTCCATGTCTGTTCTTGAGGGTCTTTGTATCTGTGTCTCGGGGGTTGCTACGGGCCTAGTGTGGTGCTGGTGGTGGTTGGAGTTGCATGGACAGGGTACCCTAGGAGGGTATTGTTGGGGCCTTCGGGCCTTGTCGAGGTTGGTGAGGATTTCGCTCAGACCCCGGGAAATTGCTTCTAGCTGGTTTTCTAGTGAAGTGAGACGCTGCGCCATGGTGTCATGGGCAGGGGTGAGGGCATCATGGGGAGGGTCGACCCGTGTGGTGTAGGTCGTGTTTATGGTTAGATGCCTATTACTCCTGGTGTATAACATGTTGTCCCCTTCTGGTACCCTGGGAGGGGGGTGCATTGGGTCATGGTGTGAAGTCAACCTTCTGAGATCTGGGCGAGTACTAGTGTGATTAAGGGTCGATGGCGACCGAGCGGGTTCAAGGAGTTGCAGATGGTGGATCAAATTAGGGGGTTGAGTTTGCCGTTCCTTTAAGAGTTGGAGGGTACTCTTTGTAGAGGGGCTGGAATTGGGGATGGCTCGTGATGGGCGGGAGGAGGAGGTGTGGGGCGGGGCAGGGATAGTTTGTTTTCCCTGTTGGGGCCGATTATGTGTAGGTGGGAGCTGGGTCGGGGATGATCGAGGCAAGTGAGGAAGAGTGGAACGGAGTGCGGGAAAGAGGGAGTCGAAAGCCTCTAGGTTCTCGTTATTAGCCTGAATCAGGACAGTGCCGTTAGTGTAGATGGTCACAGACGTGATCCACCCCTTGACGAACGGTTGGGGAGCGAGGTTGTGAGTTTGCAGCTATGTGAGGTAGTTGTGGTTTTGGAGATGTAGAGTTGTGTTCTGAGAGAAGTGTTCCATTCCTCTGGTCTTTCAGTGTGAAAGATTAAGTCCATCTTAATCTGTCCTTTAGAGGGGCAGTGATATGTGTCCGTAAATAGAATTTCTTTGTGTTGTCTGATCAATTTCTGTTTGAAATTACGTCTCGCTTTAGGAGAAAGGTTGGGGGGGAAGCTGATCATGAATGCGTTCACGCTGTGAGGTTTCAAGTGGGTCGATGAGGATTGGGTGTGGTGGGTTGGCGTGCCCGGTGCCATTGTGGGAATTTCTAAGAGAGGGGGGCCGTGTATCAGAAGGGGAGTGTAGGACAATTTGGTGGGGTTGGGCAGATCAGCAGAGGGTGCACTGACAATTGTCGCCTAAAGTTGGGCCAGGGAGGGTAGAATTGCAGCTGTGCGGTCCCTTACTGATCCGCCGGTGAAGAACAGGTGGGATTGGCTTTGAGGAGCCACCCAATTAGTGTTCAGTTCTTTGGGTCTGTTATGGATCCGTCCTGACAGGTCCGTTAATTCACCTAGTCACGGCTGTTTAGGCGAGTGTGGCTTCTGTCAGGGAGGATTTCGCTGAAAAGGCTGTGGGCGGTGTTTGTTTATGTTTTACCGGGCAGGGATACTTAGCAGTTGATTGGGGTAGGTAGATAGAATAACAAGTGGGAGCTATAGTTGTTTTGCTATTATCTTGAGGAGACCTGATTATTTTGAGATAGAAGAGTTCAGTCACCCTGAGATACACACTATGTGTAACTGTTTCCACAGTGAGGGGTCACCTCATCAGGGATGAGTCGTGGTGTGGCTCGATCTCATGGTAAGGGGGTGATCAGTTGATCACTGTGGTGACAAGGGTGGCCATCTTGGAACGGGCGAAATTAATTGCATGCTGGAGAGTGGGAGGCTGCTGGAGAGTGGGAGGCTGCGTAGAGGCAAGAAACTTCTGGGGTTATGGGCAGAAGGTCATTGCGTTTTTCTTGTTTTTGGTGACCCTTACAGCGATTGGTTGTTGCTGAAGATCTTTATTTTTGAGGAGTACATGGATCGCCGAGAGCCATGGATCGGCCATTTTTGGCCAGGCAAAGTTAAGTGAGGGAGTGGGGCTCCGGGTAGGATTTAGGCGCTACTTTCAGAAACTTCTTTGGCTATGAGTAGGAGGTCGTTGGGAACTCCTAAATAGGTGATCGATGCAGCTGTTGTCAAGAGTTTAGAGATCCTATCTATAACTAAATGCGGGGTCGAGAGTCAGGGATCGGCCATCTTGAGGCCAGGCAGAATCGGCTGAAGGAATCTATGTAGGAGATGCTGATAATTTCCTGATGGGCAGAAGAACGTTGGGTCCTTTAAGCCTGACGACCCTTGCAGCATTGCAGCGTTGCAGTGTTTCTATGACTTCAGACTTTATCTAAAAACGGGTCCCCCGGAGTCGGGAATCAGCCATCTTGCGGCCAGGCATATTCAAATGGTGAGGAGAGGCTCCGTTGGGGACTTGCGCGCCTTGTTTCACCATCCCAGGTCAGATATGCCCAGTTAAAGGACGTGAGAGGCCTCGTTTGGTATCGCTGGGGGCCCCGGGGCTCGGCGAGCCCTAACAGTCATTGTTGGGGGGGGACCGGGAGGGTGAGCAGTGGCGGCCATTTTAAGGACAGTCAATGAAGCGACAAGGTGTCGTACCTTCACAGAGGAGCGGTGCGGGATTCCCAACGGTTCCGATCTTGCGGTCCTTGTCTCGGAGGAGGCAGTCGTCTGGTCTGGGGATTCCTTTGCGCTTCCTTATTAGACGATCCGAAGTGAGGCTGGTCCGGGAGTTCCCTCGTAATGGAAGACCTGACAGGGCAGCTTGCAATCCTGAGGGTATCGGCGAGGGACGATCACTGGGCACTACGGTCACTGTTGTTGTCGTCGTCTGGCCTGTTTCACTCCGGTGAGTCCCGTTTTGTTGGATGGCAGAGGGTGAGGGTCGAGGTGGGGGTTTGGGGGGGGTATTCACTGGTATAGTGACCCCGAGCCCGGGAGCCAGGTTTCACAGCTCCTTCCCCGCGGCCATCTTTTCACAAAACTCATGCTCCCAACTCCATGCTTTAACGTGTCTCGCTGTATTAGAAATGATCTAAAATATTAGCATTATGGCAATTTTGCATGCATTTACTGCCAATAGCATATATCACCTCCTCGTTTTCTCTCGTCTCACTCACACTCTCCGACAGACGCGCGGGCAGCTGCTAGCTGTCCGACATGTCCTCCTTTTAGAACAAAGAAACAAAAATGCCACTTTTAGAAAGTTAGCTTTTTCTTGTCCTAACCATTTGGTGTCTGCTGCCTGTATCATGGGTCACATGACTGTGAATAGCTTGGCAGTTGGTTTTTGTGTAATCCTCCCAGACAGTGAGACAAAGGGGGACTAGTGTTGGCAGGATAGGTCATCATCCTAGGATTTGTGGGGCAGAGCTGTTCCCTGCCCCACTTACATTTCAAAGGGCTGCCTCCAGCACACACACAAAGGAACCTGACACCAGTCCTCTATGTCACCCCAGATTACTTGGAGCCTTTGCAGGTTAAGGGAAGATTTTTCCAGCACCAGAATTGGGGGATCCTAGAAGATTTCCCCAATTCAAAGGCTAGCAGCAGGCACAAATATTGGACTCTCAGAGCAACTCTTCAGCTCACTCCTGGACCTGTGAGCTACAGAAGAAGGACTTCCTTGTTTCCCAGAAGACTGCCCTGCTGCTTGAAGCCTGCCTTGTTCATCAGAGGACTGTCCCGCTGCTATCAATATACTGCCCTGCTGCTTGAGACCTGCCTTGTTCTATAGAGGAATGCCCTGCTGCTTGAGGCCTGCCCTGCTCTCTGAGAATGAAAATTGAACTTGCTCCCTTCATCCCAGGCTTACCTGAGCGACTCCAAGAGTCAGTTCACTGACCTCCTGTTCTAAGCAACAGGGACAACACAAGCTCATAAGGCCTTCTTGTAACTGTCCAGCTTACCAAAGTACTGCCCTGCTGCTTGATGCCTGCCTTGTTCTTTAGAGGAATGCCCTGCTGCTTGAGGCCTGTCCTGCTCTCTGATAATGAAAACTGAACCTGCTCCCTTCATGCCAGGCTAACCTGAGTGACACGAAGGGTCAGTTGACTGACCTCCATTTCTAAGCTACAGGGACACAACAAGCTCATAAGGCATCCTTGCAACTGCACCTGCCTGAACCCTGCTGACCTCTGCTAGAATGAGTCCCTGATCACCAAGAGATGCCTCATTAGGTCCTGGTCCATTGGCTGGTTTCAGAGTGAACTCCTCTGGAAGAAAAGGAGAACTCCTGACATTTTGAGCTGTTTGTGACTGCTAACAGGCTCATTGGCACTGAGACTATAACGCCCATGATGATTGTCAACACAAAGCTCTGGTGAACCCAACTCCTTGCAGTATATTGTCCGACAACGACAACCGGCAACGCAAGATCTGTACTCCGAGCTGCACCAACAACATCCCTCAGTTAGCGCAAACGTGAAGCTCCAGCAACTACCATCTGCGACGCCCTACCGGATCGTCTCGCTACAGCGATGACCATCTGTGACACCAGGGCTGCTCTCCGTGCTACAGCGAAGACCATCGACAACATTCTCCCTAGTCCTCTTGACCTCCTCCACCAGAAACTGGACAGCCAGTGGCACAGAAACATGAAAATTAGTAATAATATGTAACAGTTAAAGATTATACATAACACATGGATTCTTGACATATTTAACACTGATCTCCCCCCTGTAAATGCTGCTGAGAATTCAATCTTGATAAAAGACCTTGAGAAGGGTAGTAGCATCATCATTTAGTGGTATCCTGCTTGCACCAGACTGAACTCCGATGTTCAACTATTTTCTGTCTCACCTTACGTGTGGTCATCAATACAGAGATCAAAATTACAAGGGCAGCATAATATTTGATAACCCTCTTTGTGTTACCATTGGTGAGGGTGCATAACTCCCAAGGAGTGGTCAGACCAAGATCCATTGATGACATGGCGGTGGTATAAAGACAGACAGAACATGAACCACAGGGGTGATGTCCATTGGCAGGTACAGTCAACTATAGAGTGTTCTACTGAGTGTTCTCTCAAAGTACTAGATGGTGTATGAGGGCTTGTGTGTACCAGAATATCCCCAATATTTTTGCTATGTTTGAAAGCAAACAGAGGCCTGGGCAGCCGGTGTCAGACTCTGTAGCGTGCGGGGCCTTTAACGGCGACCGAGCTCGCACACGGAGCAGAGAGCCCCGCCCGCCATTCCCTGTCGACGACCGGGGGTGGCGCCTAAGGGGTATTTGAGGACGGGATCCACCCTGGAAACGCGCTTCGCGTTCCAGTTCGGATCCTGCCTGGCCTCCCGCTGCCCGCCGCTGTTCCTGCTTACCTGTTTTTTTCTGGTCCTTGGATCTTTGTATTGCCTGATTTCGGTGTCCGGAAGGACTCTTCTGCTTCCTGGGTCCTCGGGGGTCTTCTTCCGGAGCTTGCTGCTCTTCGTTGTTTCTGATACATTGTAGCCAGTTAGACTCAGCGGTGTTAACCCTTGGTGTTCTGGTCATGTGAGACATAGAAAAAACAACATAAGGATTTAAAGCACCAATATCTTTGTTTTGGTTTCTACTTGGTGTTGACTTTTGAATTCAAATACTTTACTTATCTGATGATCCTGCGTTCCTCGGAGCATTTTGGCGCTTCTTTGCTTTCCTGGCTCTATAAAAGAGAGGAAGAGATATAGGCTATAAAAAAGGAGTTCTTATCTACTTTATTGTTGTTTACACAATCAGACCCCTATTTATTTTTCTATTTTTTATCGTTTGGACCCGTACCTCCTTTACAAGAGGAAATTTGTTTTTGGTTTTTCCCTGAGTATAGGAGTATGGTTGTATTTTTGTCTTATTTGGGGTCTTCTATACCTATGGTGAAATTAACCTAGGTTAGTGCTCGTCTTTTGTCTTCTTAGTTTATATGCTAATTGCTGCAATCCTAATACCTCATTGAACCTTGTCTGTCCTTCTAGGTAGCACGGCATTCTGGCGTTCCTAGAAGCCGTCTCTTCATGCATGTTAGCTGCTTCCATCAAAGGTATCCCTGTGGAAGAGTGGGGTGTTTTCGTTAGCCTAATTGTGCAAAGACTAAGTATTCACCATGTGCCTTTTTCTTTTAGGGCTCTAAGAAACTTGCTCTCAGAAGATCCAGCCGACGACTGCCCCTTCTTCCTTTCCTTGTTTTGTTTCCCTCTTTTCCCCACCTTCCCTCGTTTGCTTTGACAAGGTTGGGCAAAGGAGGTGGGTGAGGGAAGTTGGGTTCTAGCCTCGTGTTCATCCATGCCGTCCCTGCAGTAAACCCAGGTGAGCTCTAACAGAACGTGAAGCCCACGTATACCTTGCTGCCCGGGCGTCATGGAGGAACATCTGATTGCGTTAGCAGATGTGGCAAGCATGATAGGGAACCTGCAAAAGGAAACCCAGGCCCTGTCTCTTAGAGTCGACTCCCTACAGCAAGCCTCTTGCACTGCGCCCCCTTCTGATCTACCTACAGGCCCCTATGCTTCTACGTTTACCTCCTCTCCTCCATCTTCAAGCACTACTCCTCCAGTGTATCACATCACAACACCATCGTCTATCCCTTTAGCACCCCCAGAAAGGTTTATGGGTGACCCAGCTAAGTTTGCCACTTTTATTAATCAGTGCCAGCTGCACTTTATGTGCAAAGCTTTCTGTTTCCCTACTGAACAATCCAAGGTGGCTTTTGTGTTGTCATATCTGGGTGGGACAGCCGCTACTTGGTCAATTCCTTTAGTGGACAGAAACGATCCACTGTTATACGATTACCAAGCCTTTAAGGAAGAGTTACGACGTTTATTTGACAGACACTCTTTCATACAGTCTGTGGATACTGAGCTGCTAAACCTTAAACAAGGGTCCAAGGATCTTATGTCTTACGTTTCCTGTTTTAACAGGCTGGTAGCTGAAGCTGGCTGGCCGGAAGCTAAACGTAGTGCTCTATTTTACAAAGGGTTAAGAGACGACCTAAAAGACATGTTGGCACAGGGGGTTGACCCCCCCGAATCTTGTGATGCATTAATTAATCTGGTTGTAAAGTTAGATCACCGCCTCCATGAGAGAAAAAGGGAGAAAGGACGCACTGACTCCAAGTATTTTTCTGTGAGAGAAAGAAAACCTGACTTGGAAAAACCTGTTGAAGAACCAGAACCCATGCAAATAGGCAGCATTAAAGGGCCCCTGAGTCAGGACGAGAGACAGAGACGACGAGCTAACAACTTGTGTCTTTACTGTGGTAAATCAGGGCACTTTTTAAGGGATTGCCGAGTTAAACCTCAGAAACGTATGGAGTTGGGAAACTGATTCACCTGAGCATGGTGGAGACGGATCGCTCAGGTGGGACAGGCTTACCAGTCTCCCACGTGGTAGGGTTAGGACCCACATCATATCCCCTACAACATTTTTTTCTCTCTGCTCAACTCTGTTGGGGTGATCACAGAATGGATATTCAACTTATGCTAGATTCGGGGGCCTCAGGGAATTTTATAGATTCAAACTGGGTAGAGAGAATGTGTATCCCGACAGAACCCAAAAGCACTGTGGACATTGTTAAAACGATTGACGGCAGTTCTATGAAGTCTGGGCCCATAACACATACTACCACACAGTTACAGATGTTACTTTTAAACCAACATTATGAAAGTATTCATTTTGATATCATCTCCTCACCTCAGTTCCAAGCTATCATTGGTCTCCCTTGGTTGATGACACATAACCCTGATATCGACTGGGAAAAACATACCATAGACTTTGCATCAGAATACTGTGCAAACCATTGTCTGACGCCTCCTGTAACAGAGCAACAGGTGGCTAGCAGTACTGACTGTTCCGTACAGGTATTACCTGACTGTTATTACGAGTTCAAAGATGTATTCGATCAAGAGAAAGCCTCTGCCCTGCCACCCTTTCGGTCGTTTGATTGTCGTATAGACCTGGTACCCGGTGCCAAGTACCCTTGTAGTCGCAACTATGCCCTAACCGAAAAGGAGAACATCTATTTGAGGGAGTACTTGGACGACATGCTGCAAAAAGGCTTCATTCGCCCTTCACGATCTGCCGCGTCCTCCCCTCTATTTTTCATACCCAAACGGGAAGGGGGCCTTAGATGTTGCATCGATTATAGAGCCCTTAATAACGTGACTACAAAAAACAGATATCCATTGCCCCTGATACAATCTCTGCTCGACCAAGTTAAAACAGCCTCTATATTCACTAAATTGGATTTGAGGGGTGCGTATCACTTGGTTCGGGTAAGAGCAGGAGATGAATGGAAGACGGCTTTTCGAACCAAGTTTGGGCTATACGAATACTTGGTAATGCCTTTTGGGCTTTGTAACGCCCCTGCGGCCTTTCAATTCTTTATCGATGACCTCTTAAGAGAAACCTTAGACTTAAACACCATCGCATACATCGATGATATCCTGATCTACTCTTCCTCTGTGGAGGACCATGTCAGACTTGTCCAGAGTGTTCTAACCCGTCTCAGAGACAACCATCTGTACATCAAATTGGACAAATGTGAGTTTCATGTCCCTGAGGTCACCTTTTTGGGTTTTGTCTTATCAGCACAAGGGGTGAATATGGACCCCCAAAAGGTTGCTGCTATTACTAACTGGCCATCTCCTCGATCTGTAGAGGAAGCACAGAGCTTTCTAGGATTCGCCAATTTTTATAGGCGATTCATACAAGGATTCGCTGCACTCACAACTCCCATCACCAGACTCCTGAAGAAAGGGATGCCGTTCTGTTGGACGCCTGAGGCTGAAAAAGCATTTTCCTGTTTTAAGGAGGCCTTTGTTACCGCCCCTGTTCTGGCACATCCTGACACTTCACAGCCGTTTCTATTGGAAACAGACGCATCCCAGGTTGCTATAGGAGGTGTGTTGTCTCAAAGGGACAGACAGACAGGACATCTACATCCCATAGCCTAATATTCCCATAAGTTAACTCCTGCTGAAGTAAACTACTCGGTAGGGGACAGGGAGCTGTTGGCCATAAAAAGGGCCTTTGAGGAATGGCGTCAGTATCTGCTTGGGGCTTTACACACTGTGACTATCATCACCGATCACAGAAATCTGCAATTCTTGAAGGCAGCCAAGGCCTTATCTATGAGACAGTTGAGATGGGCCCATTTCTTTAGTGATTTTGATTATGTCATCCAGTACCAGGCTGGCACCTAACATGGCAAGGCAGATACCCTATCCCGTTTTGGCTATGACCTTCCTGACTAACTGGGTGTACAAGACTCCCCTTTTGTCTTGAATCCTGATCGTGTATTAGGGGGTACCTTCTCAGAAGAATCTTTTTTGAAAGAAGTAGCCCTTGCACATGAATCAGATGAAGTAAGAAACATTGAGACTTAATACAACGGAGTCAGGAGTAAGGACTTTCTCTTTGATCAAGGTGGCTTAGTCCTCCCTACTCAGTCTCTTCAAGCACAAGCGCTCGATTGGTGTCATACGCGTGTTCTGGCTGGCCACCCTGGATACAAAAAGACTCTTGCTATGCTCAAAATGTATTTTTGGTGGCCATCCATGTACCAAGATGCCCGTTTGTACGTACAAGATTGTTATATCTGCGCTCAAAGCAAAAGTACTCATCAAGCACCAGCCGGTCTCTTAATCCCTCTGCCTACCCCCCCCTACACCATGGCACTCCATCTCTATGGACTTTATTGTAGAACTGCCTGCTACTAAACAAGGGCACACTGTTAAATTTGTTGTTGTCAACATGCTTTCCAAATTGTCTCATTTTATACCTTTGAAGAAACTACCTACCTCCAAGGAACTAGCTTGTGTGTTTCTCCAACAGATAGTGCATCTTCATGACTTTCCCACCGTCATTGTCTCAGACAGGGGCCCTCAGTTCGTGTCCCGTTTCTGGAAAGGGCTGAGTAACATGCTGGGGATAGATGTACGCCTCTCTACGGCTCACCATCCTCAAACCGATGGTCAGACAGAAAGGGTCAACCAGTGTCTATAGCAGTATTTGCAGTGTCACCTTCTGCAGGGAGAGAAGGATTGGGACTCGGTCTTATGGACTGCAGAGTTTGCATATAATAACAGTGAGCAGGTGTTTCTCGGGGTTTCACCATTTTTTTGTACTTATGGGTTTCACCCTCGTTGTGGTCTGGTCTCGCCTTTACTGCCTGCTACTTCCCCATCGGCTCAGGAGTTGGTTTCTTACCTCCAGAACGTTCATAATTCTGCTAAGAAATCTTTAGATGAGGCAAAAAGCAAGTATAAGGAGGGAGCAGATCGGCATCGTTGTCAAACACCTGTTTATGCCATAGGAGAGAGGGTGTGGTTATCCACTCGGAACATCCAGCTGAAGGGTACGACCAAGTTCAAGCCTCGCTTTATTGGTCCCTATGTTGTTGCCAAAGTGGTGAACCCTGTGACTCTGAAGCTTGAGTTGCCTGCCTCCTTGCGGTTACATCCTGTCTTTCATGTGTCTTTGCTGAAACCTGTCACCCATGGTACTGTTGTTCCTATGCAGCCTCCCCCTGTTTTGCTTGATGATGGTCCCGAGTATGAGGTTGCTTATATCATGGACTCCCGTAGGGTGCGTCGTCGGTTGCAGTACCTGATTCACTGGAAGGGCTATGGGACTGATGAGCGGTCGTGGGAACCCGCTTCTAATGTGCATGCTCCCCGTTTGCTACGTTTGTTCCATCGCCGCTATCCTCAAAAGCCCAAGCCTGTTGGGGAGGGTCTTGGGGGGGGTGTACGGTCAGGCTCCATGGCGTGCGGGGCCTTTAACGGCGCCCGCGCTCGCACACGGAGCAGAGAGCCCTGCCCGCCATTCCCTGTCGATGGCCGGGGGTGGCGCCTAAGTGGTATTTGAGGACGGGATCCACGCTGGAAATGCGCTTCGCGTTCTAGTTCGGATCCCACCTGGCCTCCTGCTGCCCGCCGCTGTTCCTGCTTACCTGTTTCTTTCTGGTCCTTGGATCTTTGTATTGCCTGATTTCGGTGTCCGGAAGGACTCTTCTGCTTCCCGGGTCCTCAGGGGTCTTCTTCCGGAGCTTGCTGCTCTTCGTTGTTTCTGATACATTGTAGCCAGTTAGACTCAGCGGTGTTAACCCTTGGTGTTCTGGTCCTGTGAGACATAGAAAAAACAACATAAGGATTTAAAGCACCAATATCTTTGTTTTGGTTTCTACTTGGTGTAGACTTTTGAATTCAAATACTTTACTTATCTGATGATCCTGCGTTCCTCGGAGCATTTTGGCGCTTCTTTACTTTCCTGGCTCTATAAAAGAGAGGAAGAGATATAGGCTATAAAAAAGGAGTTCTTATCTACTTTATTGTTGTTTACACAATCAGACCCCTATTTATTTTTCTATTTTTTATCGTTTGGCCCCGTACCTCCTTTACAAGGGGAAATGAGTCTTTTGGTTTTTCCCTGAGTTTAGGAGTACGGTTGTATTTTTGTCTTATTTGGGATCTTCTATTTCTATGGTGAAATTAACCTAGGTTAGTGCTCGTCTTTTGTCTTCTTAGTTTATATGCTAATTGCTGCAATCCTAATACCTCATTGAACCTTGTCCATCCTTCTAGGTAGCAGGGCATTCTGGCGTTCCTAGAAGCCGTCTCTTCATGCATGTTAGCTGCTTCCATCAAAGGTATCCCTGTGGAAGAGTGGGGTGTTTTTGTTAGCCTAATTGTGCAAAGACTAAGGGGCCGATTCTGATCTCGGCCGGTAGTGCTCCGAATCGGATTCGGTTTTACCGGATCCGATCCGGAGCCCTATTTTCCGACCGAGTCGTACGCGCGTCCGGGCGAGCGAGTACGATGCGTATTCGCCGACCGACTCGTCCGGGCGACCCGACCGCTCCGACCGACTGGTTCCCGGATCGTACTGCTCCGACCGACTTCGCTCGGACCCGATTCGCACCGCACAATGGAGACGTTTTCCGGCCGGGTAAGTACGATGCGCACCTCGACCGCTCCGACCGACTCGCGCCGTCCGACTCGAACTCGCTGTCGGAGCCGTACTTTGGGGGTCCGTGTCGGACCCCCTGTACGCGTACCCATGCGAGGCGCACACAGGGGGACCCATGGGTCCCCCTACCTGTGCGTGTACGCCGCGAGCGCTTCGCGGCGTACTTGCTGTAGGGGCGCCCTTGTCCGCCTCGCACCCATTGAGGCAATGGGAGCCCGCGTACGTGTTGTACGACCGGCTCCCATTGAGTTCAATGGGAGTCCGACCGACTCGTGTCCGGTGGCATACGAATGCATCGGACTCGTTCGGTCGGACTGCACGGGTCCGATTCGGTCGGAAATCTCTCCGAGGCCGGCTCGGTCGGAGAAATTACCGACACGAATCGGAATCGGCCCCTAAGTATTCACCATGTGCCTTTTTCTTTTAGGGCTCTAAGAAACTCGCTCTCAGAAGATCCAGCCGATGACTGCCCCTTCTTCCTTTCCTTGTTTTGTTTCCCTCTTTTCCCCACCTTCCCTTGTTTGCTTTGACAAGGTTGGGCTCGTGTTCATCCATGCCGTCCCTGCAGTAAACCCAGGTGAGCTCTAACAGCCGGTTTTCCCCGGTATTAAGAATAGACTAATTCCTGTTGATGGATCGCTTCACAAAGTTGGTCAAGTGGCTGTAAGTGCTGACACAGATCATCCGGTCCATAGGACATTTGGTGTATGTTTCAAGGAGGACTTCTTGATGGTTATTCCTAGCCCTTTTTGACGCTTTCTGTATAAGTTTGATAGGGTAAGATCATTCTGACAGGTGGGTACTGAGTGTGTCAGCATGTTCTCTGTATTTTGTAACTTCAGGGCAGTTTCTGCGTATCCTGAGAAATTGACCCACTCGAAGGTTGTTTTTGAGAGCATGTGGGTGTCAGCTAGTATAGCTCAATAAGGAGATGTGAGCCATAGGTTATTTAAATAGGTCAGAATATATGCCACCATCTTTGGGATATAGTCGTAGATCTAAAAAGGGGAGAGAGGTATTTCTGAATTCAAATGTGAACTTCAGATGAGAGTTCCTTGAGTTCAACCAGATTGCAAAGGTTTCTTATAAATTAGAAGAACCTTCCCATACCGCCAGTATGTCACAATATATATTTTCCAGACTATAAGGCTGGCAGAATATGGGTTATCTGGTGGATAGATGTGTTGGGACTCAAAACTGTGCGGGTAGAGATTAGCCATACTGAGGGTAAAGGTGCTGCCCATCGAAGTCCCTGTGATCTGCTAGTATAGTTGTTACTGAAACTGAAAAAGTTCTCTTTTATTACAAGAGTGGCACAATCCATCACAAAGGAGGTTGGAGTCAGGTTGTCCCGTCTTTTCTGGTCTAAAAGTTCTCTCACAGTTTATAAGGACTCATCTTGTGGGACGTTGGTGTAGAGGGATTTCCCATCAAACTACGCCATCAGTTGTTTCCCAGGGTCAAACGCAACCTCAGTATGCACGTTCAATATATGTTTGGGGTCTTACTGGTAGGGTGGCATCTCTGCCACAATGGAACATATGAACCAGTCCATGAATTGGGAGAGGGATTCAAGCAGATATCTGATACTGGAGACTATTGATCTTCCCGGTCGAGGTCTGGTAGGTTTGAGTGTTTTAGGTAAAATATAAAAATACGGGGCCCGATTCACAAAGGTAAAGCGAGACGAAAGTCTAACTTTACGACTTTTAGTATTCACAAAGGGCATTTACTACTCGTAAATGCCTTTTGTGAATACTGAAAGTCATAAAATTTATTTGACTTTCAGTATTCATAAAGGGCATTTACAAGTTGTAAATGCCCTTTGTGAATACCGAAAGTCGTAAAGTTATACTTTCGTCTAACTTTACCTTTGTGAATCGGCCCCACAGTATTTTGAGCTGTTTTTGTATCAGAAAATCTGACCCACCCTTGGTGATCCAACCCACATATCTTGCTTTCTCTACCATTGTTCCTATTGTGGCTAAAAGTCTCTGGGTGGGGTCCATCCGTAGACACTGGTAGTATCTTTCATCACTGAGTTGGTGAACAAACTCATCTTGATAGCTCTGTTGGTCCATGATGAGAGTGGCACCTCCTTTGTCTGCTGGCTTTATACCTATCTCGCTCTCAGAGCCTAGTCGCTGGAGTCAGTGCAATTTACTTTTGGATAGATTGAAATAAGGCATCTTGGCTGAAGGTCTGAGTCTTTCAAATATTTTGATCACTGCCTTCTCAAAAGTAGCCACTTCCAGTGGAACCAAATGAAGGGGTGGATTAAAGATGGAATTGTTTCTCAGGCCCATGTTGGTTAATCTACCAGGATCATCAACTTCAGTGTTGTCTGCAAAAAAGAAGGCCAATCGAATTTTTCTAAAGAACTGGGATAATTCAATCTGTGTTAGAAAGTCATCCCCCAAGTGAGTGGCATAAAGTCCAGACCCTTATTCATGACATCTTCGTCTAATGGAGCTAGAATCTTGGGACTGAGATTGATGACTAAATCGCAGTGGTGCTTGTTGATGGGGATGGAACCCGCGGCATACTTCGTGTCAGGCGTTGTTCGATTGCAGGATCCCACTGTACTCTCTTTGCATCTTGTTGGTTCACTGGTCTGTTCCCTCTTCATCTCCGCCCTCTTCGGCCCCGATTCTGTTCTAAAAAAGGAGGGTAATTATGGGCTCCAAAACGTGTGGGGTGAAAGGATTGCATAGGGTGTCCCCATGGTTGGGGTGACCACCAAGGGCCTGGAGGAGGTTGTGATGGGGTCTGACATATCTGCTGCTTGGTTGTCTGTTCATCATCTGGCAGGGAATGCTAGACCCACTTGAGTTAGAATCATCTGACTTACACCACTCATCTGAATTGAAGGTCCATTCATCTGTCTCTTGTCTCCAGCATCTTGCCCCTCTCCTGTTATTCTTCTTAGAGGAAGACGATACATAATCATCTGCTAAGTATGGATATACTTTCTCGTGTGCGAATCTCTCCATATCCTTCTTTAGTTTGTTAATCTTATATTTTAAGATACCTTCCCTCGTCTCATTAAGGATTTTGTTGACCTCTTCTAGCTTCTTTTTGTAATCGGCCAGTTGGACAGGGACTCTGATCTGGGATTCTAGTGGTTGTATCTCTATGAGTAGTTGGTCTGCTACTTCCTTGGCTGTGTTGATCAGGAGGATCAGCCAATCACGTGTGCACCTCCATGAGACAAGGGACCAATTATTTTTAAAAACCTTGTTGTTTAGGAACAGTCTCGGGCATTTGTGACTATAAGACCCTGCTGGGCTATATTACCTCGTAAGTATTCTTTGCGTATTCGCAATTTGCGATTACCAAATTGGTAATCACAAATTGAGAAATGCAATTACAAGGGTGATAGGGGGCCAAAAGACCACCCTGATGCACCCCCAAAAAATGTAAGTGTGCACATGTGGCGCACATACATGCTCTAAGGGCACTTAGAAAAATGCAAAAAACGTGCATTTATCTAGGAATTTGCAAATTACACCAACTTAAAGTTGGTGGTAATTTGCTATTCCTTAAAGCAAGGTCGCAATTTTTAACTGCTTCCTGCATTGCATTTAGGGAATCGCAAATTGCGATTCCCTAAATGCATTCGCAAAATAGGCAATCGCAAAAATTGTGATTACCTATTTTGCGATTGCCTTTTGGGATGATACATCCCAAAAGGCTTTTTACAGTGCGCAAACGGGCCACTTCTATGAATTGGCCCGTTTGTGACCAGTAAAAGGCTTGATACATCTTGCCCCAAATGTCTTAGGGGCCTATTACGATGGCGGTCGGAAAACCTCCCCAACCGCCATGGTAGCGGGACCGCCCCCATGGACCGCGACATCACCGCCAGTCAAATTACGATGACCCGCGGTCGAAATCCGACCGCGGCGGATGGATCGCGGGCCTTAACATTGCGGCGGTTGCTGCTGCCTGCAGCATTGCCGCGATGTCCAAAGGAGCATGTCCTGCATTTCCCTGCACTGCGTGGCAGGCACTGCACAGTGCCTGCCACCTGGTACAGGGAAATGTAGGGGGGACCATGGGTACCCCCCCAGTGCACCCACACCACCCCCAAATATTGGGGGCCCGCAATGGGCCCCCGGAAGACAATCTCCGCATGCCTTTCCATGGCGGTCTGACCGCTGAGGAAAGGCTGGCTCCGCCGGCATCATAATCCTGCCGGCGGAGCCTGCTCTGCACCGCCACCATTATCCCGGTCATGCTCCGTCCGCCAGGCAGGAGTGCGGATGGCAACCGGTGGAAAAGCGGCAGTCGGAATTTCCCACCGCCGCGGTCACCGCCGCCATCCGAATTTGACCGGCGGTTTTCTTGGTTGCGATCGCGGACGGATGTCCACCGCCGGTCCGGCGGGCGCCACCGCCGTCCCGGCGGTGGACATCCGACCGCCGTCGTAATAGACCCCTTAATTATGCGGTCTCCTAGGACAGGATTAAAAGAGAAGAGGACTAGGGGTTTTCAGCAAATATACCCCAAAAATAGGTCCACATGTTTCTGCCTACTAGCGACCCCAGTCTGGATTCAGGGGCATTCTTCAGGACCAAATGGCAAGTCACTCTGCATTCAAATTATAGAAATAAAAAATAAAATATATATACTGGCCACCACGCGACAGTAGCCCGTATGTGTGAGCGATGGCCCAGAGATAGTAGATGAAAGGGTCTCATCGGAAAAACAAAAGCACAAAGAATAGGAGGTGGTGATAATTATTTACTATTTCTGTTATACTTTTAGTAATTTAAAAATATTAATTTAGGTTACACATTTTCAAATATAATCTATAAAGGATTACATCGTTTTTATATATTTTTTTAATTTGCAATAATTATATATGTTTATGTTGTGCTCTACTTTTACTAGAAATGAATAATATATTCTTTATATTGAAGAAATGCATTTATTTGTATTATACATTTTGTCTCAAACTATTTAGAATCACAAACTAGTTTTTAGAACACATCCTTTCGCGGTTCACCTACCTTCAATGCACATGAGGTGGTAATTTTTCGAATTAATCTAAAGAATCATCTGGTAGCGCATTGTCATTTACAGAAAAAACATTTCCCATTGAAATGGCCAGTAAATTTGCACAGACATATAGTTTTACTGATAAAACTTTATAGCACGCAAATGATAAGGTGTGAAAATGTAGTTTCTTTTAATGTTTATCATTTGTGCATCACTAATAAAGTGTCTTGATTTGTTTTTATCCTAATAAAATCTCTATTTCCAGCACACTTCAGAATTACAAAAAAGTTCTTCATTTTTGCTTTCCTAACTGCTAAATGCATTTGTTTCATTTACAGGTATTTACAGTTTGTTGTGTGTTGCAAAAAAAAATCATATTGCCATTCCCTTCACACACCCTGTACTCAAACAAGATTGTCACTTAATTGACTTTAAAAACTCCTCTCCTAACACCAATCCACACATTAAAATAATAAGCAACAATGTGTCGGAAAACACAGCATGACATTTGACCTCTGTCTTTGAAGCACCAGCAAATGGGACAAGATAAACACAGACTTTAAAGGTATCTTCATTAATTGCCTGGACTTTCCAGATCACCAAAAATCGGCTCAGTGGGCTGCAACCCAAAGTTTGGGACATGCAGGTATAATACATGAATTGCAATCTATAGCTTAATATGTGAAGCATTTTGTATGTATAAATAATTTTCTAAAGTTAAATGTGATTTTAAAAAGAATATTTTTTAAAGATAATTTATTGTTTACAGGTTATTTTTATGATACATATATTTTTTTTATATAGCATTACAAAAAAGGATTGAAATATAATAATGTTAATTATGATTAAATACATATATTTTTTACTCATTGGAGGAATTAAAATTGGTCTGCATAATCTGTGTAATTTAAGGGAATTTCGTTGTCTGCTTGTTAAGACAAAAATGTCAAAAATTACAGTACGCCATTTTGAGCGATTGCACACCATGCGCTGTAAAACTTTACCACTAAAACACTGGAAATAAAGAACACTATCAGCTATTGTTGGTGGTGCTTTCATTTTTTGCACTCTTTTTACTGTGAAATGCATTCTCACATTAAAAAGTGAGAAAGGACACATTTTGTGCTAAAATATAATGCTAAAAGACAGATTTACATTTGCTTAAATTTCAATTAATTGAACAAAATCAAATTATGCACATTTCTCAAACTGCTAAAACTTACCACTGCAATATCAACATTTTTATCCACAATAATTGTAGGGCGGCTAAAGAAATATGACAAGATATAAAGGCATATCGTAAAAGCCATTGACATCCCATCTCTAATTAAAACTAATGGTATTGCACATTCATGTCAAAGAGTCAAATTTTATTAATACACATCATTACTAGTGCCTCTGGAACAGACAGGTAAGCGCCAATCCATGACCTCACACTACACAGGTGTCCTTGCCACTGTTTGTTACCTCCTCCCCAACCTTTCTTCAACCTTTTTGCTTGTGGCTTTCGGAAGCCCTTCTTCCTCATATTTAAATCACCAATTGTATAAAAGAATCCAATAATTTACAAAGTCATGCAAAGAAGAAGCCAATCACATATGTCAAGTGAGAGGTGGAAATTGATTTCCTGTGTGACTGGCAGTGGGGCTGTCCTGGGTGGGGGCACCCTGTGCTGGTGGGAGCTCGGGAGTTGATCGGCCCTGGAGAAATGAGCCATTCAACATTGTGGAGACAATTGGGGAGGAAACCTGACTGCCTGCCTGCCTGCCTACCGCCGCTACCGCCTCTGCCTCCCACAAGCAAACAGGAGCAGTAGGCGGGTCCCGCCGCATCCATGCTGAAAGAGAAGGGTGAGCTTTGTCTGCCAGGTATTTGCCATGCCTGGGAGTCAGGCTGCCTTCTCTCAATAGCAAATCTTTTGCTGTCTGATGCTTATTTTTGTCCTGGCGGCTGCAGGAGCAATGCACCGCCTACTCTGAACGGCTCTGGTAGAAGGAGTCCGCCACCATCTTGGTGGTGTTCACCATCCTGCCCATCTCCCCTGCTGGATGAACTATCTGCCCTCTGCCGCCACTTTTCATTGGGGCTGATCGCAAGAGTCTGGCAGCTGGCAGCAGATACCTCCTAGCCTTTGCTGTGCACTGTCGCTGGCCGCGGTACTCCATATCCTCTCCCAGACAGAGTTCTCTACTCAACTGGCCATGGAGGGAGGATTTCACGGGCAGCTTGGATGTTTTTGGTGAGCTAATCGGACTTTGTTGCCTATACTGGTCCTGCCCGCTGCACTTTCCAGGTGAACTAAGTCAGGGTCCATGTTGCAGCTCACGCTCCGCCCCCTGGCATATGGTTAATCCTGCATGGTTTTTCCAACAATCTTCCCCAGTGCAACTAGTTGTGACATCTGCAGTCTTTGGTATCCTTACCTGTGAACAGGACTAGTGTGTACCCAGATGACGCCCATCTTGTGCAATGGCCCCTACCATGCCACTTGCTCTCCTCATCCACAGACAATCATCTTCCCTCTAACCCTCCACTAACTTACTCCCCTCCCCTAACGAACTAGTTCTACAGGAAATATATCTCACTACATGGAAATTACAAACCGCCTTGTAATTACAAGGGTGAATGGACAACAGGTAAATCACTAGTCAACAGTGCAAGGTGACTGCCTAGCTGGAGCTCTAAGAAGAAGTCCCTGGATTGAGGATCACTAATTGGCATATATCCCTACTTATACACCGCAATCCGCCCCCCAGAAACCCGACACGAGGGTCTGCCAGCAAGATGCTTGCCAATCTGTGCCCTAATACACTTCCCACCAAGCTGGGATGCCCTACTACACAGCGTCACCACACTGCACCCCTCCAACCAAGCTCAGATGCCCTACTACACAACAATGCCACGCTGCACTTCCCCTACACCACCCCCGTCCTGAAACATCACGGCCCAAATTCCTTCTACATCACTCTCCCTCCCAACCTTTCTATCACAGCAGCCAGAAAATACAAACACAATCTAATTAAACAACACCCCAAACTGCTCATTGTAGACTTTTACCAGAACACCTCAAAAGGTTCAAAGAGAACAGATCTCATCTTCCACAGTACCCATCCTGCAAAATGGAACCCAATCCTAGCTAAACACCTTCACATCACTGAAGCCACTAAAACCCCTCATGGCTACAAACTAACAATCTCTTGCTTGTCCACTTTCAAAGGCAATGCCACCACAACCATCTACAACAACGGGACTATTATGATAAAAGCCAACTATGCCAACCTCCGATCTTTTGAAATCATATTCCCTATACTACAAAATGCCTTATCACTGCCAAATATCTACTTCTCCTCCAACCCTTCTCTCTCAAAGAATGATAAATGAAATAAACCACCCCAGAGACACACCACTAACTTCACTCCTTCTCTTACCAATATTCCTCACCTCAGTGAAACACTCACGAGTCACACAAACATAACTCACTCCCTCACAATGCACATCCCCCCACCTCAGCAGGGAAAGAATCAAATATTCAGGGGCGATCACTGATCCGCACAATTACCCCTAGCGCACAAAATATAGAGGACACACACAATAGCCCTAATCACAACACCAGCATAGGTCAAATCTCCTCCATCAATCCCACACCCCAACCCCTCAAATCTTCTGCCATCCACCCTTCTCAAACCATACTCCCTTCCCCTCCTCCAAGACCTCTCAAGACGCCGATGGAGCTGCTCATGCACCCAACCCCCATTCTCCACCACTTGCGCCCACCAATTCACTGAGGACACCCTTGCAAAGGGACCGACTTGACGTATTCACCAGTATTGCCATCATCAACGTAGAACTAAGTAACTCCCCCAACTGCTCCCCCACCAACTCCCTGACTCCAACTTACACATACATGCACTCTATGACCATGGACAAAGCCACCCACCACAACATGAAGAGACTCACCGATTCAGTGATTCAGACTACAGACAGCCTCACTACCTGCAATCACTCCTCACATAAACAAATGCTCTTGTCCAAGCTAAATTAATGGCTAATGTGTATAGAGAACTAACTAGAAAGACTACTGAAGGGTCTTAACATTATCATAAAGAACCTAAACTCAGGTTCAAACCTTACCCATCAGCCTCACTCCCCCAACATACACTAGCACACAACCCCTAAGACCAACGAAGACACAACCACTCAGCTGGACCACAACACCTCTCAACAACACAGCCCAGAGTCCTAAAAGAACAACCACCATGATGTCTCTGAGAGAGGCGACGGAGCTAACCACATCCTACTGCCTGGCATATAATACGCACAGCCCCCCATTGAAAATCCAGGTTATCACGGGACTAAGGAGACACCCCACACCATCCTCAATGACCAGGCCACTAGCTTACCTCATAAATAGCCCCCTGTCCTCCTCCCCCAAGATACTATTAACTTTAGAGAGATCAAATGCATGCTCATAAACTGCAAATCGGCAACCAAGCATGCAACAGAACTAGCAGAAACAATCTTTAATCATGACATTGTATTGCATTCATTACAGAGACTTGGCTAGGTGACTCCTACTTGATTTTGGGCATGCTAGTCCCACCGGGGTTCTCAATCATTAGGAAAGACAGGAAGGACCACCGTGGTGGAAGCATCGCCATTATACATAAGAGCAACATCAACATGGGTGAAACAGACACCTTCTCCTACACTTCATTCAAACATATCAGATCTTTCATAAAGATGAAAGGCAACTTAACAATGAACTGTCATCTCCTCTACCACCCACCAGGTAACACACTATCATTTTGCGAACACCTAGCAGACATGATAGCACACTGCTCACTCTCACATACCAACAACATCTTCCTAGGTGACTTCAACCTTCACTTGGAGGATAAATCCAACACCCTTATCCAATTCCTAAACAACATATTACTCAGCAACAACCTCTCACAGCATTGCAAAGGTCAAACCCACATTAAAGGCTCAACCCTGGACGCCATAATAGCTAAGGATTAAACTTTAACCATTGACAGCATCCTCCCTGTCATCTGGTCAGACCACCACATCATCCTATTTCACATCAACAAAGTATCTCCCCGCCCAACGCATAAGCAAAAAACCTTCCAATGGAAGAGAAACTTTAGGCAAATTCTTCTATAAGACCTTGAAGATGGAATGGTGTCTCTACCACTCCGCTCGTCAGAGAACCTTTCAACAACTGAGCTCATCACCCATTACAACTCAACAATGTCCTCCGTCATGGACCAAGTAGCACCTATGAAACTGAAAATGGTGAGAAACACTCCCTGGCTCAATAAAGAACTCAACACTGAAAAAAGATGGGTCAGAGCAGCTGAAAGACTGGCGAACAAACCCATCCACAGCCCACCTGGAACAGCTCAGAGGGGAACACAGAAAATATAAAAAGCCCATCACGAATAAAAAAGCCTCCTTCTTCCGGAACACTTTAGATAAGGCCAAAAACCGCCCAAAAGGACTCTTCGACATCATCAATCGATAAACCTCCAAACCAGCCCTAAAAAGCCCTCAGATATCCAAAGAACAATGTGAAAAATGTGCCTCCTTCTTCAATGTTAATATCACGAAGATCGAGCTCTCTCTCGATCCCAACCAGCCACCCAATGAGAACGCCCCTTTCAAAAATGAAGATAGACCCTCTTCTCACTTCACGCCCCCGTAGCAAAGAGCACCCCACAGGAAAACATGGAGCACATTTAATCCCCAAGGTCCCACATAAACCAGAGAAGCTGGACGATTTTCAGCTCACTCATGGAGGCAGCTATATCATCCCTGCTAGCTATGTCCAAACCCTCCTCCCACCTTGAGGGCCCCCTCCCAGCCTCTCCAGCCAAAAAACAAAATCATGCTCTTACTCCGCTCTGGGCCAAGATAATAAACACCTCCCTGAAAACTGGAGTGATGCCAGACTGTTTCAAACTCGGTCAAGTTACGCCAATAATAAAAAAATGGAAGCATATCGAACAACCACAATAACTTCAGACCATTCTCCAATCTCCCCTGCCTAGCAAAAACTCTGGAGAGATGTGTTCTCGTGCAAATTAACCATCCTATCGAAAACAATAATCTCCTGGACCCTCACCAATCGGGCTTCAGAAAGGGATGCAGCATGGAAACAGCCATCCTGAACATAATAGACGACTTACACAAGTACCTGGTTAAGGACCAATGCTGTCTACTCATTCTCCTAGACCTATCGGTGGCCTTCGACACAGTCGATCACAAGCTTCCCCTGGATTCCCTCCAAAAAACAATTGGTGCGGACGGGGTGGTCCTGTGCTGGTTTACATCCTTCCTACTTAGCCGTCTTCAAAGAATAAAAAGAGACAATCAGACCTCTGACACAACAGCGATAACACGGGGGTCCCTCAAGGCTCTGTTCTCTCACCAATACCATTCAATATCTACATGGAACTGCTCACTGCCATACTCAAGCAAGCAAAATGCGGATGACACCCAGCTATGCATGACATCCACCATTTAAATGGTGCCCTTAATGAAGTACAACACTGATTATCTCACAATCACCTAAAGCTCAACAAAATAAGACAGAAATTCTACTCGTATCAAAGAAAGAGAAGCCCCCTGATGCTAGAATCGATAAACTACATAGACATTCTCAACTGCACTTTATCACTAGTCGACTCCATCAAATCTGTAGGCATCACTTTGGACTCCAAACTAACCATGAAAGATCTTATAAACAATAGTGCGAAGAGTGCCTTCTACAACCTTAAACAGCTGAATAGAATCAAACCCTACTTTCATTTGTATACCACCTCATCAAAAGCCTCCTCTGTCAAGAGTTCAAATGTGTCATATATGGCAGAAACTTGCCCATAGGAGGCAAACTTGTACAGATTAATTTGCTCTGCCCGTACAAAAAATAGTCTATTGAACAGACATAACCCAATGACACTGTTGGGGATATTGATACAACCATGTTTGGGTAATTCATTTTCTAAAAATCCCCAAATGCAGGAAGTTGCCTTCTGGCATAATTATGACATAATTGGATTATGCCTTGTTGTTCCCATGACTGACACATGCCAGAAAATTGAAACTGCATATTTGAGTTGTGCTATAATTTTGCCTCTTAGTGATATAAGTGTAGTAAATGTAAGTGTAGCAAATTGACAAAAGCCCAGAACCAAATACTTTTACATAATTTTGAATTACAATATTTCAATATTTCAATAGGAATAGCTTTAATAGTAGTAGGTATTTCATTTAGGAAATGACGTTTAAATCCATATCTGTTTATTGATCTGTATCTATTAGTCTTTTCAGTTAGCCTATGGCTATATATAGTTAATGGCTTTCAAGCCCAGACAGAGCAAACCCCCAGTAAACAAATCCATTAAATGTGCTTTGTTTCCTGGCCCAGATTGATTAATATGGAAATTTAATATGTCCAATAACCTTCTAGCTAAATAATATGGAACTCGCTGAAATAAGAATTGGTTCTACAGGCAAATTGTCATTTTGACCTCTTAGTTGCTTAGGCTACTCTCCCTCATGATCCCCCCTCCCCAGTGCTGAGTCTTTTTTGTGATGTTTAAAGCACTTCGCGCTTAAGCCTTCACAACATTTTGTTTATTAAAAGGTACCCAGGACATCAAATGTGCTTCTTTTTTTATCTCCTATCTTGGGGATCCTATAGGTACCAACGCTTTGTGAATTGCCATATAGGGAACCATGAAAATACACAAAATATAGAAAAAATGTATTGTTGGGTGGGCTGGAAAACATGAAAAAGAGCTGTGAAAGAAAGTGTAGACCAACGGTAAGTTGGCGAGCGCGATCTCCCATTCGCGCAGCACTCCACTACTTGCGGAATTACGCAGAGTTTTTTTTTCACTTCACGGAACTCCGTGAACTTCGCCAAGGCCTACTAAAGATGAGAGAAACAAAATGCTTGTTGTGCTAAAATAGCAATCTGCCCAGCTTTCGGCACAAGGAGAATTGTAAAGAAAATCACATTTTCATCACCATTTTTGCATTTTTCCTATTGTACTTGGTTTTTGACCTACTTGCAGCTCATCATGAAAACAGGTAAGAAACTCGTAGATGAACCCAGAATGCTATACATTTCTGAAAATTAGACAACATTCTGAATTCAGCAAGGGATCATTGAGCCTATTGCTTATGCTTTTCCCAAATGAACTAATCATTAATCTAAAAAGATAATGGAAAAATTGAAATGAATGGCAACGTTTTAACCCCAATGTCTGATTTACAAAACGAATACAAAATGTCATCTAGCAGACCCTTCTGGTAGGAGGGATATATAGGGGTCGATTCCGATCCCGGTCGGAGGCGCACCTAATACCATTCGGCCGGGAAAAAAGCCAGGCAAATGCCTGTTTCCCGACCGATTCGCACATACGTCCGAACGAGCAAGTACGATGCGCACAACTGCCCAAATCCCGACCCAGTCGTACTCACCCAATACAGGTCCAGTTCTCCGACCGATGTGGATCCGGAAACGCAGAATCGAGTCGCACGGAAGCCAAAATGCAGCCCCGTCCGGCCGGACAAGTACGATGCGCTTTCCGTACGCGCCGAACCCGTCGCTACGCACGGCACGTCAAAGCATCCGGGAGAGGCGTACATAAGCTCCGATTCGCGCCACAAGACGATCCACGGCTACGAGACGAACACGGCAGCGACGAGGACGAGGCGAAGTAAAGAGAAAGACGAACGAGACGAACCAACCATGAATCCCATCGCGCAGGTCCTACCAATACTCTACATCTATTACCGGAACAGGCACGGATGCGTACGGCGCAGAAGGTAAGTCAGACACCAACCACAAAAACAAACTACACGTACCCGACATATCACACACACACAGAGGGATGCAGAAATTACTTGCAACAGCAGCACCATAGGGGTGGGATGGCCATCACCAATGCCACATATACACATAGGGGCCTGGATGCCAACTACTAACACCACCCCTACCCAGGGGTGCTAGATGCCTGTCACTCCTACCACCTCTACCCATGGGGGCTGGATGCCCACCACCACTACCACCCCTACTCAGGGGTGCCAGATGCCTACCACTACTACCAACTCTACCCAGGGGGTGCTGGATGCCTGTCACTACTACCACCTCTACCCATGGGGGGCTGGATGCCTGTCGCTACTACCACCTCTACCCATGGTGCCAGATGCCTACCACTACTACCACATCTACCCATGGGGGCTGGATGCCCACCACCACTACCACCCCTACTCAGGGGGTGCCAGATGCCCACCACCACTACCACCCCTACTCAGGGGTGCCAGATGCCTACCACTACTACCACCTCTACCCATGGGGGCAGGATGCCTGTCACTACTACCACCTCTACCCATGGGGGCTGGATGCCTGTCACTACTACCACCTCTACCCATGGGGTGCAGGATGCCTACCACCACTACCACCTCTACCCATGGGGGCTGGATGCCTGTCACTACTACCACCTCTACCCATGGGGGGCTGGATGGCTGTCGCTACTACCACCTCTACCCATGGGTGCCAGATGCCTACCACTACTACCACCTTACCCATGGGGGGCTGGATGCTTGTCGCTACTACCACCTCTACCCATGGGTGCCAGATGCCTACCACTACTACCACCTCTACCCATGGGGGCTGGATGCCCACCACCACTACCACCCCTACTCAGGGGTGCCAGATGCCCACCACCACTACCACCCCTACTCAGGGGGTGCCAGATGCCTACCACTACTACCACCTCTACCCATGGGGAGCAGGATGCCTGTCACTACTACCACCTCTACCCATGGGGGGCAGGATGCCTGTCACTACTACCACCTCTACCCATGGGGGGCTGGATGCCTGTCACTACTACCACCTCTACCCATGGGGTGCAGGATGCCTATCACCACTACCACCTCTACCCATGGGGGGCTGGATGCCAGTCACTACTACCACCTCTACCCATGGGGGGCTGGATGGCTGTCGCTACTACCACCTCTACCCATGGGTGCCAGATGCCTACCACTTCTACCACCTCTACCCATGGGGGGCTGGATGGCTGTCGCTACTACCACCTCTACCCATGGGTGCCAGATGCCTACCACTACTACCACCTCTACCCATGGGGGGCTGGATGCCCACCACCACTACCACCCCTACTCAGGGGGTGCCAGATGCCTACCACTACTACCACCTCTACCCATGGGGGGCAGGATGCCTGTCACTACTACCACCTCTACCCATGGGGGGCTGGATGCCTGTCACTACTACCACCTCTACCCATGGGGGGCTGGATGGCTGTCGCTACTACCACCTCTACCCATGGGTGCCAGATGCCTACCACTACTACCACCTCTATCCATGGGGGGCTGGATGGCTGTCGCTACTACCACCTCTACCCATGGGTGCCAGATGCCTACCACTACTACCACCTCTACCCATGGGGGGCTGGATGCCCACCACCACTACCACCCCTACTCAGGGGGTGCCAGATGCCTACCACTACTACCACCTCTACCCATGGGGGGCTGGATGCCTGTCACTACTACCACCTCTACCCATGTGGGGCTGGATGGCTGTCGCTACTACCACCTCTACCCATGGGTGCCAGATGCCTACCACTACTACCACCTCTACCCATGGGGGCTGGATGCCCACCACCACTACCACCCCTACTTAGGGGGTGCCAGATGCCTACCACTACTACCACCTCTACCCATGGGGGGCAGGATGCCTGTCACTACTACCACCTCTACCCATGGGGGGCTGGATGCCTGTCAATACTACCACCTCTACCCATGGGGTGCAGGATGCCTACCACCACTACCAACTCTACCCATGGGGGGCTGGATGCCTGTCACTACTACCACCTCTACCCATGGGGGGCTGGATGGCTGTCGCTACTACCACCTCTACCCATGGGTGCCAGATGCCTACCACTACTACCACCTCTACCCATGGGGGGCAGGATGCCTGTCACTACTACCACCTCTACCCATGGGGGGCTGGATGCCTGTCACTACTACCACCTCTACCCATGGGGGGCTGGATGGCTGTCGCTACTACCACCTCTACCCATGGGGGGCTGGATGGCTGTCGCTACTACCACCTCTACCCATGGGTGCCAGATGCCTACCACTACTACCACCTCTACCCATGGGGGCTGGATGGCTGTCGCTACTACCACCTCTACCCATGGGTGCCAGATGCCTACCACTACTACCACCTCTACCCATGGGGAGCTGGATGCCCACCACCACTACCACCCCTACTCAGGGGGTGCCAGATGCCTACCACTACTACCACTTCTACCCATGGGGGGCTGGATGCCTGTCACTACTACCACCTCTACCCATGGGGGGCTGGATGGCTGTCGCTACTACCACCTCTACCCATGGGTGCCAGATGCCTACCACTACTACCACCTCTACCCATGGGGGGCTGGATGCCCACCACCACTACCACCCCTACTCAAGGGGTGCCAGATGCCTACCACTACTACCACCTCTACCCATGGGGGCAGGATGCCTGTCACTACTACCACCTCTACCCATGGGGGGCTGGATGCCTGTCACTACTACCACCTCTACCCATGGGGGCAGGATGCCTACCACCACTACCACCCCTACTCAGGGCGTGCCAGATGCCTACCACTACTACCACCTCTACCCATGGGTGCCAGATGCCTACCACTACTACCACCTCTACCCATGGGGGGCAGGATGCCTACCACCAACAACACCCCCACTCACAGGATGGCTAATGCATGACACAACAAGCACACACCAACATAAGGAATGCAACAAAAAGACATCCCCCAACACCATGACAAGCGTGTGTAGACTGTGTCAAATGCCTACAAAACTGAACATGACTTTGAACATACAATGTGACCCCCTATCACATGTCTCACACATAAATGTGTGTGGCCCCCACAATGCAAGCAGACCATGACCACTGTGGCAATGGGGTCCAACCCCCATCATCACAGTGACCAAAAGGTAAGTGTGGGGTCCATAGCTGAAGCACATTTAGCACATTGTGCCAATGGGGTCTAAACCCCCATCATCACAGTGACCATAAGGTAAGTGTGGGGTCCATAGCTGAATCACATTTTGAACATTGTGGCAATGGGGTCCAACCCCCATCATCACAGTGACCAAAAGGTAAGTGTGGGGTCCATAGCTGAAGCACATTTTGCACATTGTGGCAATGGGGTCTAAACCCCCATCATCACAGTGACCAAAAGGTAAGTGTTGACATTGAAAAAGCTGCAATTGCCAAACTGCATGGATGATTCCTGGTCACAGAACAACAAACACATCAGTGGCAAAGTAGTGCTTGTGTCCCATAGCAACATAGATTGGGGGAGGCAAACAGTGCAGTGCAAATAAGACATACCTTTGGCCATGTGCAGACAAACATCACCCATGGGGTCTGACACTGTCAACATCCATCAATGACACAATAACAGACGTGACCATCATAATGCAGACCCACATATTTGCACCAATGGGCACACTAATGTAGATACCCTGTGGAGACTGTAGATGTGAGGTGAACAAATAACATACCATGGCAGCAATGGGACACACAAACAATGATCATCGTGCTGACTGATGACCTAGGAGTCCCAGGGACAGCAGGTGAAACCCACCAAACAACATACAGCCAATAGCACACTAAAGATATGCCAATGCAGTGGTGCAGATGCACAAACAGGCAGACCCACACTGCACATCAAAAACAACAGGTGAGGGGGGTGCCAGTGTCCCCAGGCAACCACACAACACATGATGAGGCCTCAATACCAATTACACAGATGCACATACAGTGCCACACAAAAGTAACTCATGGATCCAAATCCCCTATGTGGGCAATCAGGCATTGTTAGATGAGAGGGAGCACAAATTACACATGTCACACAAGCTTGTAGGAACAGCAACTAACACAGCAAGAGACAGACCCACCACAGCACTACCCCCAGGGACCCCATATTGTGCTGACACTAGCCTGCATGACAATCCCACTGTGATGACAATGTTAGATGTCGTTCACACTGTGAACCCCAGCCATGTGTCCTGAGCAACTAACTACTATCACACTACACAAGCTCCAATCAATCAGCACGGCCTGCCAGCCAAGGCCAATATGGAGGTAGGGGTCTGGCCGTGCAACAACTCACTTTTGCACACACTCAACACCACACACCCTGATCTCCACCAATGTGCAGCAGTGAAGCTCACATGGACTGGTGACATTGCACATGCACCCATGACAATACCAGGGGTGGTGGTGGAAACCAAGGTGCAGAAACCCATCACACATGGCCAGTCAACAAGACTTGTCAATGTCTGACACTCAGCACAGTATGCTGTACATGGGCATGATGTGAAATCCACCACAATCAATGGGATCCTGGCCATAGTCACACACCAATGAAGAAGCCAAGGTGACACACGAAGAACACACGTACACAACTACCAACATTGCAGCTCTGACCCTGAGGAGTGACAGCTGTCACACACACAACGTGTCACAATCACTGTAAGCTAACACAAACTGTAAATCACATTACTCGTGTAAACAACAAGTGCCAAGGGGAATCCTGAATGTGTCCCATCTGCGTTTGCCCGCATCCCCAGCACTGACAACAAAGACAACCTGGGATGACAACCTCATGCACATTAGTTTGCCATGCACCCACATCACAGAGAAACCAGGTCCAAGATGCTGGATGAACACAGAACAACTCAGCAAGCATCACAAACAGGAACATCCCTAGGGACACAGCCTGTGTAGGAAAAGGGAGGGGAACACGCACAGACATGCTTACACAACACAGGCCCACGCAATGTCACCAGATTACACACTGCCATGAGGGCACACCACTCCTGTGGAAGGTCCGCTGTGCCAAACCTTGTCTGTGCACAACCCAAACATGTCAGCAGAACAGTCCGTCAGTGAGTCAACAACCACAACACACAGAAGGCTCTGCTCACATCAGCCTGGGTACGGGGGTGTCACGTCAGTCATCTGCACACACACCAAACACGTGTCAAGCAAGTTGCACTGTATACACAGATGAGTCCTTCGACATTGATGTGCAAAACTGCATGTCCAATGGAGCTGGGCACACAGTCAGGGAAATTGGAACATTGAACAGTGGTAAGCCCACCAGATGTGCATCAGTGTAAGACAAAGATGTTCATTTACTAATGCAAAAAGGACATCCCTGTGTCAAATGCTGAACATTACACCCTCAGACTGTAGCAAAGGATGCCATAGATCCAGTATACAACAGGACACATATCCCATGGACCACATGGAGTCCATCACTGCAACACTTCATCGTCCTGATGTGAACACTATTGCAACTGCAAATGCAGGATGCCACTCATCCACATCATGTACATCAAAAGAAAACCCAAAAGTAAACAAAAAGAGGCTTTATTCAGCAAATGTCAGGGTAAAAACGGAAGTCCAAAAGAAACTAAGGCCAATGGCCAGTCCAAAATCACAGTACCAACGGGGTGAGAAGTGACAACTGGTCACACATTGCTTGCCTGCACTGGTACGGTTGGGGGACATCACCCTTGGAGGGGCATACAAGGGGCAGGCCAGGCACCGCAGGGACAGGATCAGGGGATGGCAGAGTGAGGCAGTGAAGGGGTGGTGGGTGCAGGAGTGTCACCGGCAACTGCAGTGGAGGTGTCTGACTCAGTGGGGCCGGCACCACTGTAGGGCACAAGTCAGATGGTGTGGGTGCTGCAACCACTGCAGTGGGCCGGTCAGATGGAGTGGACTGGGTCCCCACTGCAGTGCCCGAGTCAGACGGGGTGGTTGTGGACTCCACTGCAGTGCATGACTCCAAGGGAGTGGAAGGGTGGGCAGATGAGGTGGGCAGGACAGAGGGGGGGACCCGGTCCCCACAACAGTGCCACTAACAGGCAGAGCGTCTGGGTTGGGGGTAGAAGAGCAAGTGGCAGTGGGGGAGGGCCTAAGCAGTCTGGGGATGCAGTATCGGTGTGTGGGGGAACCTGGGGCAGGGTGTGGCGGGGGAACCTGTGCAGTGGTGGCCTGGGGATGGAGGAGAGAGACTGGGCACTGGAGCTGCATGGTGGCGGTGGTGGGGTCTTGCTCTTCCTGCTCCGGGGGGACTTCCGAATGGGCTCCTGTGTCTGCCTGCGCCTGGGGGAGGGTGTCCGGGGGCGAGGGGCACTCCTCTCTGTGTGGGTGGACTTCCTCTTCCCCTGGTGTGCTGGGTCAGCAGGAATGGTGGGGAAGAGGCCGAGGTCACACAGGAAGACCTGCTGTGTATGTGGGGTAGCAGGCGAGGCAAGGGAAGGGGTCTTGGAGGGAGAGGATTTGGAGAACTGCGGAGTGAATGTGGATGCCTGTGTGTGTGTGTGTTCCCCATCCCCTGTGTCTGTGGTATCAGTTCCCTGAGGATGCTTGTGTGCACGTCTTGCCTTACTCTTGGGTGTGTCTGTGCTGCTCGTGTCTGTGTGTGTGGATGACTGTGCAGGTGTGCATGTGCTTTGGACAGGTAGGGGGCAGGAAGTGTGGATGGGGCAGAGGTGGGAGGGGTGAGGGACTGTTGGAGGAGGGACACTGCTGCCGTCAGGGAGGAGTCCATGGACCTATTGCTCCTCTGTAGGGCAGACATACCCGTCGAGATGCCCTCCATGAACGACACCAGCTGTGTCAACAGAGTGGTGTGTGCATGGAGGACACTCAGCATTGCTGTCTGCCCTACATGGAGCTGCCGAAGGAGGTACACAGACTCCTCACTCAGGGCAGCAGGGGACACAGGGGCAGGGGCTGCAGTGCCTGGCACGAAGGAGACATGCTCCCGAGCACAGGAGCCTCCACGGACCTCAGGAATGGGAGCCGATGGGAGGGCGGTGGTGGTGGTGGCGGGGCCAGACAGACTAGCTGGCCTTTGGTGGCTGCCGAGACCCGCCTCCACAAGGGAGTCATCCTCCGAGCTGCTGTGGTCCCCAGCTGAGGTGGATGGTGCTGAGGACTCCTCGGTGTGGCTCCCTCGCCCTCCGTGCCACTGGGTCCCTCTGACCACTCGTCCAATGCTGACCCAGTCTGGCTCCGCTGCTCCTCCTGGTCCGTGGAGCTGTCCCCTCCTGTGGCCGTGGATGTATTTGCAAACAATTAGGGAAACAGACAAACATCAGTCACCTGCACTGACCGCACACACCACAGTAAGTACAGCACATTACAGAGCAAGCCCTGGCATCCTTAGTTGAACATTGCCTAAAGTCCTCACACAGATTCGGGGAAGCCAATTGTCAGTCTGATGGTCAACCATGGGACTCACACCCCTCCTGCCCTTGCACCCATCTGTCTTGTGCCTGTCTGATGGTAAGACCCCAGTGTGGACACATGCACCACCTACACAGTTGTTGGACATTGCAGGGAACACGGTGAAGCATGTGAACATACACACATCACATCTCTTGCCACTGAGTCAGTGCAGGTGTCCAGATGAAGGGATGGCCAGATTCTAATTAGGAATGCATGTGATGCATACCAGCACCAGACACCATGATGCACCCATGTCCGGATAGTCAATGCCACAATGGGGTGCAAGTTGCACATGTCACTCCCCTGCAGGATCAGTCCCAGGAAGTTGAATGCCAAGACACAGGAATGCGTGCAAAGTCATACATAACTGTCTCAAGTCACATGGCCATGGCAGCCAGACAACAACAGTCTGCACTGTGTCACAATCCGAGGGCATGGGGAATGCAAGTTATGTGACTGACAAGTGCACATGTCCATCCCCCAAAAACCACATCATCTGTACTACTATTTGTCCACGTCATACCAACTGGACATATGGGGGACATGAAACACAACTCTCTGAACATGAGCACCTCACAGTGTGCTGTGAATGAAAATACAGCTGCTTGAAAGTCACAGTCGCAAACACCTGTGTGCACAGTCAAGTGATCAGACACCTATAAGTCACAGAAGTATCGTCTATCATGGTCACATCTCTGATGGCATGCTGAGCCCCAAACGATGAACATACCAGTAGTCCTGACAACGAAGACACAGCACAATGAGACAGAGGCAGACACCTGAGGGTACATTTCACTGACCACAACATGCCAGATGATACACGGGAGTGGGAGTACAGAGTGTATTGTATGCACTGGAGTAGGCATGACTGTCCAGCTCCACCTGTATGAGGGATGAGTCCTGGACAGTAGGCAGGTGGTTAAGCATGTGTGACACACTGGATACACATACTCCTGAGGCCCAAATATTGTTCCCACCAGCAGCATGGGTGTGTGCCACATTCCCCAGGGACATGTGGTGAGTCAGAGCAGCAAGCAGACCACATATCAAAGTTACACGCAGATCACATGTCAGAACTTAGGCATTGTGTAAGCAATTGACCCACCCATGAATTGCACAACATAGTCACGGGAACAAATGCTGTCCCCCACCTTGAGCAAAGCAAAATGCAATGACACAGTCCCCAAATTAGACAATTTCCTGACTATAAGGGCCACACATATGCGTATCAGAGGAGAAGTGGGCATGTAACAAATGGGGGACATGGGTCCTGGACAACATTACTGATGTACTGTGGAAGTTTAACCAGGCCAGAGGAGGGCACATAGCATGGCAGAAAAAGTGCTGTCTGTCCTTCAGCTGCCCATCCAGGTCAGGGAAGACCACCGCCAGGATCCGGAGCATGTGGGGGGTCAGGGTCCGGTGTCCGCCCCTCCTGCAAGGAGGCGACAGCTTCAGCTGGACCCTTGCGATCCTCCGGGTCCAGCCACGAAGGTCCTGCCACCTCTTTTGGCAGTTGCGGATCCTGCGCCTGTAGACCCCCACGGATCTTACTTTCCGGGCGATGGTCAGCCAGATTTCCTGCTTCTGGTGGGCATCAACCTGTGAGGATGACAAAGTGAAAAGGCCATTACTACACATGCAACATATACGTGCATCACACAGTTGGATATACATGTCTCAATCACAGGGGCATATGATGTACACAGGCAGTGCAACAATGGCTATGAACAGTTTGCCAGCAGTCACTACATGGTATCATTGCATGGGAAGTAAACCTAGTTGGAATGCACTGTTACTGCACTGTACCAGTTCTGTGCATGTGACTACACACTTTGGGGTGTGACAACTACTCAGTGGGCATGCTAGCCAGTGGTGTGCACACTGAAAGCCCTGCTAGTCAGACAACATGCACAATTAGTGAGGCAGTGGACAGCACACTCACCTGCTCCCCTGGTGTCCCATACAGCTTGCTGTACTGTGGAAGGAGGCTGTCCAGCAGGGCCTGGTTCTCCTCAAGGCTGAAGGCTGGGGCTCTCTCCACAGTATGTGCCATTGCAGGAGCCAGAGGATGCATAAACAGCAGCAGTGTTGGTGGCAGATGTCGTCCTGGAGCATGTAGTGCAGGCAAGTGAGCTCTCAGGGGAACAGCCAGCATTATATGTGTGTTGCAGAGGCAGATACTGTCCCATGTGTGCAAAGTGATAGGTCCAAGTCATTTGCATCTTCTGAATTTGACCTATCCATGGAATTGCAGCACTAATACACGCCCACAGCATCCTTCAAATCTTCAACTTCATGACACCCATGATTTTGCAACATTGTTGTGGCTGGCCAACTGAATTCACTGCATCAGACTCGTTGGAGCTTCGAAAACGCGTCCGTTGCAATGCCAGGTCCCAGCCAATGTGTGCGCACCGTTCGGTCCATTGCTGTACAACGCGTACCAGGCATACAACGCGTACCCGCTCACATACGATGCAATGGGCCGGCCAGGCACACCGATCGGTCCATTGCTGTACAACGCGTACCAGGCATACAACGCGTACCCGCTCACATTCAATGCAATGGGCCGGCCGGGCACACCGATCGGTCCATTGCTGTACAATGCGTACCAGGCATACAACGCGTACCCGCTCACATACGATGCAATGGGCCGGCCGGGCACACCGATCGGTCCATTGCTCTACAACGCGTACCCGCTCACATACGATGCAATGGGCCGGCCGGGCACACCGATCGGTCCATTGCTGTACAATGCGTACCAGGCATACAACGCGTACCCGCTCACATACGATGCAATGGGCCGGCCGGGCACACCGATCGGTCCATTGCTGTACAACGCGTACCAGGCATACAACGCGTACCCGCTCACATGCAATGCAATGGGCCGGCCGGGCACAGCGATCGGTCCATTGCTTTACAATGCGTACCAGGCATACAACGCGTACCCGCTCACATACGATGCAATGGGCCGGCCGGGCACACCAATCGGTCCATTGCTCTACAACGCGTACCCGCTCACATACGATGCAATGGGCCGGCCGGGCACACCGATCGGTCCATTGCTCTACAACGCGTATCCGCTCACATACGATGCAATGGGCCGGCCAGGCACACCGATCGGTCCATTGCTGTACAACGCGTACCAGGCATACAACGCGTACCCGCTCACATTCAATGCAATGGGCCGGCCGGGCACACCGATCGGTCCATTGCTGTACAATGCATACCAGGCATACAATGCGTACCCGCTCACATACGATGCAATGGGCCGGCCGGGCACACCGATCGGTCCATTGCTGTACAACGCGTACCAGGCATACAACGCGTACCCGCTCACATTCAATGCAATGGGCCGGCCGGGCACACCGATCGGTCCATTGCTGTACAATGCGTACCAGGCATACAACGCGTACCCGCTCACATTCAATGCAATGGGCCGGCCGGGCACACCGATCGGTCCATTACTGTACAATGCGTACCAGGCATACAACGCATACCCGCTCACATACGATGCAATGGGCCGGCCGGGCACACCGATCGGTCCATTGCTGTACAACGCGTACCAGGCATACAACGCGTACCCGCTCACATTTAATGCAATGGGCCGGCCGGGCACACCGATCGGTCCATTGCTGTACAATGCGTACCAGGCATACAACGTGTACCCGCTCACATAAGATGCAATGGGCCGGCCGGGCACACCGATCGGTCCATTGCTCTACAACGCGTACCCGCTCACATACGATGCAATGGGCCGGCCGGGCACACCGATCGGTCCATTGCTGTACAACGCGTACCAGGCATACAACGCGTACCCGCTCACATTCGATGCAATGGGCCGGCCGGGCACACCGATCGGTCCATTGCTGTACAACGCGTACCAGGCATACAACGCGTACCCGCTCACATTCAATGCAATGGGCCGGCCGGGCACACCGATCGGTCCATTGCTGTACAATGCGTACCAGGCATACAACGCGTACCCGCTCACATACGATGAAATGGGCCGGCCGGGCACACCGATCGGTCCATTGCTGTACAACGCGTACCAGGCATACAACGCGTACCCGCTCACATTCAATGCAATGGGCCGGCCGGGCACACCAATCGGTCCATTGCTGTACAATGCGTACCAGGCATACAACGCGTACCCGCTCACATACGATGCAATGGGCCGGCCGGGCACACCGATCGGTCCATTGCGCTACAGCGCGTACCCGCTCACATACGATGCAATGGGCCGGCCGGGCACACCGATCGGTCCATTGCTGTACAACGCATACCAGGCATACAACGCGTACCCGCTCACATGCAATGCAATGGGCCGGCCGGGCACACCGTTCGGTCCATTGCTGTACAACGCGTACCAGGCATACAACATGTACCCGCTCACATACAATGCAATGGGCCGGCCGGGCACACCGATCGGTCCATTGCTGTACAACACGTCCCTGGACAGGTCACACGCATATGTCACCATGCTGGTCACTGGTGAACCTATGCCAGCCACATTTACTTTCCAGGGACTCAGGGGCACACCTACAACACCACACCCAGTCCACACTGTCTATGAGGCATGTGTGGCAGCATAACCTTATCTGTGTATGGGGGTGAACATGTGGATTTTGGGGTGGCACTTGGGGGCAGACACACCCAGGCTGTGCACGTGTTAATGGGGACAGGGTCCTTTGTGTGTTGTGCACCTGACCACTGTGGTGTGCAACTTTTCATTTCTGAGCATGTGTCATGGTCACATTTCCAGGTTGTGTATGTGTATGACATGTCACATACCCCCAGGCTCACATGTGGGAAGGCATGTACGTCACAGGGTGGCCCATTCCAACAATAGTGATGTCCCTCCACAGTTTGTGTGCATGTTGTGTATCACATGTCTCTGACTCCATGTGCACAATGGGAGACAGTCTCCACATCCACGTGGTTTGTGCATGAACTTTGATGGTGTGTGTGTGTGTGTCACAGACATCCATGTCTGTCCTGCAGAGGCTACAGGGGCCACTACCTGTGGGTGTCATGTTTGTTTTTCTGACGTGTACATGATACGCCATGTCATGCCAGTGTCCATGTGGCAAGACAGGCTCCCTGGGAATCTACCTGTCAATGAGCTGTGATGCCTGTGGAGCATCTGTCCAGACATGTCACTGTGGTATGTGTGTGGAACGTGAGAGCAGTTAATGGGTACTGTGACATAGCCGAATGGTGTCCCATAGCACACCCTGGAACCTGTTATCAACACTTGTTGAACAGAGATGTTAGATGATGTCCATGTAGGTGCCATATATGTCCAAACGGGACGACACACACATCAAGTACTTGTGTATGTTGATGATGTATCATGTGAAATTGAGTATGGTGAACGGCACATAGGTGGGGTGACTGACAATCTTGCTTTCTTCACCTATGCACTGCAGGGCTCCTGCTGTCCATCGACCATTCCCAGACCTGGCAACGATGGTGGAACGTGACAGCATCCGACGGTACCGCTTCACCAGGCAGCTGATTGAGGATTTGGCAGTGCGGTTGGCCCCACATTTGCAGCCTGGCCGGCCGTATCCTACAGCGCTGACCCCCAAGGTGAAGGTGATGGCAGCCCTACACTTCTTTGCCACCGGTACCTTTCAACACACTGTGGCAACTACTGGTGGGATGTCACAGACTATGTTCAGCCGTGTGCTACGCGATGTTTTGGGGGCAATGTTGAGATACCTCAACCAGTACATCTATTTCCCAGCACGTCAACGACTCACTGACGTCAAGAGTGACTTCTATGCCCTGGGGAGGATGCCACATGTAATTGGCTCCATTGATGGGACACATGTGTCTTTGATACCACCACAGGCACATGAGCAGGCATACCGCAACCGTAAACATTACCATTCGATCAATGCTCTGGTGGTATGTCTTGCAGATATGACCATCTCACATGTGTGTGCCCGTTTCCCCGTTTCTGCACACGATGCCTACGTGATGAGGAGTAGTCGCATCCCGAGGATGATGTCACAGATGCCGAACCAGCGTACCTGGCTTGTTGGTGTGTACTGACTTTGTACCATTGTGTGTGTTCTGCTATGTTGTTTTCCGCACACATTTTCAAATCGGCTAATGTGCAATTGTCTGTCTGTAGGTGACTCTGGATACCCCAACATGCCATGGTTGCTGACACCCCCCAGGAACCCTGTGACACCAGCCCAGATGCACTACAATGAGGCACATGGTCGGACGAGGAGGGTGATTGAGCGGACCTTTGGTCTCCTGAAGAGCCGCTTCCGCTGCCTGGACAAGACAGGAGGGGCCCTCCCATATGCCCCAGCAAAGGTGTGCAAGATTGTCATCGTCTGCTGCATGCTACACAACCTGGCAGTGCGGAAGGAGTTGCCTCTCATCCTGGATGACGATGACCAAAGTCCGCCACCTGTGCAAGATCCTGGCCTGGGTCACGATGCCAGTGAAGATGATGATGATGATGATGTCCGCACACAGCTCATCACCAACTTCTTCAGCTGAATGTGAGTCTCCAGAGGGTTGTAATGTCAATGATTTGAGTTTGCATGATATGTGTGTGTGGTGCTCTGGTGCTGTTTGAGTGTGGCCATGTGCTACTTGACTGCATGCGTGCAGCGATGTATCCTTGCAGGTGGTCTGTACTGCCCAACAGTGTTGACATGCTAACTTGGTTTTGTGTAGTTATCTCGTGACATGTATTAGACATGAGTATTGCCGTTCTGTGCCGTTCTTCAGTGGTTTTGACCTTGTGTCATGTCTGTCCTTCACAGGGTGCTGCTGGAGTTGTCTGATCAACTTGGATCCCCCGAATCCATGATTCAACTTCCAAGGTGGAAGCAGTCGTTTCCCTACAGGTGATGTGCCACACACCCCTGGACTTTCTATCTTCTGCACTTTTTGACTTTGTGGCCACAGCCAGGTTGGATTAGCTTGCATTTGTAGTGGAAACTACATGTTGGAAATGTGTAATAAACCTGTGCTTCACTTTGGGATGTGCGTTGTCTGTAGTCACACATCTGACTGACATTTGCTTACTGCACCTGTAGTCTAGTTGACAGTGACTGTGAATAGGTGGCGTGTCTGTACATTCCACTGTATTTCGTTGCAACATCAGTATAGGTGATGAGTCAGATGGCCCTGGTGTGTATGTGTTTTGTGGCCCTAGTGGTGTGTCTCCCTCATATGTGTCACGTCGCCATGACTGACATGACAGTGTTGGACTTGCTGTAGCAGTTAGCATGCACAGTGTAATTTAGCAGATCAACATCTACATGACAAAAACCACGTTTGAATCACAACAGAGGCAGATATGGTGTATTGGTGAGTTTATTTACATACAGGTGTGAGGATGGTGCACAGGATGGTGTGTGCTGTACATAGAAATTTGGATCCAAAGTTCCCATGTGAATTGGAAGTCTTGGTAGCTGAAATGTCCAGAGTAAAGTCCACAGTCATCTGATACATTTGGTCAACTAGAGCTCCCCATGTCATGTGGGAGAGTTGGCTTGGCTTCGACAGGGCGTGCAGTTTGCACACAGAGGAAAAGTTCCAGAACAGGTGTTGGCTTCCTGGGGGATGTAGATGGCCATCGGCCTCTCAGTTTGGCCTCCTCGGACGGCCCCTCTTCTTGGGGGGGACCCTCAGGTGCAGGCTGCGGCGGTGCAGGGGACTCTCTGCCAGAGTCCTCCTCCCTCCCTGTGGCATTTGCAGTTGTTTCAGCAGCAGATGTTGTGGGCACACAGGGAGGTGAGGCCATGTTGGTGCTGATCTGGCAGAGGCATGTCAGTATGTCCCTATGCACCGCTGTCAGTTGTTCCAATGTGTCCCACTTGGACTCCATGCCACACATGTGTGTCTCGACACGTGACATGTGTGTCTCGACACAGGACATGTGGGAGTCCAAGCGGGCATGATGGGCAGCCTGCTGCTGTTGTTTGTCCTTGAGGATCCCCACTACCTGGCTGACCTCTCCGGTGCTAGTCTGGTACGCATCCGCGATGCGTGCCAGTTGTGGGTCATCATGCAGTCCAGACCCCTCTGCAAGGAGTGACCTATGTCTACCACCCTCCCACCACCCCTGGCGACACGTGCAGGACCTGCAGTGGCTCGCACAGGTGACCGTAGGCCCACTTGGGTGTTGTTCCTGGGCTCGTTGTCACCAGCTCCAGTTTGGGCCTGGGTCCCTGCGCTGTTGTCATCTGTGGTCCTTGGTGTGTCCATGTTGGCAGGGGTGGCCTTTGTGTTGGCAGTTGTTGGAGGGTTGGGTGCAGGGGGTGCAGATGTTGGTCCTGCTGGTGCTGCATGATGACTCACACCGGAGGGTCCAGCTTGTTCTTTGCCATCCGAGGAGTGCAGAGGCTGATCCACACCAGTGAGCTCAGTGTTCCCCGGAGCCTGGGACAGGGAGTCCTCCTGGTCTGCTGCTGTGTCCCCATCATCACCTGTTTTGGGGAGAGACACAGATTGTATGTTATGTTTCTACTGGCATCAATTGTTCAAACACTTGACAGTTGTGACTGTACCTCTGGATGTGGGCCAGGACATTGCATTCTCCTAAATAGTGACAGTCAGAGAGTGATATTGGTGTAGCACATTGTCCTGCCAACCTGTGGCATGTCAATGTGAATGTTGAGGTGTGTGCATGACCAGCATTGGTGGTATTTGGTTACCATCCAGGCCTCCTTCTCCCCCAGCCCAGTTATCCCACCATGGAATGTGCTTCCATTGCAGGGAGTGCAAGTTGTCTTTCAGGATGTCAGGCAGTGGTGTTCTGCTGTTTGTTGTTGCACAGTTCCCAGCAGGGCCTTGTGCTCCCCACAGCAGTACCCAGTGTCAGCCATCTTGTGAGTCCTTATCCACTCCCTGTGATGTGAGCATGGTTGAGAGTGGTGTTGATGGGCCAATTGTGAGGGTGAGCAATATCTGTGCCTACAACTCCCATCATGCTATTGCCTCCACCCCCCTTCCCAGCATGCCCATCCTTCCTTCCTTTTGACTCTGCTTCCCTGTGGGGTGGGGTGCCTGTGCTGACAGGATGGCTGGGAGTGTTGTCCTGGCAGTTGTTTGGCTACAAGTCCCAAGAGTGTCCCTGTGCTTCACACAGCATAACCCAGGGTGGTGGTTCTTTGTGGGATCTTCAGTTAGGCTGTGAGGCATTGCATTCTCCCAGGTGGGTTATGTGGAGTTAGTGTTGAGGGGGTGTGTGAAGAGAGCTGCTTGTAACTATGGTCAGTGCTGTGAGTCCTCCTTCCCACCCAGCCAGATATCCCACCATGCTTGCATTGCAGGGAGTGCAAGTTGGCTTTCAGGATGTCAGGCAGTGGTGTTCTGCTGTTTGTTGGTGCACAGTTCCCAGCAGGGCCTTGTGCTCCCCACAGCAGTACCCAGTGTCAGCCATCTTGTGAGTCCTTATCCACTCCCTGTGATGTGAGCATGGTTGAGAGTGGTGTTGATGGGCCAATTGTGAGGGTGAGCAATATCTGTGCCTACAACTCCCATCATGCTATTGCCTCCACCCCCCTTCCCAGCATGCCCATCCTTCCTTCCTTTTGACTCTGCTTCCCTGTGGGGTGGGGTGCCTCTGCTGACAGGATGGCTGGGAGTGTTGTCCTGGCAGTTGTTTGGCTACAAGTCCCAAGAGTGTTCCTGTGCTTCACACAGCATAACCCAGGGTGGTGATTCTTTGTGGGATCTTCAGTTAGGCTGTGAGGCATTGCATTCTCCCAGGTGGGTTATGTGGAGTTTGTGTTGAGGGTGTGTGTGAGGAGAGCTGCTTGTAACTATGGTCAGTGCTGTGAGTCCTCCTTCCCACCCAGCCAGATATCCCACCATGTAACGTGCTTGCATTGCAGGGAGTGCAAGTTGGCTTTCAGGATGTCAGGCAGTGGTGTTCTGCTGTTTGTTGTTGCACAGTTCCCAGCAGGGCCTTGTGCTCCCCACAGCAGTACCCAGTGTCAGCCATCTTGTGAGTCCTTATCCACTCCCTGTGATGTGAGCATGGTTGAGAGTGGTGTTGATGGGCCAATTGTGAGGGTGAGCAATATCTGTGCCTACAACTCCCATCATGCTATTGCCTCCACCCCCTTCCCTGCATGCCCATCCTTCCTTCCTTTTGACTCTGCTTCCCTGTGGGGTGGGGTGCCTGTGCTGACAGGATGGCTGGGAGTGTTGTCCTGGCAGTTGTTTGGCTACAAGTCCCAAGAGTGTCCCTGTGCTTCACACCGCATAACCCAGGTTGGTGATTCTTTGTGGGATCTTCAGTTAGGCTGTGAGGCATTGCATTCTCCCAGGTGGGTTATGTGGAGTTTGTGTTGAGGGGGTGTGTGAGGAGAGCTGCTTGTAACTATGGTCAGTGCTGTGAGTCCTCCTTCCCACCCAGCCAGATATCCCACCATGCAACGTGCTTGCTTTGCAGGGAGTGCAAGTTGGCTTTCAGGATGTCAGGCAGTGGTGTTCTGCTGTTTGTTGGTACACAGTTCCCAGCAGGGCCTTGTGCTCCCCACAGCAGTAGCCAGTGTCAGCCATCTTGTCAGTTGTTTTCCACTCCCTGTGATGTGAGCATGGTTCAGAGTGGTGTTGATGGGCCAATTGTGGGTGTGACCAATATCTGTGACTACCACTCCCATCATGCTATTGGCTACACTGACTTGACCAGCATACACAGAATTCCTTCCTTTGAGTGAGCTTCCCTGTGAGGTGGTGTTCTAGTGGTGGGTAAATATCTGGGAGTGTTTGTTGGTTCTATTTGTGCCACTGCCTTGCTGTATTTGTTGTTAGGTTTGTAGATCTCATGACACAGTTACATATCACTATGAGATGGCAGGTATTGTGTTTGTCTGACTAGCATTCACATCTTGGGATGAATATCTTTTGGTTGCTGTGTATTTGCTAAGTGTGCATGGTTTGCCTATCCCCTTGACTGTGATGTGTGTGTGTTGTCACACCATATTGTATATATTAGTTGTGTACTCAGCAGGCTCTGGGATGTCTGTTAGTCCGTATACGCTCACTGGTGGTAGGATGGCCCGCACCTTCTCCTCCCAGGGCCTGAGGTATACTGGTTTTGCAGGAGGGCCACTGCCGGTGTGCTGGCTGAGGAGGTAGTCCTTTTTGAGTAGGTCCCGGACCCTCCTGCGCACATCAAACCACCTGTTCTGGATGTCTTCCTTTGTGCGCAAACACGGTGATTGTGCGTTCACCCTGTCGACAATCCTCGCCCACATCTTGGTTTTCTGCGACATGGGGGTCTGTTGTACCAATGTACCAAACAACTGTGGCTCTACCCTGAGTATCTCGTCTACCAGGACTTCCAATTCACAATCTAGGAACTTATGGTTCTTCTTTGGGGGCATGGTGATGGGTGGTGGTGGTGATTGATGTGTGTGTGTGTGTGCAAGTGGGGTGTGTGAGTGTAGGTTTAGCTGGGTGTGTGTGAGGGTGCTATTTGTAGGTGTGGTAATGGTGTGTGGCTTGTGTGATGTATGAGCTGTGAGTGTGTCTGTGGTTGCTGTGTGATGGTGTTCTGTCTGGCAGGTCAGTGGAATTTGCAAAGGATCATGGTTGGGATTTGTGGCCTTTATGTAGGTGGAGTTGGAGGTGTGTCCTTGTTCCATTTTTTTTCCCTCCCTGTATTTATTGGCTTAGTGGTTGCTTGTTTGGCCCTTTTTTTTCAAATTTTTCCTTGGTGTTTTTGGTGCATGTACGAGTCGGTCTTGTGTCCGAGTAGGACGCTGCAGTTGTCTGGTGCGATCTTGTCCGACTCGTTCCCGCTGTGTGTCAGCTAGGTTTCATGTGCGGCGTACGAGTCGGTCGCGGAGTATCGGGTTGCTTCGGCTGGGTTTTGTATGCGTGTCGGTCGTACGGCTTGTGCTCCGGGCGAGTCGGTAGTGTTTTGCACGCACAGCATCGTACTACGCGGGTCGGAGTTCGCGGGTACGCGTTTCGTTCGGGTTCAATCCGGGTGCGTGTCGGTCGGTTCGTTTCACGTGATTTTCCGGCCGGTTGGCTTGTTTCCGTCCGGCTCGGTCGGTCGTTTTGTATTCCATCCGAGCCTGTCAGATTTCACATGCATTTCATCGTACTACCCGGGTCGTGCGGCGCCGGTCCGAGTCGGTCGGACTAAATTCCCGTACCGAGTCGGTCGGTACGTTTTCCGGCCCGAATCGGAATCGGCCCCATAGTGTTTGTTGGTTGTCCAAAAATATGCAAAACCAAGAGTCAATAACTGAGCTGCAGCTTATAATAATTTTTCATTGTGACTGCGCTGCAATTTATATGGTAAAATCTAATGAATGAATAATGAGTTTGAAGGAAACTTATGCAATTTTTAAATGTGCCCACAATACTGAGTTTGGACATAGTGGTTATTTGTACAACTCTGAATTTGGGATACCCACACTATCAAGTGATTCAGAGGGTATTTTGCTAAAAATGTGTTCTTTCTTGCTCGCTGGCTCACATTTATTTGGAAGCTAAAAAGAGAGATTGAAAACATGTGGCTGGGCCTACGGCCTGTGACAGGAATGGCCTACAAATGCAATATGGAGATATTACATTTTTATCGTAAAAATGTTTTAGGAGCTATGGGAATCTGAAGAACCTTTGCCTGGGCAGCATCACCATCCAGATAAACCTACCAAACCCAAACATTTTTGACAACAAGACAACAAGGGGAGTTCAGAGTGGTTGACTTGCATGGATTCTACTATATTTCCTTACCCAGAATGCCCTGCAACCCTCAACCTTTGGCTGTGGGGAAAAGTTCCCAAGTCTATGGAGATCCACAAAAGTTCTACCACCCATCGTTCCCACAATTCTTCCAATAAAAGCAGTTCTCCACTTGTGTGGATGGGCCTATCGCCCACAAAGGAAATGCCCCAAAAAGTAATTACCCGCAACAGAAAATACCCCAAAATCTAACACAGAGACATCAAATTTATGTTATGAAAAATGTCTCTATTTGGTGATATGGGTTGCGGCAAAGTTGGACCCAGGATCGGCACCACCCAGGTAAGCTTACCAAACCCAGAAATTTCTGAAAACTGCAGTGTGACTTGTGTATGCCCCTGTGTTTTATCTCACCCAGTATGCCCTTCAAATTTCAAACATTGGCTAAAATCTCACATTTTACTCTCTTATTTGTGAGGTACAGTTCTGAAATCTGCAGGGATCCACAAACTTTCTACCATTCAGCATTCACACACTACTCCCAGTGTAACTAGTACCTAAACTGTGTGTCTGGGTCTTGCTACGGGAATGAATGAAAACTTTGGCCACATGAAGTGAATATGGCATTCGCATAGTCTGTTCCTGGCATTTAATTGGGTCATTTTTGTTTTTTCCAAATAATTTGTTATTTCAAAGTTTAGCACTTTATGTTTTTGGGAACATGAAGGTAAATGCATCTGCACTGGAAAGCTGAGAACCATGGCCAAGCAGAGAGGGCTCAAGTTGAGCAGGCAATCCACGATGAAGGGTATAAACAAAACCTTGGTGCCTATGCAGAGGAGAGATACAGTTCTAACTCTAGATGAGGAGTTAGCAGAATCATACAGGAAGGATGCACTACTGCATATGTTTGTCCTCACTTCTGAGTAGTACAGCAAGACATTTATATATACCTCCAAAGATTAACTATAGTCTTGGTGCAACTTCATAGATGCCTCACTGAAAGCATTAGAGGGTTGGTTGAAGGGAAGTGAAGTGAATATCTATGAGGGCTATACAACTTGTTTATGAAGGAGAACACCTTGAGTAATGATTGTTCAGAATTCCACCAGCACTTGAAAGAGCAGTCAATGTGTGGGTAATCACTAAGTTGTCGAGGAAATCCCAGGGTGTAAGAAGGGGGAGGCAGGCCTTCAAAAGGGAAAGAACAGGAGTAACAAGGCTCAAAAAGAGAAGGCGTAGGGGCGTGTCTAATATGTTTGAATAAAAGACAACTGAAACCACAACCTCACCTTTGGATTTCTGTGTGCTTGGAGACATCGTAATCACCCTGTGCCTAAAAAAATGAATGTGTCCTCATGTAATGCAACTGGTGCTATGTAAAGCGCTCTGATACCCGATTCAGGTCAAGTTTGCACTATATAAAACTCTGTAAAATGAAAAGAAAAAAAAAAATCATTTACACATTCTGGACCCTGTCCAACTGAGAATTAATGAATGGCTCCTTCTCCTCCTGAAGCACCAGAAGATACATGAACTGTGAATGAATAATATTATATACTCCCCATAAGACCAGTGTGGTAGAGTGCGCCTGTTAAACCTAGCCATTGCCTCCATTGTTGTTCTTTGGGGGAGGAAGGTTCCCTAGAACAGTATCTGAAAGGAGAGGCCTTGTAGATTAGGAAATGTCCTTTAATGGGAGTCTATTTCCCTTGTGCCCCTGGTACCCATAGAGTGGAGATGGTAGTTGTCCAAACAAAGGTGAGGGTATGTCCCCACTTGCCAATAGACTGCAACCTTGCAGCGAACTGCCACTGGAGGGTAGTTACAGGTTGATGGGTGCACTTAGATGACTCACCTCAAATCTCTGGGGGTACTTCCATAATCTGGGGTCCAGAGAACCAAGAGGAAACTAAAGTGAAGGAGGTGTTTGCCAGCTACAGTGGAAGGACCAGAGGACAGAACTCAAAGACTGGCATTGGTGGAACCCTTTCTGACCACATACTGGTCAGAAACATATTACAATTTCAGCTAGGCTGGTTCCGACAGTAACTAGCGCCCAAAAGCTGTTTTCACTCTATATGACTGTAGTTGTTCCTATGAGAAAAACTAAAGTGTATTTAAAGTATTATTTTAGCTAACTGTATTGTCATGGAATCAGGAGTCAGGGGGTCCTAGACCAAACCAACTTCTACAGGGTACAGACAGAGTATGTCACCCTTGAGGGGCTAATTGTCCGCCCCAGAAGTCCTGAACTAACATGTAAATGTTCAGACTCAGGGTGTCACCCCCAAGATGGAGGTAGTAGAAACGAGCGAAAGGAGGGGGCCTTTACCTGAGGGTTTAGCCCAACATTAGCCTAAGGGACAGAGAGACTTTACGAGCAAGTGAATGATTCCTTGCCAACCCATCACCTGAAAGTGAAGCATACAAAAGGCACTGGATTTGAGCATTCACCTGTCAGTGTGTGACCAGTGGCCTAGATCCTGACACTGATAGCTGTGAGTGGCCTATGGATGTTTGGGCTGTGCTGGCCTTAAATTGGAGTCAAATATCTGACCTGGGGCAGGATGGATCACATCACCTGATGGATATGGTGGTAGTGTTCACCTGCTGGGATGGTTTTTTGGGTAGGTAATGGGTTGTCCTTTCCCACGGGGTGTTTACAGATGAGAGGGAATTCGCATGTGTAATGTTACTGGCTAGGGCTAAGCTTGACAGAGGAATTTTATTTTCAAAGTCAAACAATGAGAGAAGGTTAAAAAAACTTGAAGTGGTCCCTCTCATGATAGGGAGTGGATTTGATGGCAGGATGTGAGTCAGGAACTGATACTGCCAATGCCAAAGTCTTTTAAACAAATTAGACTTTGAGAACTTCCAAGGAAATAGCTACGTTGATCCTTGGCTTTTAGCTGGGGAGTGCTGTGTCAGAAAATACCTTTTTGCTTTCCCCCACCAATTGTTGCTGACTGTTAGTTCTGATTTTTTAATTCTTCACACTGAGGTACTGCTGTACAGTCCCCAGTGGATGTGCCTACAATGTGATACAATTGGCTAATCGCTAATTGATATATTTACCTTTCCAGTAAGGACAGGGTATATGGTTCATGAAAATATACCAATGGTTTGGAAAGTTAAATTTCACCTTTGGAGTGTCTCACACACTATGCCAATTACTAAGCTGGAAAGGAAGCATATGGCATCAGCCACACATGTGTAGCCTGACCGCTGCAGCTTCCAAACCTGCAGATGAACCTTTCAAAATAATCCCCTTTGATAGGAAGGAACCCCACTTTATATTATTAAGTCATCCCTAAATTGGTCTTGTAGCCCAAAAGGTAGGGTACATAGTATTTAAAAGTGAAACATATTATAATTTCAGCTAGGCTGGTTCCGACAGTAACTAGCTCCCAAAAGCTGTTTTCACTCTATATGACTGTAGTTGTTCCTATGAGAAAAACTAAAGTGTATTTAAAGTATTAATTTAGCTAACTTTGGTTTGAGATAAGCTAAAGAAATGCTTCAACCACTGTTTTTAATATTTATTATACCAAAAGGGAGTCACCGTTCCTAAGTAGAGAGAGAGAAGGGAAGTAATAGGTACTCTCGTCGTGTGCTACTCTAATTGTGGGGGGCAGTGTGTCCTCATCTTGATGCCCTCACACACCCCAAAGGATGTCATGCTTCATCATTGGGCTTTTGCTCCTCGTCGGGCCGGCGCTGCAATGCCCTACGGGTCCCCCGAAGGGTCTCTTTTTCGGAGATCTTTTGATGAAGCCGTATGGGTGCGTGGGTGTAAGTGGCAGTGAAGTCCTAGAAGGTGTATTAAAAATGGCTGGAGGGAGAGTGATTAATTTTTATTAAGGTGATCCCTCTGTCATTATTAAAACAAAGTGTATGGTGCTGCTTTAAGGGGTATTATGTCCCTTGGTAGCTGAGTAACTATATGTCCCTAGTGGGCATATGTTCTGGTCAACATGTTTCGCGCTTTAGTGGTCTCAGGGGAAGATCCAGGGCGCTTCGTCAGGACCGAGTAAGAAAGTTGCATCTACAGTGGCCCGAAGTTTTCGGTGCCCCCGGATAAACGGAGGGACTAGAACTTCTGAAACGACAAGAGTCAAGAAACAAAAATACAGTTTGCCATTAGGGTATCTATACCAAAGGAAGTTTTGCTAAGGTCTGGGTTCTCCATTGGAGGGCCAGGTGCTTGTAGTTTGTAGCGTGATCATTACTGCTAACGGTTGCGTTATATATACGTGAGCTAATGGTGCTGTGGTCATTCTAAAAAAAAATTAAAAGGGAAGTTATAGCTAAGTGACAGACAGACAGACATATAAGATCAATGATTAGTGCTGAGAGAATGGTGTCAGGGTAGTTCTCTGTATCACTATTTTTATTTGTAAACATGCCCTGGTCTTATCAAGTAGATGTGAATCGTATAAATAAAATCAAAATTCAAAAGTGAAAAGGTTCTATTATACAGTAAGCTCGTGAACCTTTTAAATCTAGGTAATTAATTCCGTAGGGCCCCACCATTGATGGCAAACCTCGACACGCTGTGTTTATATGCACAAATACATAGATAATATATCTCACCCCTTAGTAGGTAGGGTAAGATCCCATGAGATCAGTGAGGGTCACTTGAGAGCTGTAATGAAAAGGAAATAGAAAACCACATGTGACATTTTGGAGGGCTTCCTAAGGCTCTAAGGTATAACCCACAGCTGGTTTTACAAATGAAGGGGAGGATGCAGCCATGTGCAGGATCTGTCCTGGACCGATCTTACATCTTAGTTACTCACGGTTCTCTCGGTGCATCTGGGCTGTGTCATCTGTGTGCCTCTCGCTGTCTCCGCCGGTGGAGAAGTGAAAGCCCTGTCTCTTTTATAGGAGTAGCCTGCTTCCGGGTGGGGCGTTGATTGTTTAATCACTGGATTGATTGGCAAGTTTTTGTTGTTACTATGGGTGCCATCTTAGAACGGTATACTCTATAGTAATCTCGTATGGGGAATATTCTCGGGCTTTTGGATATTTGTGTGCTGATAGTTTTTATGTGTCGCTGGCGTGGTGATATTTCTCAAAGGGAGGCGATGAATGTATTGTGCTTAAAGTTATATTGATATTTTATTTCATTTTAGTGCGGCGCACATGGGAAATGTCTTGGTCGCCATCTTGGAGTGGGTTCTTTCGATAGATGTTGGTAAGTAATGTATCCCTGGTGGACTAATGAATAGCAATAAATGGTTTCCGCATTTATTGGTGTTATTTGCGGCACATCAGTGTCCTCTTTGTCAGTTTTTACAGTTGGTGCATCATTTTGCGATGGGTGGTGCACCTTGGATATTTTCATAGTGTTTTTTGAGAGGTGTGCTAACATAGTCATCACTATAGTGTTTATGAATGTCGCTCTGGTGAGGTTGATGTCAAGAGTTTGGTTTCTATAGTACCTCAGCCCAAGGTATTTCATCGTTAAGACCCTGGACGTTCGTTTGGAGGCGATGGACCCATCTTTGCTCTTTTTGGAAAAGGGTTTTTGTTGTCCAAAGGGGATTGGACTCAATGACGGTCCAATTGACTTGGTCTGGTGTATGTCCCTTTTCAATGTAGTGCCTGCTCATTTTGGTGGTGTTCCTACCGCACCGGATGTTGCTCCTGTGCTCATTCACCCTTGTTTTTACAGCTCTGGAGGTCATCCCTATGTAGAGTAGGTTGCAAGGACATTTCACCATGTTGACGCAATTTTTTGTATTGCAATTGGTATGTCTCTTTTGTGTCCACTCTTGGTTCTTCAATTGGAGTGTTTTGGTATGTGCTGTGAGCGGGCAGACGCAATTGGACCGTCATTGAGTCCAATCCCCTTTGGACAACAAAAACCCTTTTCCAAAAAGAGCAAAGATGGGTCCATCGCCTCCAAACGAACGTCCAGGGTCTTAACGATGAAATACCTTGGGCTGAGGTACTATAGAAACCAAACTCTTGACATCAACCTCACCAGAGCGACATTCATAAACACTATAGTGATGACTATGTTAGCACACCTCTCAAAAAACACTATGAAAATATCCAAGGTGCACCACCCATCGCAAAATGATGCACCAACTGTAAAAACTGACAAAGAGGACACTGATGTGCCGCAAATAACACCAATAAATGCGGTAGCCATTTATTGCTATTCATTAGTCCACCAGGGATACATTACTTACCAACATCTATCGAAAGAACCCACTCCAAGATGGCGACCGAGACATTTCCCATGCGCGCCGCACTAAAATGAAATAAAATATCAATATAACTTTAAGCACAATACATTCATCGCCTCCCTTTGAGAAATATCACCACGCCAGCGACACATAAAAACTATCAGCACACAAATATCCAACAGCCCGAGAATATTCCTCATACGAGATTACTATAGAGTATACCGTTCTAAGATGGCACCCGTAGTAACAACAAGAACTTGCCAGTCAATCCAGTGATTAAACAATCAATGCCCCACCCGGAAGCAGGCTACTCCTATAAAAAGAGACAGGGCTTTCACTTCTCCACCGGCGGAGACAGCGAGAGGCACACAGATGACACAGCCCAGATGCACCGAGAGAACCGTGAGTAACTAAGATGTAAGATCGGTCCAGGACAGATCCTGCACATGGCTGCATCCCTTCCCTTCATTTGTAAAATCAGCTGTGGGTTATACCTGAGAGCCTTAGGAAGCCCTCCAAAATGTCACATGTGGTTTTCTATTTCCTTTTTCATTATAGCTCTCAAGTGACCCTCACTGGTCTCATGGGATCTTACCCTACTTACTAAGGGGTGAGATATATTATCTATGTATTTGTGCATATAAACACAGCGTCTCGAGGTTTGCCATCAATGGTGGGGCCCTACGGTATTAATTACCTAGATTTAAAAGGCTCACGAGCTTACTGGATAATAGAACCTTTTCACTTTTGAATTTTGATTTTATTTATACAATTCACATCTACTTGATAAGACCAGGGCTTGTTTACAAATAAAAATAGTGATACAGAGAACTACCCTGACACCATTCTCTCAGCACTAATCATTGATCTTATATGTCTGTCTGTCTGTCACTTAGCTATAACTTCCCTTCTAAAAATTTTTTAGAATGACCACAGCACCATTAGCTCACATATATATATAACGCGACCGTTAGCAGTAATGATCACGCTACAAACTACAAGCACCTGGCCCTCCAATGGAGAACCCAGATCTTAGCAAAACTTCCTTTGGTATAGATACCCTAATGGCAAACTGTATCTTGGTTTCTTGACTCTTGTCGTTTCAGAAGTTCTAGTCCCTCCGTTTATCCGGGGGCACCGAAAACTTCGGGCCACTGTAGATACAACTTTCTTACTCGGTCCTGACGAAGCGCCCTCGAGCTCCCCCTGAGACCACTAAAGCGCGAAACATGTTGACCAGAACATATGCCCACTGGGGACATATAGTTACTCAGCTACCAAGGGACATAATACCCCTTAAAGCAGCACCATACACTTTGTTTTAATAATGACAGAGGGATCACCTTAATAAAAATTAATCACTCTCCCTCCAGCCATTTTTTAATACACCTTCTAGGACTTCACTGCCACTTACACCCACGCACCCATACGGCTTCATCAAAAGATCTACGAAAAAGAGACCCTTTGGGGGACCCGTAGGGCATTGCAGCGCCGGCCCGACGAGGAGCAAAAGCCCAATGATGAAGCGTGACATCCTTCGGGGTGTGTGAGGACATCAAGATGAGGACACACTGTCCCCCACAATTAGAGTAGCACACGATGAGAGTACCTATTACTTCCCTTCTCTCTCTCTCTACTTAGGAACGGTGACTCCCTTTTGGTATGAGTTTAACTTCGGAGCACGGGTCACCGGACCTTTTGAATAGCTCCTAGAGTCCCCCTCTTTTGATAAATAGGTTTAATATTTATTAAACAATTTTTGATAAGTACACAGGAAAAAGAACTTTGAAAAGTTAGACTTTGCCTGCCTGAAGCTCCAATGGGCTAATTTGCATTGGCATGTCAGCACCTGCCCCATTGCAGTGCTCCCCCCCACTCTTAAAGTACAAATAATAGCTATAGCTTTTTGACGGCAAGACCTGGGTGTGAGGAGTGTGACTCATCCTCTCTCAGGAAGTGCAGTTGGGGAGAGGTTCAGGAATGTAAAAACCTTGAAAGTGACCAGGGCAGGGCCTGCCCATTCATTGTTAATTGTGGCCTGGTGAAGAGAGATGTTTTGATCACAGGGCACAGTGTATCCATCCTGGACATCCAAAATGGAAGGGGAGCTGGTGCTAGAGCACATCTGGACCTGTGGCTGAACAGAGAAGGACTGGGCCTGCTGTCTGGGACTTGTGTGGAAACCTGAAGGGCTGGATCTGCCCCCCCTTGCAACAGGAATGAGAAGTGGACTCCAAGAGTCAGTTGACTGAACTGTCTGGCTACACCGAGCTGTAAGGCCTTTTCTTGGAATGACTAGTTGACCAGTTGCAATTGAACCATGACTGGACCTTGGGGATGCCACTGCTGGACTGGATCCTAGCCCCTGAATGCTGTCTCTGAAATCCTCGTAGCCTTAGATGGGTGCTTCAGCAGACCTTACCGCAAAGGTATGTGATTTTGAGAGGTCTTTGCTGGATACATTGTCATGCTTGCCCAACTGGAGCTCTATAAAAGAGGCTAAAAATGAGTTCAAAGGTAGAAATCTTGACTAGGGAGAGGCAGAAAAAGTATCCTATCAATGAAAAGACTTTGGAAGGGTGAAATTTGAACTTTCCTACTCTAAGCTTTTCTCCTCAAATCAATGGCTTCAAAGACCTTGTCCATAAGCTATCTGACTTTGAGAGGACTTCGCCAAGATAGGCTTTGACTTAGCCCTCTGGTAGGATTTCTATTTCCATAACAAAGTCAAAAGGCCCAATTTGGAGTTTGAAGGAGCAGGTACTTCATTGCAAAGGTCACAGAGTACCCTGTCTGCGAAACTCTCAGTCCACTCACCTCATTTGGAGACAGGGTGTAAGACATTGAGTTACTGGTGTAGGGGAGTGAACACCTACTCAAGTAGGAACCACAACCCTTGTCAGGGGGAAGTCGCAAGCTACCCCAAATTAACCTGTGCTCAACCCTCTGGTAGCTTGGAATGGAGCAATCAGGTTTAACTTAGAGGAAATGTGTAAAGTATTTATGCAGAACTTAAAACAGTAATAAAGTGGAAACACAAGAACAATCCCACACCACATTAGAAAAATAGAGTAGATTGTACTAAATTAAAAACAGACCAAAATCACAAAAATCCAATCAGTGGAACAGGCGATAGGCAATTTTGAAGTTTTCAGTGAAAAATACTGCCAAAAAAAGTTTGCGATGTGGAGTCATCGTTGAGTCTGTTGTTGATGAGGGTCTTTTGGTAAAAGGGCTTGCATCGAAGATGCATCACACAGTGGTGGTTCTGATGCGCTGTGAGTTGTTATGTGAAGTCCTGGTGCTGGAAAAGTGAATCCCTTTTGCTCTGGGTTGTGCCACACTTCAGAGGAGATGCGTTGGTTCTGCTGGTTCCACAAATGGGCTGGTAGAGCACCAGCAAGCCCACTTCCAAGTCAAGTGGACAGAAGGGCAGCAGGTCAGCACAACAGACAACAGTCCTTCAGGGCAGCAGTCCAGCAGAGTTGCAGTCCTTTCAGCAGTACAGCAGTCCATTTTCCTGGCAGTCTTACACAGGCCCAGAAGTGTACTGAAGAGTTGGTGTCTGAGTTTCATTATTTATACCTGGTAAAACCTTTAGAGGATTCCCTTTGAAGTGCTCAGGTTTCCTGCCTTCCCTTGCTCCAGACAAACTAAGGGTCCATGCAATCCTCTGTGTGACGGAAGGACACAGCCTATTCAGTTGTAAGTAGGGCTGTGCCCAGCACCGCCCTCTCATCCTGCCACTGATGGCCCATCCAGGCACACCTTAAATCTCTTATTTGTGTGGCTATCTAGAAGTTCCACACCAAGACCAACTGCCACCTACACTTCAAGCATAAATGCCTAAGGTAGGAAATTGCTAACTTTCTAAAAGTGGCATTTTCAAAGTTGTATTTCAAAATTCCACTCTACCATAAAAGAGGATTTTTCATTATAATTCCAAATACATCAAAAATGAACTGTTTACCTTTACCTGTTTCAATTTGAAATTTGCCCTTATTAAATGTAATAAAATAACTTCACTGTTATCCTATGGGAGAGATAGGCCCTGCAAAAGTGAAAAACAAATTAGTGAGTTTTTCACTATCTGGAAATGTAAAACTTAATAGTACATGTCCTACTATTTAAATACATTGCGCCCTTTCCTCTCAGCTGTTTAGGCTGGCTTACCCTAGGGGTGACCTATATGTATTAAAAAGGAAGGTTTGGGCCTGGAAAAAGGTTTACTGTGACAGTTCGAAATGGCAGTTTAAAACTGTACATACACGCTGCAATGGCAGGCCCGAGACATGTTTAAAGAGGTACTTAAGTGTGTGGCACATTATGTGCAACAGGCCCACTAATAGCATTTAATTTACTGGTCCTGGGAACTTGTAGTACCACTCTACTAGGGACTTATCAGTACATCAAATATGCCAATTGGGGATAAGTCAATATTACCTTGTTTTAAGAAGAAACCACACACACTTTAACACTGGTTAGCAGTAGTAAAGGCCAACAAAAAATTATAACAGAAAAATATGGAGGAGCAAGGCAAAACGTTTGGGGGAAGACCACCCTGAGGCTGACAGGTCTAACACTGGCAGGCCCTACGTTTCCCATCAATGAAGCCCAAATTGGCTGTTGTGATATTTTACCTATTACCTGCAATCTCCAATCACAGCATCTGACATACAATGGTCACATCATAAACAACAGGAGATGAAAGACAACAGGAGAGGAAAGCAGGGGTACCCCTCTGCTGTGCATACTGCTAAAGCCCATATCTTGCTCTATCAAATAACCGGTGCTGAACTGCCTAGCATCTGTTTATATTCAGTGTTGGATAGAGACAATGCACAAGGATTTGAAATGTGGTATTAGTTGATCTGAGGGGTTTGCTGTTAATGCCCACAAAGATTCACAACCATGCGATTTAATCTAGACTGAGCTGCTAATATGCAAATCATGAAACATTGCATCATATAAAAGAACTAGGGCCAGATATACTAAGTATTTTTGGAGTCACAAATGCTCCGATTCAGAGTTTGCAAATGCAAAATTGCTTTTTGCAAAGTAATAATTTGTTACGACTCCTAAAAGGAGTTTAGAAATGGCTATTTGGAAGACGCATGTTTCAGGCAACCCGTAAACTTACTATTAACTCGTAGTTTAGAAATACCAAAACATTAGTAAACTTACTCAAAAGTGCAAGTTTACCTTTGTGAATCAGGCCAGTTGACTAGAAGATTATGAATGAATAAAATATCCCATCGGGAAAAGAAATAGCCTCAATACTGACTAAAAGGCTTCAGAGTTGAAATTGGATTTCCTGTTAGGGCTATGTGTAAGTGAGGACGAAAGAGCCTCTAGTCCACATGGAGGTCAAATTAAGGTAGCCTCATGCTGCCTCCTGGTGTATGTGAATTAAATGGATGAAGGGTTCCCTTCTGATACATAGAGCTTCATTACACGGACCAGGGACACTCCTGTGACCAATATCATTGTTTCCTCAAAGTACAATCTAGCACCTCTCCATCCAAGCAGTCGCGGCTCCTGGAGGAAGTGCTGCGGGGCGGTGGGGCGGGGGAGGGGCAGGCTGCAACACCAAATGGCGATGCGGCACGCGCAATGTAATTTGTTTTATTTATTTATTTATTTATGTACTTAACTCCGTTCCGCCGTATGCCGGAGTTTACTACCCCCCACCCTGCCCCTCCCCCGCCCCACCGCCCCGCAGCACTCCCTCCAGGAGCCGCGACTGCATCCAAGGACACCTTGGTAGGACTCAGGACATAGCTTACCTGTTCCTTGTCCAGGAAATACACTGACACCTCTCATTTGAATATCACTGTAGAAAAAATGACGAATATAAACAAATAGTATTAGCCTTAAATGTGACAAACGTTCCCTTTGTACTTTGGTTATCTTTTGTTTTTCTTTGACCATAATACAATAACATTCAGTTTAACAGAGAAGTGTGCATTGATTGGTTTAGGAGCAAAACATGAGACTAAAATAATTACTGCTCTAGTCTGGGCATTATTTCTTTTGATTGTGATCCTTTCAGAGACAGGCCTATAATTATACACTATGCATCCCAGCTGTAACACGAATAAGTATGCGTCTTTCCTGGTGGACATATATTTTCAGCCAAAGTCAATAGTTTTCTGAAGATTACTCATAACAGGATTACTGTTGCTATAGCGGTGACATAAACAAGGGAGAAATATTGAATCAGTTAGAAGAAGTAACAAAGTAACCATAAATAGACTTATTTCTTCAAGCGAGTTGGTATCTCTGGCTCGGTAGCATATCATCATCTTTATATTAAGCTTTCTCCAAGGAATGTGGAGTAAATGCAATGTTTAAATTATAAGATGTATAAAGCATCTTGAGGTAACAAGCCTATGATTTTAACATTCGAAAATGCCAAAAGAACGAGGTTTTGAAGAAAAAAAACAACCTTGAAATTTATTGAACTCCAAAAGCCAGGGAGACTCTGAAAGTTAGTTCCCAATAAAGAGGTGGGATGTGGGTATAGCTCCTTTTTCTAAACAGCGAAAAGAATACAAAGAAAATATTGTAAGCTTTTAAACTTTCGATTGCATTCGTTTTAATATAAAATATTTTTAACGAGCACTAGGAATGTAATGTATCTCATAATCTCAATGTATTAGTTTTAGAATTATCAGCTTGGAAAGTCAAGCTATTATCAAAAAGGCATGTTGGTAATACTGCAGGAAACAAATCACCCGCCAGAATTAGGAAGAAAATTGTAGGAAATTAGCTGTTCTATACAATGTTAAATATATTATTCTTAATAAGAGCTCCAGTCTCTTAGCACCCAATTCACTAAAGGGCTGCTTAGAAAGTTGGAAATTTGCCCTGATAGTGTTGTGCTTAGAGAACATTTCCGCCTTTCATGAAAATCTCTATAAATTCCATGCGTGATTATCTAGTCACTCACTTATCTTTCCTCAACCTTATTTACACTCTCACTAAATTGAGGCATTCTGAAGTGATATTGACCACATGAATTAAGCCAGTGGCAGCTGATAATTGTACCAGGAAGGAGCCGGGGAGCCACACATTAACGCATTCTCACTCACTCACTCACACACATGCATTCACACACACACACTCACAAACACACACCCATTCACAACACTCACTCACAAATACACATACATTCATACATACACGCACAAACGCACCAAACATAAAGAACACATAAAACTTACCTTCACTGTAGAGAAGGAAGCCTCGGAGGTCCCAGGAGGGTTGGGATGCTGCCGTCCTTTGGTCAGCCAATGAGGGAAGGCAGCAGTCCCTCACTCATCACAGAGTGGAATGGGGTCAGTGACACTGCTGACCCCACCCCACTATGTGACGAGGTCTCACTGACTGACACTTGGTCCTGGGCACTTCAGGGCTTAAAACTGAAGATCCCATGTTCGAGGCAATCAGTGACGAGGGGGAGGGTCTCAAGGCACTTTTGCCAGGTGGAGAGGTCACGTCTACAGCTCCTGGCTGCCTGACATGAACAAGAAGAGTGTCTGTCAGGCTGACCGTTGTTGAGCCTGACAGACACTCTTGCTGCTGGGGAAGTAGTTGGGGGAGTGGCCTCTCAGCCCATATGGGGGAGCCGTGGCTGGGTTTAGCATCTTGCAGGAGCATTATCTACAAGAAATTTCCTGTGTCCTGTCTGTCACAGAGGTGGTAGAGTCCCTCCCACATAGTTTGTCATGCTTCATCATGAGGTTCTCCTTTCTAGCACGAGGAAGCAACTTGTGTATTGTTGCGAGTCAGCCCTAACATCTGCATGTGGGTAGTCTATGGATAAAGAGGGGGCTTACTTATAGTGGAGGTTCTGTCTAGTAGTTGCACATCTCCTTCGTGTATTTGGGTCTTTAGTTTAGTTATTAAAATGAAAAATACAGACATAGCATTGTTTCTGCCTCTAGTTAGTGAAACATCAGGAAGCCCCCGTTCTGAACATCAAAGATGTTTCTGATGCTTCAAAGGTGGATCAAGACTGAAGTTTAAAATATTCATTGAACTTTCTCTATGGTGGCATAAGTAAGAAAACAGGGTGCAGGGTGCTGTGGTTTCTCCCTGTCTTAGTAGCACATCTCATAACATGCACGTCGCCGATATTCACAAATGTGTAGATGACACAGGCCATTGTCGGTATCAGGTGTAAAGTGCCTGAAAATCCATGCATTGTGAGGGATATGATGGGACCCACAAGTACTGTGATACTGTAAAAAATATGAATAGAGGGACTTCCAGTACTGGCAGATGATCCACATGACTCCCAAGTGCCATATTTTTGTATTATAGCCAGTGCTCCAAGGATGCCTCCAACAAATGAATAAAAGCTTGTAATGATTTTACCTTCTAGAATGACCATGCAGAGTTCTTATGGCAAAATCTAATGAATAAAAATGGGCATGAAGGCAACCTCTGTAATTTTGAAAAGTGCAGAAAAAACTGAGTTTAGGAATAGTCGGTATTCGTACACTTCTGAATTTGGGGTTACCTATATTATCATGTGATTCTGATGGCAATATGCAAAATGTGATATTTCTTGCACACTGGCTAACATTTGGATACCAATAAGGGAAAGAAATTTAGTTCAGAATACAAATGTTATAATATTTTTTGTTCCCACATTTCTCCTGATGAAAACGCTACCCCACTTGTGTGCCTCTGCCTAGTGCATGCAACACAAAAAGTCCCAAAGCAGAACATCGAGACATCAGCATTTCCTTTCAAACAAAGTGCCTGGTGTCAGGGGTAGCTGAGATATTTGAGCATAGGGGCAGCCGCAACCCAGGGAAACCTACAAAACTCAGATATTTCTGAAAGCTAGACACTCTGGGTGGTGTGCCTTGGATGGATCCCATGAAGATGTTTACCTACAATGCCCTTCAAACCTCAAACTTTGGTAAAAATACACATTTACCTCATATTTCTGTGAGATAGAGTTCTGGAATCTATGGAGAACCACAAATTTCTTACCATCCAGCGTTCCCACTCTTGTCTTAATAAAAACAGTACCCCACTTGTGTGAGTAGGAGTAGCACCCACGACAGAAAAGGCCCAAAACCCAACATGAACAGTTCACATTTTTCCACTAAAATCCAACGCTTTTTCTAAATATGGGCAGCTGTGGATTTTGGGCCTGGACTCACCTGCCACCCTGGGAATCCTTCCTAACCCAGACAATTCTGAAAAATAGACACTTAAGGGTGGTCAGAAAGACTGCTTCTCCAATTCTGGGATGGAGGGCATGATCCGATGACTTGGAAGGCCACCCCACTTTTTTTTTAGTTTTAAATCTTTTCCCCCTAGTAAATATTGGGTTGTATGCTCCTCAGGTGGGGTGAAATGAGCTCCCCCAATCAACCCCCAGACGGCAGAATTTCTGTTGCACCTGTTCTGGGGTTGGTCCATAGACCACGCCTGGTCAGGTGGCCTCTACCCTGATGACTAGTAGACTTTCTGCCCTGGGGTGGGGGGGGGGCTTATTGGAGGTAAACACCCCCTATCCACGTCCCCAGGGGACCACAGAAAGATTGTTGCACCCTAATGGGACAGGAGCATGGACAAATGCCTGGGTGTGTTGCCCCATCCCCTCTTTTTTTGGGCTTATTTTTCCCTGGTGTCCAGTGGGCTTTCTGCCCCCTGGGGCAGAATAGCAGTAAACTTCCTCAATATGCCCCTAAGTGGGGGCAGAAAAACTGTTGGGCCCGGGGAGGAAAGGGGAACAGGCACATGCTCAGGGAGACTTCCTCCCAAAAAAAACAAATTCCCTGGTGTCAAGTGGGTTTTTTGCTTCCACTTGGGGTAGATTTGGGGTAAACACCCTCAGAGGCCCCCTCATGAGGCTTAAAGACTGTATCACCTGTCATGCGTGTTGGTCTTATTTATTATAGCGTCATCTGCTTCTTGACTAGGGTTGGATTTGCTTTATTTAACATGGTTACATTTAGTTGGGATGCACTTCTGCTGGTGGTGTTGCACTGGGATACTGCTGTCGGACACTGGGTTTTGTTTTCGAACAGTACTAGGTTTTGAGAGTTGGTTGAAAGTTCCTTCCAAAGTGAAGCCTAGTTTTGAGATTTGTTCTAACTGGATATGGCGATGTTGATCACAAGAGAAACTTAGGGGCATATTATCAAGGGCCGGCGATAAATATCGCAAAGCGCGCTTAGCGCTTGCATATTTATCGCCGGCTATCTCTGGAATTTATCTCCCGGTTAGCGCGTTATTAACAACGCGCATCGCCGAGGCGTTAAAAATGTCAGAGATAGCGTGGATATCGCCGTTGGAAAACGGCGATATCCTAGATGATAGGGCCTGTGGTCTTAGCCACAGAATCCACCCCCCATGTTAAGTATGCCTTAGTCAGGAATTTAACAGACGTTAAATTCCTGCGTTAAGGCATACTTAACGCAATTAAAATAATCGCTTCCCCGCATTGTAAATATCGCGAAGCTGCCTTCGCGATATTTACCCATGTTGTTTCCACAGACACGCCTACTTTGCATCTCATTATCGATGCGAAGTCAAGCGTGCTGGAAACGGGAGCAAAATCAGCAAAACACGCGATAGCGTGTCTTTGCTGATAAGGCGATATAATTATCGCCGCTTTTCGGCCGAAAACGGCCGCAAAAGCGGCGATAATTGTTTATCGCCGCCTTGTTAATATGCCCCTTAGAGTCTCTAATTACATTTTAGCATTCTTGAAGTATGCATGCTTACTTTCCAAAGATACAAATACACATAAAGAGTGTGATTGTTTAAGGTGAACATGTTTAGAAAATCACCTTCAATTCTTGAGGAAATGAATTTATTCAAATTGTCCTCCATTCATTCTTCAGTTTTTGTAGCTCCTGTAAATGCGAGCATGTTTATTAATAAAATTATTGACAGCTGTGGAATAGATTTAAAAAAATAGTTTAATTGCAAACTATTGCTTGCTCTCTATTCATTATGTTCAAATAAAGTTGTTTTTAACAAGCTCGAAGTTGCATGTTTGTAGCTCGGAAGCCTGACTCTGAACAGCATCAGAGAGACTTTGTCTACCCCGAACCCATCTCTCTCCAGGATTAATCTCATTGTTTCTGATACTTGGGGAAAAGCATAAGGGTGACCTGGACATTATCTTTCCAATTCATAATATATGTGCAAATTAATGGGCTCTATTTGTTCCCAGAACTGTATATTTGATATCATTGACATTAGTCCGACATTTAGTCCATGGTCAACAGTCTTCTAGGATGAGATGATTAAATAATCTTTCTAATATCTTAGTTCCAAATTAAGCAACCCCACAGCATTTACAATGCATTTTTATTTTATTGCCTCAGACACTTAACTGGAGCTTAGCCTTTCGGTGCTAGGTTCAGCTGTTGTTTGATCTTCACATGTCTATAGTTGTTCTTTATAACTGGTATAAAAAGTGATAAGAGGAATGTGTGAATGTATAGCAGCCACTTAATCACCTGGGGCACATTCCAGTTAATTTGATGTGCTGCATTATTGATTTATGTTGTGTTTTTGCTGATTCTTTTAATGGGCAATTGTTACATCCATGAAGTATTTAAATCAACATTGCTGTTTAAAAAACCTCACTAATGTGGCACTGGCAGGAATGGCTCAGTAAGCTCAGTCTACCATCATTACATTGCAAACTGAACAGCATTAAACTTAATGGTAGTAGCATCTTTGAGATGGCAAACGTGGTGTGAAACACCATAACAACAATCTACTATTTCCTGAAATCATAGTATGGGAACATTACATATTTTCTTCTGACTACACCTCACTGTGCCTTGTGCACACTCTTTATAACAATGCATAGATTACAGCATGCCGGAGACACCTCATTGACTGTTTTGCATTTAATGCGTAGTGGTGCCTACTCAGGCATTTATTTATTCAGGGGTCTTTTTAGGTACTGTGCACTGTACAATTGATCAGTGGAATGATTGAATTAAACTCAACCGTTGATCATTATTCTGGGTCACATTTCAGTTGATTGTTTTTTTGTCCACTATGCCTCTCCAGTCAAGAGCCACTATCATGCAAATCAAGCTAGGTCCTGTACAGTATGTACAGCTCACTTTGAATTGCCAGGCCTGATCCACACTGGCTGAGTGATTAGCAACCTCAGACCGGCTATGGCCTTTTTGGGCCTCATCAGTGCTTGTTTTCTATGACATAATGAGCATGGGACCCATGTCTAAGGGTACCTGTAACACTGAAGAAAATGAGAAGGAGATTGAGAAATGCTTGAACCACTGGTAATTACCCTGGACCACACTCCAATCCATCTCTTTTGCTCACAGTGCTATTTCCGACAAGAACCTTCATACTGCAAAACTGCCACCTCAGGATGCGAGGGAGACTAATAAAAAACATGTTAAAAGATCCAGTTCTCTGTATGGTTCAAATGTAATTATGAAGTAATCAATGGGTTAATCTACTAAATTGCTGCAGCATGGCTCCTTTCTTACGAACTCATGCAATGTAAGAGAATTGCAATAATAAGGTAGATGTAAAGGTATAAGATATAAGATATTGTTTGAGCACCTGACTGAATGATGACAGATTAGATACTTGGGGGCATATTCACAAGGAGTTATCGCCGCGTTAGCGGCACTTTTCTGCCGCTAATGCGGCAATATTTTTATCGCCGTATTACCAAGCTGTCGCTAACAGCCGTTAGCGACAGCTTTCTGCCGATAGCGGCCGCATCCAGCATCGCCAACGATGTTAGCGATTACTATCGCTAATGATATGCAATGTAGGCGTTCCCATGCAAAAACGCACGCTAACCCCACTTCGCGATATTCACAACGATCACACGGACCGGCGATACGTTAAAAAACAGCCGCTAAGGCCCGTTAGCTGCTGGGACTTAAGACCAGAAAATAGCTGGTCTTAAAAATGGAGACAACACTTGGGGCCTCATCTCAGCAGGTTTTGGTGCTGGACAGCGCTGCAAGCAATATTGCAGCGCTGCCCTGTGACAAAACTACAGTGCAGGAATGTGCAGCCTCAACAAGATAGTGCGCATTCCTGGGCCCCAGTCATGAAAAGTGTTGCAGCGCTGCGACAAGACAGCGTTGCAACAATTCTCACTACGCCCTTCTTGTGACAGCATGGATGCGCTGTATTCACTGGACAGCGCTCCATGACACAAGTAATGACAGATACGTCTGGAATCCTGAAGTATCTGTCTGTGCTAAAGTCACGCATTGCTGCAGTCATGTGACAACCATGACGCAACTCCATCAATGCATGGGGCCAGCCTATCCCTGTGGCACTGCGTCACCCTCATGCCTGCCATCAGGCAGGCGGAAGGTACTGACGCAGTGCCGTTCATGAGGGGTGCCCGAATGTCGGCGCTGTTGGGGATCCATCGGTGTTGGTTGCGCGCTGCGGTGTCATTGCTTGGAAGCATTAGCGGAGTGTTGGAGCGGAGGGAGTTGACGAGACGTTCTTCGGTGGCCTTGATCCAACTCCGAGGGTGTGCGATGATGGCGGTGGCGTCCGGTGGGCAAGGTGAAGACGTGATGTATCCAATGATGGTCGGTCCAGGAGAGTCTAGTGTTGTGGCTGTAGTTGAAGTTCCCGCTGGCGGAGGTGACGTGCTCGACCGTGTGTCCTGCTATGTGGCTTGTTGAGGTAACTTGCTGCTTGCGTCTGATGTTGGGGACCTTCCCCAGGAGGGGGTGGTGTTCTGGTCACTGGGGTTGTCCAGGTGGAACTTGAGTTCACTGAGTAGGATGTCGTTGGTGGATGGGAGACCCTGGGGTGCAATGAGGTCTACAATGGTATTGGAGAATGGGGGGCCATGGCCTGGGGGACCTGCACATGAGGGTGCCGCAGAGGATGTGCATAGGCCTTGTCCGGATCTGGGAGTTGAGGTGGTCCATGGTCACCCTTGGGTCATTAGAGTGCGTGGTCAGTCGGAGTCTGCTTCTGTAGGTGATGGCAATGCTTCCTCCTTGACGATCGGGGTGCTCCTTGCGGGTGATACTGCAGCCGTAAGTGATGGCGATGGCGATGTCCGGTCCGGAGCAGATGTTGGTCCTGGCAGGCAAGGTGGCATCCAGGGTTGATGGCGAGGAGGGTGCTGGCGTCGTAGCGGTGGAGTGTCCAAGAGGAAGGCTCCTTGGTGCTGAGCGCGGTCCAGGGGCAGACGGACAAAAACTGGCTTGCCTATGGGTTGCCTTTGGCACGGGAGATGTCCATTACAACGCAGGCAGTACATCCTTAACAACGCAACTCCGACAACGCAGGTGCCTTTACATCGCATTTGATTACAACGCATTGTGAGGTCAGTAATGGGGTAATTTTAAGGTTTTCGGGTTGGTATGGGTTTTGGATGTCGGATCAGGAAATTGGGGTGTGTTGTGGGGTAAAATATGAAAATTGGGGTGTGCATTTGTGGCAAAATATGAAAATTGGGGTGTGCATTTGTGGTAAAATGTGAAAATTGGGGTGTGCATTTGGGGTACAATATGAAATTAGGGTGTAAGTTTTGGGGGCTCAAAAAGTAATTCCAGGGTTCACGGTTGGGTTTGGGTGCAAAGGTTAGTTCAGGGTTGCACTCACTGAAGTGGGAATAGTGACATTTATGTCTCCGCTATGCAACACCTACCCTACTGTTGCAATGTGCCTAGTATTAGTATGCATTGGAATGGAATGCGATGTTATGTCATGCGTCGTAACTACATATGTGCCTTTGGCACACGAGTGGTACACCCGCTGTGCATGGGCGCACAACGGCCGCCATTGAGAAGTGCTGGGGGGGGCTGGACAGCTGTGAGGTGGTAAATGCCGGAAAGAATACTGGATGGGACGTGGACGCGGGGATGTGTGTGTGAGCGGGTGTTGTAAATATTTTAATGAGGGAAGTCTTACCTCGAAGCCGGGCCCTGTGTCTTCGTAGCTCCTGCTCTCCTGCGTCTGCTTCCAGGGACAGAAAGAAGGCAGCCAGGCTCCCTCCCCTGAGTCAATCACAACGCAGCAATGCGGTGGTGGGATTGGTAATGGGCAACGGGACAAGGCATGCAGCCAGGGGCTGGAGGGGTGGGCATGTTCTCCATGTAGGCTGTAATGCAGCCTGCATTGCGCATGACTGCTTTGTGTTGCCTGAGTGGGCCGACCAAACAGTCATTGCGCACTTGAGTGGGCATGCCAATCCGCCCATGCCCTGCTCCGTGCTTGGAGCAGTCCTACCCACCTTTCCACCTCCTAAGGATACATAGAATGATTACATCAGTAAGTTATCATCATGTGATGATTGTCCCTCTTCTGCACTGCCTGAAGGCAGTGGGGCAACGCTCTTCCACCATAGCGGATGAGCCGCCACTGGGGGTGCGTCATCTACGTGTGATAAGCCTGAGCGACTCGCCCCCCGGCCCTCCTGCGCTACGCGTCCCACCTTCTCCTTACCTGGACAGGACCTCTGACCTCGGCCAGGGACCTGCGCTCTCCCTCCGTAGCTCCGGCTGCTGTGCTGTGCATCTGCCCTAGGCAGGACTCAGTGCAGGTAGGGGTTGGAGCCTCGGCTCCTGCCTAGGTTGTGCCCTTCTTGGTTTTGCCCCGTTGTCTCTCTAACTGCCTTTCCTCATTGTGCTTTTATTCTTTTGTGCTTTTTATTCTCTTTTCACTTATTGTGCCTTTGTTTGTTATTGTGCCGTTCCGCCCTCTCTGCCCGTTTTTTCCCGCTTCCCCACCCGCCGCTGCTGCCCCCGCGGGCCCTCCCCCGCCAATTCCCGCTCCTGCCTCCCATCCGTGCCTCCCTCCCCCGCCCCTATTTAATGCCATCCGCTGCACGGCCACGCCGTTGGTGCGCCGAAGGTGCGCCAAAGGCAAGCCTGTCGGCACCCCTCCGCGAGCCAACCGCGGCCGGTGCCAGGAACCCTGGATCTATGACCTTCCACCGTTATGACTCCACTACCCTCTTCGCACTCAACCCCAGAAGAAACAACAACTGCCAAAGATCGACGCCGAACACCACCCTCCTTGACAACCTCGCCAACCTCGGACTGAAGCAGCTCGTCACCACCCCTACCCACAGAGCCGGACACACCCTCAACCACATCTTCGCAGGAGGGACAAACATTCACTTCAGCCACACCACGGAGCCCCTCTGGACAGACCACCACTGCGTACACTTCACCTTCAACACCACCACCCCACCCACCCCCTCCCCAATGCCTTGAGACCCTCACGGGTGAGTAGCGTGCTCTATTAACCCCTGATTGATTGATTGATGGACATTGACACCGTGGCGCAATCCACTGCACTCTCTCCAAATCTGTGACTCATCCAGCAGAAGCCTCAGCCAGGTGTGATTTCACTAGGCTGGGTACAGCAGTCACCACCTAGTCCGCTGGTGGACCTCCCGATGCAGTTGATGCAGCAGAGCCCCCTTAGGCGTGAAGTTGCAGCGCTCACCCACACAAGTTTGGCGTAGCACAGGGGCCTCACCCTCCACAGCGTGCGACCAGCCCAACATCAACCGGCCTGTGATGCAGAGAGGCACTGCCAACCATTGGTAATCCCCTCCGTGCACACCAGTGTAGTTGTGGATCGTAGTATGCGATGCGGACCTCACTACGTAGGTGTGCAGGAGCGCCTCTACCATTAACAGCTCCAAGGGGCGCAAGGCGGTCTTCTCACACAGGTCAGCAACGTGTCTCCATGCGACCTGCCAGACTTCACCACCAGGTACGGGGGATCGTCGCGCTTCAATGTCTAGCGCCACGGCTCATCGACTCCACAGCTCCTCCACATCCCACTCCAGGCTTCAGACTCCAGGCTCCAGGCTCCGGTCCAGCAAGGCATCCAGGCTCCAGACGCAGGTCCAGCAAGGCATCCAGGCTCCAGACGCAGGTCCAGTGAGGCATCCAGGCTCCAGACGCAGGTCCAGTGAGGCAGCCAGGCTCCAGGCGCAGTTCCAGCGAGGCATCCAGGCTCCAGACGCAGGTCCAGCGAGGCATCCAGGCTCTAGACGCAGGTCCAGCGAGGCATTAAGGCTCACATCCTGGTCATCCTGCATGTTGGCTGGCTTGCAGGGGTGGTTGATGTGTGCTGCACTTGGCCCTGGCTGCTCCATTGTGCATGTTATTGTTTTTTATGCCTATTTTCAATTGGGGGTTGACTGATAGGCTATTTTTTGCATTAGAGGCAAGAAAGCTCATGTTGGGCTGACTAACGTGAGTTTTTTTGCTGCTAATGGGCCTATCGCTGGTTTTCGCCCGCTAACGCCGGAATTCCTATTGCCATCGCGCCAACGTTAGCCGCAGTTTTCACCGCCGTTCCCTGATACTATCACCATGTAGCGACAGCTTGGTAATACGCCACTAACATGGCGATAGTTTTCAGGGTTAGGCGGCGATAAAAACTGCCGCTAACTGGCGTTTGCGATAGGTATCGCCGGTCCTTGAGAATATCCCTCTTGGTGTCTACTTTAGACTCAACCAGACATGGGCTGAGAAATGGCATTTCTGATTTTTTTCTGAATCTTTAAGAAAGTCTCTTTGAGTGTTAAGAAGAGAGTAAAATAGTTGCTTTGTTAGAAATGGAATTCCTGGCTGGCTGAGGTATGTACCCAGGCCAAGCAGACCACCACCCTAGACAGGTTAAGCAAGATACACACTAAAAGATAACCTGGGCTCACCCTCTGTTAGCTTCGCAAAGAGCAATCAACCTTATCTAAAGAGGCAATGTGTAAAGTATTTGTGCAACACCCAGACACAGTAACACAATGAATACACCACAAAAGGACTATGCACATGTTTATAAAAATAGATTATTATATTATAAAGAAAACAAGACCATACAGACAAATAACCAATTAAAGGAATAAATGCAGTAAAGCACTTAGAAGCAAGTAGCGCTAAAAAGGTTATTTTAGGTCACACTGGACCCGGGTAAAGTCAGAGTTTGGGCCGACCACGATGGAGCGCCAGCTGGCTATAGGCCCATGCAGGCCCCAGTGAACAAAGTATCTTTCCTGGCCATAAACAACAAGATGCGTTGATGTCGAGTCCCACAGGCACAGGATGCGTCCATCTGCTCCATGCAGTGAAGGTGATGTGTCAGTTTCCGAAGACAGGTGCTGGAGTCGGGAGGCATCGAGCAATATCCCGGATTCTGTCGAGCAGTCGAAGGGATGCGTCGATCTCACTTTGCTGCAGCAGCCTTGATACACTGTCCGATGCGTCAATCTCTGGATACAAAGTGCTGATTCCGAGACGATGCACTGATTTTACTCAAGCAACCTGGTCAATGCGCTGTTTCTGCTACAAACAGACAGGGCATGCAACGAAATCTGTGTTGCAAGAATCTGGGTCAATTGCAGTGAGCCAGTCACAGGAGTAGGGGTAGAGACTTTGATAGCCCTGAGTCTCAAGCAACAGGAGGCAAGCCAACAAGTCGTTGGAGATCATTTGGAGTGAAGGCAAAGTCCTACTCTCCTTCAGGAGAGTCGGAGAGCAGCAGGGCAACAAACAGAAAAGCAGGCCTTCCAGATCAGCAGTTCAGTTGAGTCCTTTAAGCAATGCAGCAGTTCTTCTCCTGGCAGAGCTTAGTTACAAGTCCAGTAGTGTCTGATTTTAGGGGGTCATATACCCAGTACTTATGCCTAAAGTGCCTTTGATGTGGGGGTGACTTCAAAGCAACTCTCTGAAGTGCACAAAGATCCCTTTCAACCCAGTCCTGTCAGGCTATCTGTGAAGGGAAATCAGTCCTTTGTGTGGGGACAAGACACTGTCCATTCAAGTGAAGTGTTAACGCCTCCCTTCCATCCTGCCCAGGCAAAGCCATCAGAATGCAGATTACATAGAAGTGTATTCAGGCACACCTATCCTTACTGTGTTGTGGCTGTCTAGAGGGAATGCACAAAGTGCAGCTGTCATCCACCCCAGACATGTATTGTAGACAGGCTGCAAAGCACACAGAGGTATAGGCACAGAGAAACGCTCACTTTCTAAAAGTGGCATTTCTAAAATAATAATGCCAAATCCAAGTTTACCAGTAAGGACGATTTGTCATTACCATTCCAAACATGTGAAACATGAAAAATCTACTCTCCTCTCATCAGGAATTACAGCTTAAAAGTGAATTAAGGAATTCCCAATGCTGACCTAGGAGAGAAGTAGGCCTCACAGTATTGAGGCTGATTGTCACTACAAGGGCATGGAAAACATACCAGTACATGTCCTACCTTTCATTTACACAGCACCCTTCAGTTAGGGCTACCTTGGGCCTACCTTGGGGGTGACTTATGTGGAATAAATGGGGAGTTTCAAGCTTAGCAAATAGTTTTAAATGACAAGTCAAAGTGGCAGTAAACTGCACACACAGGCCTTGCAGTGGCAGGTCTGAGACAGGTTTGAAAGCTACTTCTGTAGGTGGCACTATCAGTGCTGCATACCCACTAGAGGCGAAGAATGCAGTGGTGTGGTGGGGACAGAAGTGAGGCGAGGAATGCAAGGGGAGTGGGGCGGCCCCGCAGCTCATGCTGAAGAGGCACTGCTTGCCTGCCAGCCCCAGAGTTTGGTCTGGCTCCAGTGCCGAAAGAAGTATGGCAGGAAGAAGGAAGGAGAGGCATGGTCTGTGTGCCTGTCCGCGCTGAGGCAGAGAGACGCCACGTCCTACCAACAAGTCAAGGAGATAGGCCCGAATATGGTAGGCTTGTAACAGCGCGTTGCGGATTTACCAGGGTGCATGCAGGTGCATGCAATTTGTCCACCACCGCCCCATGCCCTGAACCCAGTTGGCCTGCCTCTAAGCCCCCATCACCCCCTGTGTTGCCTCTGCACTGCCCCCTGTATTGCTGCTCGAAACCGCCTGGGGAGGCCGGCAGGGAGGCCCAGAGCTAGTCGGTTACCTTGCCTCCCACCTTGCTGCCATTTGATATCTTTTAAGAGGCCACCAGTGAGGCCACAAGTGTGTTCTAAGGCTGGAGCACACGTTGGGGTGCTGTTCCTGTTTGTTTATCCATTTTTTCTCATCTGACCCCCATGAAACTGCCTTTTGGACCTTTGGACTGGCTCCCAACTAGTTTCTCCAGGCAGTGGTGTCGTGACCTGTGTAGAGGTGGAAGATGGAGAAGAAAGCCAGGAAGAGGAGGAGATTGATATGCATGGCATTTGCCCTCCAGTAGGGGGGGCCTCGCCAGGGGGTTGAGTGCTTAGCAGCAGAAGTGGTTGAGCCAGGTCTTGGTGCGGTTTGAGGCCCGCTCTCCCCATGCTATCACACCCTCATTCTCAGCAGTTTTACTTAACCGGCAGCTGGGGAGGGGCTCAAACCACAAGTTCTAGCTTGACCCATGGCAGCAAGGGGTCGACAACATGTTCACTGCACCAGGCGGTGCCTAAAGGTCGCTTGTTGAGTTTGTTCTTTTTCCTCATCATGACAGCCATAACCTTGTTCCTCCATTGTCATATTGGGAGTCTGGAACTATTTATTAATCAGTCTAATATTTATTGCAAGGTGGGGTGCACTTTTTATTTATTTCTGGCCACACAAGATGTGTTTACCTTTAAGGAGGATGTCTAAATGAAAACTTGATGCTAGAGTGGGGGGCTCAATGGCGAAAGAAGGTGAAAAGAAAGACCAGCACCCTTGATGGTTATAGTGAAAAGGATGTAGAATGTCGAAAGAAGGCTTTCCTTTGTTCCCAAAACTCATGAGACAACTTTGATGATGCACATGCCCCTCAACCTACTTCTTTGGCCAGCCAGATGCTGGTGCTTTTGAGACCAATAGTGCTGGGTGCACATTTCAAGCTCAGGCCTCATAAATCTCAGATTTTCCATCTGTAAGTGCCCCCCCCTTCCAGTTAAGGCTTCCTCTAAGTCAGCAAAACCGCCCAGTTTTAAGCCACCACCCGGAAGCCGTGTAACACTTGGTCTCAAACGGAGCCTAGGGGGAGCGAGCTTGCAACCAGTGCCGGGTCTTGTGTGATTAGTGCCGTGGGTTTGGCAGTTACCCTGGGCAAGATGATTGAATCTATCCTGGATGCTAAGTTGAAAGACCTGTTAGATCGTCTCGAGTCTATTGATTCAAAACTCTCTAACCTCGTAAACAAGCAGAACTCTGAAGGTAGCAGACCAGTTCACATGTCTGCTAACATTGCCAGAACTAGTCTCCAGCAAGATTGCTCCCCTCCTGAGGTGGTGTCTGTGAACAATCCTCTTGGCCTCTGTGATGGTACGGACCATGGGGTCCCAGCCACTATCGGTACAACTTCAACCTGTATGGCGCAGGGGCCCCGAGCGGAGCATCACCCTGCCTGCTGTAATACTATCATTTCTAACTGCAATCTAGGGCTGACCCTTGGTTCTATCTCGTAGTGTGACTTGCAGCCTGCCCTCACATCATCGTGCTTGCTGATGTGCCAACCCTTCGTTTGGGGGTTGAAGAGCCAACTGTGGACTTAATCCATAAATCAGCACACTGACTGCATGTCAATATTGGGTCCGAGATTAGCTTTTTAATGAAGTTTTGATGGCCAGAAGTGTGGGCTGGGTGGGAAGCAGCATAAGTAATTTCCAGGAGACATTGTCATCATCACGTTCCGTAATCCAAGAGTTGCAGGGAGCCTGCTTGACACCTTCTGACAGGGTTGGCACAAAAACAGCAAAGTTATGCTTCTACCTCTTGGGTATTTCTACTGCCCATGGTTAACTTACCTCTTAAACCGGCCAACTTGGTGGATGTCCGGGGTCCCAAAATACTCCGCCCACATCCTTTTAATATTCAGGTCCAGAATCGGTTTTGGCCATTGGGAAGCTTGACGGATGTGGATTGACTCTGGAATGGCTCTTGTACGCCTGCTTGTGCCCCACTGGATGGTGAGTATGGCATGGACAGGCATCTCGCGGAGCAGGGCCTCAGTCTAGATCAGGCCAGTTCACCGCCACCCCGTTTTTGCCCCTTGCGCAAGGGGTGTCTTTCCTTTGGGTGAAGGTCCTGTAATCTCACTGTATTCCATCCTTGCGACTGTTGATAATGTTGACAATGATACCTCTATCCCAAGGACCCCTGGAGACCCTACTAATCAGCTGAAAATGCTCTCCTGGAACATCGTTGGGTTATCTAATAAAAAGGATGACAATGATTGGGCTGTTTTAATTTCGATCTATGACTTGATATTCTTGCAAGAGTCTTGGGTCACAGAAGCTATAAACTTGAATGGGTTTGTGGCCTATGTGGTCCCGGCGACTCCTTCTTCTTCTGGGAGAGCTATGGGTGGTCTAATTGCAAACATCCGAGTCACCCTGGAGTGCAAAATGTGTTTGATCTGTACTGGATGCCCTCGTGTCCAAGCACTCCTTTTGACGTGGCCTAATGGCATTAACATTATTTTTATGAATATTTATAAAGGATCTTTTGGTTCGGAGGCATGTACTAATATAAACACACTTGTTCAGATATATCTTGGGCATGGATTTCGAATAAGCCTATTTGACCTCAGGGTTTCACATTGTGGTTGGTGGTGATTTTAATGTTAAACTTGCCTACTTGCCTCAGTCTAATAAATTTGCTATTCTGCAAAAAGTATGTCCTGGGGGTACCCCAGCAGCGTTACCTGAAAACTAAGGCGCTTTTAAATATGGTTATCACTTTTGATCTTCTTAATGCCTGTGCTGAGGTTGATCCTGCTTATTTGTCAAGGGGTATTATGAGTCAATTATCAATTATTTTTTTATATCCCAGGCCCTAATGGTGAGGGTTCGGACAGGTGGCACCTTTGTAATGGTATTGAGTGACCACAATCCTTTGTGGTTGGGCTTTGGTATCCATAAAGGAGTAAGTACGGTCAGGGACAACCCTGTCTCATCTCTAATAGTCCAGTCCCAGGGGCTTCACTTGGTTTGGAGGCATGCTGATCAGGGTGCTGTGATGAACAACTTGTGCACCAACCATCTTGATCCTCTCTTGGATTGTCTAAACCCCCTGATTGATTTGCGGGATGAGGATCATTGTTTTAACTGTTTAGGGCTGGCCAACAAAAAATTTCTCATGAAGCCAATTAGATCTGTCACCCCAGGGGCTAGGTGGTTCGATTTCTCCTGTAGGAAGGCCTCCTCCAATTTGCATTGGGCTTTGAAGGAGATCCCTAGAGATAGCCAGAAGATCCAAGTGCTTAGAGTTGAGTATAAACGGTCCCTGATTAAGAAAATAAAAGAGCTCAAAATGGAGTATTGGGGAGGCTGGTACAGTCCTGTAAGTTGAAGGACGCCACAACTATTTGGAAGGTGGTTAAGGACATTGGCTCCCTGGGTTCAAATGTTGACTCTGTTATTACCACCATTAGCTCAAAGGTTTGGGTGGCTCATTTTAGTGCCTTATGTCTTTCGGACTTGTCTCAAATAGGTCCAGAGGCAGTGGTGGAATTGCCAATTAATATAAGCTTCACACTGGAAGAGATCTGAGATGCCATCATGAAGTCTCAATCTAGCAAAGCCCCACGGCCAGATTGGGTCCTTATGGACATATACAAATCAGTCCCGGAACTATGGGCCCCATTATTGTGCAACTGAATAAATGCCTTTACTATCACTGACCTCCCCGACTCGTGGCACACTGTTACCATCGTGCCTATCTTTAAAAAGGGAGACTTGCAGTCCCCTAGTTGTTATTGCCCGATCTTCCTGTTGGACTGTGCCGTAAAAATTGCAGGGAGGGTGGTGTTGGAGCCTCTGTTGCCCTGAGTCACGGAGACCAACATGCTGTTGGAGGTGCAATATGGGTTCCAAGTGGGGCTGGGCACTGTGGAGCAATGCTTACATTTGCCTTTGCATATTAGCAAATATACCATCACAAAGTAAGGCTTCCTTTGTCTAGCTTTTGTGGACCTGCCAAACGCCTTCAACAGTGTGGTAAGATCTAAACTGTGGGACTTGCTTGAGGGTATATGGGTGGACTTAGGGCTCATTCAATTTTTGCGGGCCCTTCATTTCGATCTTTTGACATCCGTAAGATTTGGCCCAGCTGGGGAGCGCAATAGCAGCTTTCCGCTTGAGAAGGGTTTACGCCAAGAGTTTGTATTGGCCCCTATGCTATTCCTATTGTACATCAATGACCTTGAGAATGCTCTCTACCTGTGCAGCAGATGCACCATTTGTAGGTGAGAAAAAAGTTCTGGCGTTACTCTATGCGGATAATGCCATTTTGCTTGGGAGAACACACAAGAGCCTCAATACCCTTTTTAGGAGTTTGCTAACTTCATGCAATCCTTAGGGCTAGCCACAAATCACTCTAAAACTTTTTCCATGTTTTGTGGCCCCAAATCTGTGAAGATGAAGAGTGTGTTTCTGCAGGGCCACCCTGTTGCCCCTACACAGGATTTTTCCTACTTGAGTGTGGTTTTTGATGCCAGGGGTAGCTGGGGCCCCTGCAGATATAAAACCTCACAAAGGTTTTCCAATGCTGCGGGCTATATCCACAACCTAGGCTGACGCATTGGAAAAAACCTGTGGTTCCCCTCTTGGAGGTCTTTAGGAGCAAATGTTTACCCATTCTCACCTATGGGATTGGTATCTGGGGATATTCTAACACCACCGCCCTTCAGAGGGAAGAGAATGTGGTCCTGAGACCCATCTTAGGCATACCCACAGCCTGTGCCACTTGCATTGTCCACCAGGAGTTGGGGGTTGAGTTTGTTGAAGACCGTGTTAAACTGGCCTCCCTGGTGTTTTGGTGCACAATGTTGGTGAATTCGCCCACAGGTTTTAATAGGAAGGTGTTCTCTGACTGCCTAGCCTGAGACAGAGTCCTGGCCATACCTTGGCTACAATACGTTAAGCATAAATGCTTTACCTTGGGAAAAACAAATTTTTTTCCTTCCCCACTGCTATTGTCAAGGCTGACATTACCTGGCTAGAAAAGCATTTCATACTGGGATAATGCAGCTTAGAGAAGCAGAGGAACTATCCAAAACCTCAGTAAGGGAGTATGGGCCTCTGCAGATCACCCCTAATATGGAGCCATACCTGTCTTGGGGGTATGCCCCTGGGACAGATTCCTATTAACCAGATTCAGATTCTGTATGAGAAGTCAGCATTTGAGCTTTCCTTTGGGCCAGTTCGACCCCAATAAGTTTTTAATCTGTCTTTGCGATGAGTCCTCGCCCCAGAGATTGCTTCATTTTACTTTTTTCTGTAAATTCTATTTGGTATTCTCCAAAACGTTTTCAATTCCTTTAATCCGAGTTTGCAGTATTAGAAGATGGGCCAAGGCCTTCCTTTACTTGCAAGGGTTAAACCCCTTTTTTTTTATAGAGGGTCCTGTTGCCAGGAGAAAAGAAATGTTGTTTTGACAGCCTGATCCTTCCAGTTTGATCTGTTTATATGATGATTGAAGAGCGTTGAGCCCCATGGCAGGATTCCCTTACTTGGCTTAAGGAGGACTTTGTTTGCGATTTCTGTTGCTTTTAGACTTTTTTTTATTGAGATGATCATAAGATGTGTTTTTAAAATTGCTTTTTATGTTTGTAATGTGCTTTTATGGCTGTGATTCATTGCTGAAATAAATCACTGCTGCAGGCCCACTAGTAGCATTTAATTTATAGGCCCTGGGTATGTGGCATACCACTTTACAAGGGACTTTCAATTAAATCAGATATGCCAAACATCTGTACACCAATTACTCACAGGTTTAGAGCAGAGAGCACATGCAGATTAGCACTGGTCAACAGTGGCAAAGTGTTCAGAGTCCTAAAGAGTCCCAACAATAAGAGGGTCAGAACAATAGGAGGAGAAGACAAAATGTTTGGGGTGACCCTTCAGAGAGGGCCATTTTTCTACAGCCTTTAATGTAGAAAGTAATACCTGCAGTATCTTCAAGTGCTGGTGGGAACTCAGATGCCTTCTGCAGCCCTCCCATGGGCAGGTTTAGTGTTTAATGTTCAATTCCTCACAAAAATGTATGCATAACTTTTCAAATTCTCACCGGTGCCTTCCTATCGCAGTGATAGCCTTCAATGTCTATTACAATGGATAGGCCCAAATGTGGGTCCTGTGCTCCTGGTGCCAGAGGACTCGAGCTGCATCCTATGAACGAGGCCCAAAAAGGCCAAAACCAGTTTGCAATTGCTTGTGTTCCCTTCTGGAGGGGGCCACACATGGCAGTTCGATATGGACTGTTCCCATGTGTTGCGTGTGGTTGGCCTCTGTCTGAGTGGCATCAAGAGGGAAAAACAATGGACTGGAATGTGGCGCCAAAGGATTTCCAGTGGCTGGGATTATTTCAAGCATTCCATCACATGGACACGTGGACCCTCCAGTGCCTATACCATACTCCTCATAGGTAGGTAGCACTTTATGCATGGGAAATGGAATTGTAAGTGCTACTCGCATTGATTGGCTCTCCAAAGCCCACTGCAGATTCCCCAGAACATTTAGGGCCTTCTATGCGGACTGCAGACTCTGCATCATGTTATGGCCAGTTAATCCTCTTTACAAGCAGGTCATGGCATAGATGCCTAGTGCACCTCGGTTATCCCAAGGTGGAACTTGAAATGCCCTGTTCAGCCTCTCTTTGAAATATTTTCTCTGCGTCCCAGTTATTAGGAAGTTACAGACACTGCCCAAGGGCATTTGTTACCAGGTAAGTACCAGGGCTGCTCAAACTAGACTTATTCCAAGAGATGGTACTTGGTTTGTAACACAGACATACTTTGACAATGTACTCTATCTCAAAAAAATCAATGTTCAGTCCATCTTTAAGAAGAATAGATCTTTATTTGAATGTAGGTAAAGCATTGCAGTTACGATGCAGAACAACTCACGTTAGTCAGTCCTAGCACCTAATATGTTCAAGATAAGAACAAAACAACGTTATAGTGCTTAAGAGATAAGGTGTTCTTATCAGAATCACAGGCGATTCTAAGGGGCAGTTAAACGTTATTGGCTGGAAAACTCAAGTCTCTAATCTCTAAAATTAGAATTGAGATCCCCATGTGCAAGGATATTGCATGTCTAAGCCTGAGAATGCCTGCCCTTAAATTAAAAATGGGAGACAACTCTAAACCAATACAAGCTGCTAATATCACGTTGATCATGAAGCATAAATATGCAAAATTCCTTAGCATTAATATCTAACATCTTTGTTTTTTTATTTTAATACACTTTCAAATTGTTCCTTTACTTTTCCTTACGAAGTTGTCCACCCCGATTGCAGAGGTCCCGCAAAGTGTGCAAAATTTCCATAATTTGCTTTTACATAATTAGATTAAATTATGGCACAATTACGCATAATTACATGGAATTACTCGAAATGTAAATCAGTCATTTTGCAATATATTTTAGAGTGATGCATCCTGTGGTCAATTTTAAACAAAAACACAGCGAACAACAGCTATTCACATTCTGTTTTACTTGTGTGTTTGCTGTAAATGTATACAGGGAATGACACATTTACTGTACAATTTTATAGCTAATGGTCCATAGTTATGCAAACTGGTGTAATGGCATCATTTCGCCAATTCCGTGTAATAAACGTGATGCAAAATTCCTGAAATTTCTCGACTTACATGATGTAATTTACATTTCGGCCAGGCCTATTGCCGAACATCAAATACAGCTGCAAATGTACTACTAGTAGTACATTTACAGGTGTAGATGACATTTTCACTCATAGGAGGAAACATGTAGGTCTATACTTCAGAGTAAAATTGCACTCTGGTTTTTTTAAAGCAGTAGAGGTATTTAAAAAAAAAAGAGTTCATTTACTACTATTAAATTTACATTTGTAGATTTACCTTTGTGAATATCTCACAGTTGTAAGTAAAAAATGGGGGCGCCTACCCTGGATATGCAAGTGTCATTGTAGTGACCACTGTCAACTACGAGACTGAGCATGGCATGGACACACCACTGGAAATCCCTTTCTTCAGCTAGAACACAAAACATTCAGAATTCAATTTCTACATGAAATGGTTGACAGCTATGTTAGAACTAGAAGACAACTAGAGGGCCTGTCATCTTTCTGTGATAATTACTGGAAGGATATGGTAAAAAAAAGTGGAGTAAAGTAGTTGCAAAGTAGGCATGTGATAGTAATAGCCATATTTAAATGGTAACAGATCTTACTATTTGTATTAGGGACAAACGAAATGCTAAAAAGTAGTGATCGCAATAAAGCGCAAGGGATTTTGGGGCATATTTACGAAGAAATGACGCAGTGCAGCGCTGCAAGCAATTTAGCAGTGCCACGCTGAATTGTTTAAAAAACACAGGGAAGCGCCGTATTCACAAGAATACGGCGCATCCCTGTGTTTTCCCTTGCGCCGGCGCAAAAAAGCTGCCTAGCGCCAATACAGACACCCTTGCGCCATGGTGCAAGGGTGCCTGTATTGCAGGGATTATTGTTTATGTGCAGGAAGTGGCACCTTCCTTCACATAATCATTAAAGACGATTTGCTCCTTCTATGTGTGCTGCAGAAAAAGAAAGAGCAAAAAATGGGGAGAAATAAAAGCATTTCTACTTGTTGAGCCACTCTAACTCCCGCTTTTCAATGGCACTGCCTCAGATTTACAGCTCCTTGTAAATCTGGGGAAGTGTAAAAAAAGCAATGGGTGTTGCGGTGGGAAGTCCACAGCAACTGCTATTGCATGCCCCTTTGACACAGAAAAATGTGTGAAAAGGTATGATATTTACAATGAGGCGTTAAGCCATGCAAAGTTGCTTTGCGCCGCATTGTAAATAGGGAAAAAGAACAATTGATGGACAGAATGCAGAACAATGTCATACATTCACCCCAGTACAGTGATCTGGGCCTAAATCCATCGTTTTGTTGCTCACCATGCCATTCCAGTTTGAATCCAGCCATATGCAAATCAGTCTTGACCCTGTGCCTCTTGGGAACAGTCCAGCCCGAACTGCCAGGCCAGGTCCTCCCTGGACTGGAAACAAGCATCCTAGAACCGGTTTCGGGGTTTCACCCCTCATCAGCAAGGATAGCTTGACTCCAGTGGCATGGAGAGCACGGGACCCACGTCTGGGCATACCCGTCCCACTCAGGGTGACAAATGCAAAAAGAACAATTGATGGACAGAATGCAGAACAATGTCATACATTCACCCCAGTACAGTGATCTGGGCCTAAATCCATCGTTTTTTGCACACCATGCCATTCCAGTTTGAACCCAGACATATGCAAATCAGTCTTGACCCTGTGCCTCATGGGAACAGTCCAGCCCGAACTGCCAGGCCAGGTCCTCCCTGGACTGGAAACAAGCATCCTAGCACCGGTTTTGGGGTTTCAGCCCTCATCAGCCAGGATAGCTTGACTCCAGTGGCATGGAGAGCACGGGACCCACGTCTGGGCATACCCGTCCCACTCAGGGTGACTAATGCAAAAAGAACAATTGATGGACAGAATGCTGAACAATGTCATATATTCACCCCAGTACAGTGATCTGGGCCTAAATCCATCGTTTTTTTGCTCACCATGCCATTCCAGTTTGAACCCAGCCATATGCAAATCAGTCTTGACCCTGTGCCTCATGGGAACAGTCCAGCCCAAACTGCCAGGCCAGGTCCTCCCTGGACTGGAAACAAGCATCCTAGGACCGGTTTCGGGGTTTCACCCCTCAACAGCCAGGATAGCTTGACTCCAGTGGCATGGAGAGCACGGGACCCACGTCTGGGCATACCCGTCCCACTCAGGGTGACAAATGCAAAAAGAACAATTGATAGACAGAATGCAGAACAATGTCATACATTCACCCCAGTACAGTGATCTGGGCCTAAATCCATCGTTTTTGCTCACCATGCCATTCCAGTTTGAACCCAGCCATATGCAAATCAGTCTTGACCCTGTGCCTCATGGGAACAGTCCAGCCGGAACTGCCAGGCCAGGTCCTCCCTGGACTGGAAACAAGCATCCTAGGACCGGTTTCGGGGTTTCAACCCTCACCAGCCAGAATAGCTTGACTCCAGTGGCATGGAGAGCACGGGACCCATGTCTGAGCATACCCGTCCCACTCAGGGTGACAAATGCAAAAAAGAACAATTGATGGACAGAATGCAGAACAATGTCATACATTCACCCCAGTACAGTGATCTGGGCCTAAATCCATCGTTATTTGGCTCACCATGCCATTCCAGTTTGAACCCAGCCATATGCAAATCAGTCTTGACCCTGTGCCTCATGGGAACAGTCCAGCCCGAACTGCCAGGCCAGGTCCTCCCTGGACTGGAAACAAGCATCCTAGGACCGGTTTCGGGTTTCACCCCTCATCAGCCAGGATAGCTTGACTCCAGTGGCATGGAGAGCACGGGACCGACTTCTCGGCATACCCGTCCCACTCAGGGTGACAAATGCAAAAAGAACAATTGATGGACAGAATGCAGAACAATGTCCTACATTCACCCCAGTACAGTGATCTGGGCCTAAATCCATCTTTTTTTTGCTCACCATGCCATTCCAGTTTGAACCCAGCCATATGCAAATCAGTCTTGACCCTGTGCCTCATGGGAACAGTCCAGCCCGAACCGCCAGGCCAGGTCCTCCCTGGACAGGAAACAAGCATCCTAGGACCGGTTTCGGGGTTTCACCCCTCATCAGCCAGGATAGCTTGACTCCAGTGGCATGGAAAGCACGGGACCCACGTCTGGGCATACCCGTCCCACTCAGGGTGACAAATGCAAAAAGAACAACTGATGGACAGAATGCAGAACAATGTCATACATTCACCCCAGTACAGTGATCTGGGCCTAAATCCATAGTTTTTTTGCTCACCATGCCATTCCAGTTTGAACCCAGCCATATGCAAATCAGTCTTGACCCTGTGCCTCATGGGAACAGTCCAGCCTGAACTGCCAGGCCAGGTCCTCCCTGGACTGGAAACAAGCATCCTAGGACCGGTTTCGGGGTTTCACCCCTCATCAGCCAGGATAGCTTGACTGCAGTGGCATGGAGAGCACGGTACCCACGTCTGGGCATACCCGTCCCACTCAGGGTGACAAATGCAAAAAAGAACAATTGATGGACAGAATGCAGAACAATGTCATACATTCACCCCAGTACAGTGATCTGGACCTAAATCCATCGTTTTTTTGCTCACCATGCCATTCCAGTTTGAACCCAGCCATATGCAAATCAGTCTTGACCCTGTGCCTCATGGGAACAGTCCTGCCCGAACTGCCAGGCCAGGTCCTCCCTGGACTGGAAACAAGCATCCTAGGACCGGTTTCGGGGTTTCAACCCTCATCAGCCAGGATAGCATGACTCCAGTGGCATGGAGAGCACGGGACCCACGTCTGGGCATACCCGTCCCACTCAGGGTGACAAATGCAAAAAGAACAATTGATGGACAGAATGCAGAACAATGTCATACATTCACCCCAGTACAGTGATCTGGGCCTAAATCCATCGTTTTTTGCACACCATGCCATTCCAGTTTGAACCCAGCCATATGCAAATCAGTCTTGACCCTGTGCCTCATGGGAACAGTTCAGCCCGAACTGCCAGGCCACGTCCTCCCTGGACTGGAAAAAAGCATCCTAGGACTGGTTTCGGGGTTTCACCCCTCATCAGCCAGGATAGCTTGACTCCAGTGGCATGGAGAGCACGGGACCCACGTCTGGGCATACCCGTCCAACTCAGGGTGACAAATGCAAAAAGAACAATTGATGGACAGAATGCAGAACAATGTCATACATTCACCCCAGTACAGTGATCTGGGCCTAAATCCATCGTTTTTTTGCTCACCATGCCATTCCAGTTTGAACCCAGCCATATGCAAATCAGTCTTGACCCTGTGCCTCATGGGAACAGCCCAGCCCGAACTGACAGGCCAGGTCCTCCCTGGACTGGAAACAAGCATCCTAGGACCGGTTTCGGGGTTTCACCCCTCATCAGCCAGAATAGCTTGACTCCAGTGGCATGGAGAGCACGGGACCCACGTCTGGGCATACCCGTCCCACTCAGGGTGACAAATGCAAAAAGAACAATTGATGGACAGAATGCAGAACAATGTCATACATTCACCCCAGTACAGTGATCTGGGCCTAAATCCATCGTTATTTGGCTCACCATGCCATTCCAGTTTGAACCCTGCCATATGCAAATCAGTCTTGACCCTGTGCCTCATGGGAACAGTCCAGCCCGAACTGCCAGGCCAGGTCCTCCCTGGACTGGAAACAAGCATCCTAGGACCGGTTTCGGGGTTTCACCCCTCATCAGCCAGGATAGCTTGACTCCAGTGGCATGGAGAGCACGGGACCACGTCTGGGCATACCCGTCCCACTCAGAGTGACAAATGCAAAAAGAACAATTGATGGACAGAATGCAGAACAATGTCATACATTCACCCCAGTACAGTTATCTGTGCCTAAATCCATCGTTTTTTGCACACCATGCCATTCCAGTTTGAACCCAGCCATATGCAAATCAGTCTTGACCCTGTGCCTCATGGGAACAGTCCAGCCCGAACTGCCAGGCCAGGTCCTCCCTGGACTGGAAACAAGCATCCTAGGACCGGTTTCGGGGTTTCACCCCTCATCAGCCAGGATAGCTTGACTCCAATGGCATGGAGAGCATCTGACCCACGTCTGGGCATACCCATCCCACTCAGGGTGACAAATGCAAAAAGAACAATTGATGGACAGAATGCAGAACAATGTCCTACATTCACCCCAGTACAGTGATCTGGGCCTAAATCCATCGTTTTTTTGCTCACCATGCCATTCCAGTTTGAACCCAGCCATATGCAAATCAGTCTTGACCCTGTGCCTCATGGGAACAGTCCAGCCCGAACTGCCAGGCCAGGTCCTCCCTGGACTGGAAACAATCATCCTAGGACCGGTTTCGGGGTTTCACCCCTCATCAGCCAGGATAGCTTGACTCCATTGGCATGGAGTGCACGGGACCCACGTCTGGGCATACCCGTCCCACTCAGGGTGACAAATGCAATAAGAACAATTGATGGACAGAATGCTGAACAATGTTATACATTCACCCCAGTACAGTGATCTGGGCCTAAATCCATCGTTTTTTTGCTCACCATGCCATTCCAGTTTGAACCCAGCCATATGCAAATCAGTCTTGACCCTGTGCCTCATGGGAACAGTCCAGCCCGAACTGCCAGGCCAGGTCCTCCCTGTACTGGAAACAAGCATCCTAGGACCGGTTTCGGGGTTTCACCCCTCATCAGCCAGGATAGCTTGACTCCAGTGCCATGGAGAGCACGGGACCCACATCTGGGCATACCCGTCCCACTCAGGGTGACAAATGCAAAAAGAACAATTGATGGACAGAATGCAGAACAATGTCATACATTCACCCCAGTACAGTGATCTGGGCCTAAATCCATCGTTTTTTTGCTCACCATGCCATTCCAGTTTAAACCCAGCCATATGCAAATCAGTCTTGACCCTGTGCCTCATGGGAACAGTCCAGCCCAAACTGCCAGGCCAGGTCCTCCCTGGACTGGAAACAAGCATCCTAGGACCGGTTTCGGGGTTTCACCCCTCAACAGCCAGGATAGCTTGACTCCAGTGGCATGGAGTGCACGGGACCCACGTCTGGGCATACCCGTCCCACTCAGGGTGACAAATGCAAAAAGAACAATTGATAGACAGAATGCAGAACAATGTCATACATTCACCCCAGTACAGTGATCTGGGCCTAAATCCATCGTTTTTTTGCTCACCATGCCATTCCAGTTTGAACCCAGCCATATGCAAATCAGTCTTGACCCTGTGCCTCATGGGAACAGTCCAGCCGGAACTGCCAGGCCAGGTCCTCCCTGGACTGGAAACAAGCATCCTAGGACCGGTTTCGGGGTTTCACCCCTCATCAGCCAGAATAGCTTGACTCCAGTGGCATGGAGAGCACGGGACCCATGTCTGGGCATACCCGTCCCACTCAGGGTGACAAATGCAAAAAGAACAATTGATGGACAGAATGCAGAACAATGTCATACATTCACCCCAGTACAGTGATCTGGGCCTAAATCCATCGTTATTTGGCTCACCATGCCATTCCAGTTTGAACCCAGCCATATGCAAATCAGTCTTGACCCTGTGCCTCATGGGAACAGTCCAGCCCGAACTGCCAGGCCAGGTCCTCCCTGGACTGGAAACAAGCATCCTAGGACCGGTTTCGGGGTTTCACCCCTCATCAGCCAGGATAGCTTGACTCCAGTGGCATGGAGAGCACGGGACCGACTTCTCGGCATACCCGTCCCACTCAGGGTGACAAATGCAAAAAGAACAATTGATGGACAGAATGCAGAACAATGTCCTACATTCACCCCAGTACAGTGATCTGGGCCTAAATCCATCGTTTTTTGCTCACCATTCCATTCCAGTTTGAACCCAGCCATATGCAAATCAGTCTTGACCCTGTGCCTCATGGGAACAGTCCAGCCCGAACCGCCAGGCCAGGTCCTCCCTGGACTGGAAACAAGCATCCTAGGACCGGTTTCGGGGTTTCACCCCTCATCAGCCAGGATAGCTTGACTCCAGTGGCATGGAAAGCACGGGACCCACGTCTGGGCATACCCGTCCCACTCAGGGTGACAAATGCAAAAAGAACAACTGATGGACAGAATGCAGAACAATGTCATACATTCACCTCAGTACAGTGATCTGGGCCTAAATCCATAGTTTTTTGCTCACCATGCCATTCCAGTTTGAACCCAGCCATATGCAAATCAGTCTTGACCCTGTGCCTCATGGGAACAGTCCAGCCCGAACTGCCATGCCAGGTCCTCCCTGGACTGGAAACAAGCATCCTAGGACCGGTTTCGGGGTTTCACCCCTCATCAGCCAGGATAGCTTGACTGCAGTGGCATGGAGAGCACGGTACCCACGTCTGGGCATACCCGTCCCACTCAGGGTGACAAATGCAAAAAAGAACAATTGATGGACAGAATGCAGAACAATGTCATACATTCACCCCAGTACAGTGATCTGGGCCTAAATCCATCGTTTTTTTGCTCACCATGCCATTCCAGTTTGAACCCAGCCATATGCAAATCAGTCTTGACCCTGTGCCTCATGGGAACAGTCCTGCCCGAACTGCCAGGCCAGGTCCTCCCTGGACTGGAAACAAGCATCCTAGGACCGGTTTCGGGGTTTCACCCCTCATCAGCCAGGATAGCTTGACTCCATTGGCATGGAGAGCACGGGACCCACGTCTGGGCATACCCGTCCCACTCGGGGTGACAAATGCTAAAAGCAACAGTTGATGGACAGAATGCAGAACAATGTCATACATTCACCCCAGTACAGTGATCTGGGCCTAAATCCATCGTTATTTTGCTCACCATGCCATTCCAGTTTGAACCCAGCCATATGCAAATCAGTCTTGACCCTGTGCCTCATGGGAACAGTCCAGCCCGAACTGCCAGGCCAGGTCCTCCCTGGACTGGAAACAAGCATCCTAGGACCGGTTTCGGGGTTTCACCCCTCTTCAGCCAGGATAGCTTGATTCCAGTGGCATGGAGAGCACGGGACCCACGTCTGGGCATACCCGTCCCACTCGGGGTGACAAATGCAAAAACAACAGTTGATGGACAGAATGCAGAACAATGTCATACATTCACCCCAGTACAGTGATCTGGGCCTAAATCCATCGTTTTTGCTCACCATGCCATTCCAGTTTGAACCCAGCCATATGCAAATCAGTCTTGACCCTGTGCCTCATGGGAACAGTCCAGCCCGAACTGCCAAGCCAGGTCCTCCCTGGACTGGAAACAAGCATCCTAGGACCGGTTTCGGGGTTTCACCCCTCTTCAGCCAGGATAGCTTGATTCCAGTGGCATGGAGAGCACGGGACCCACGTCTGGGCATACCCGTCCCACTCGGGGTGACAAATGCAAAAACAACAGTTGATGGACAGAATGCAGAACAATGTCATACATTCACCCCAGTACAGTGATCTGGGCCTAAATCCATCGTTTTTTGCTCACCATGCCATTCCAGTTTGAACCCAGCCATATGCAAATCAGTCTTGACCCTGTGCCTCATGGGAACAGTCCAGCCCGAACTGCCAAGCCAGGTCCTCCCTGGACTGGAAACAAGCATCCTAGGACCGGTTTCGGGGTTTCACCCCTCTTCAGCCAGGATAGCTTGATTCCAGTGGCATGGAGAGCACGGGACCCACGTCTGGGCATACCCGTCCCACTCGGGGTGACAAATGCAAAAACAACAGTTGATGGACAGAATGCAGAACAATGTCATACATTCACCCCAGTACAGTGATCTGGGCCTAAATCCATCGTTATTTGGCTCACCATGCCATTCCAGTTTGAACCCAGCCATATGCAAATCAGTCTTGACCCTGTGCCTCATGGGAACAGTCCAGCCCGAACTGCCAAGCCAGGTCCTCCCTGGACTGGAAACAAGCATCCTAGGACCGGTTTCGGGGTTTCACCCCTCTTCAGCCAGGATAGCTTGATTCCAGTGGCATGGAGAGCACGGGACCCACGTCTGGGCATACCCGTCCCACTCGGGGTGACAAATGCAAAAACAACAGTTGATGGACAGAATGCAGAACAATGTCATACATTCACCCCAGTACAGTGATCTGGGCCTAAATCCATCGTTTTTTGCTCACCATGCCATTCCAGTTTGAACCCAGCCATATGCAAATCAGTCTTGACCCTGTGCCTCATGGGAACAGTCCAGCCCGAACTGCCAAGCCAGGTCCTCCCTGGACTGGAAACAAGCATCCTAGGACCGGTTTCGGGGTTTCACCCCTCTTCAGCCAGGATAGCTTGATTCCAGTGGCATGGAGAGCACGGGACCCACGTCTGGGCATACCCGTCCCACTCGGGGTGACAAATGCAAAAACAACAGTTGATGGACAGAATGCAGAACAATGTCATACATTCACCCCAGTACAGTGATCTGGGCCTAAATCCATCGTTTTTTTGCTCACCATGCCATTCCAGTTTGAACCCAGCCATATGCAAATCAGTCTTGACCCTGTGCCTCATGGGAACAGTCCAGCCCGAACTGCCAAGCCAGGTCCTCCCTGGACTGGAAACAAGCATCCTAGGACCGGTTTCGGGGTTTCACCCCTCTTCAGCCAGGATAGCTTGATTCCAGTGGCATGGAGAGCACGGGACCCACGTCTGGGCATACCCGTCCCACTCGGGGTGACAAATGCAAAAACAACAGTTGATGGACAGAATGCAGAACAATGTCATACATTCACCCCAGTACAGTGATCTGGGCCTAAATCCATCGTTTTTTGCTCACCATGCCATTCCAGTTTGAACCCAGCCATATGCAAATCAGTCTTGACCCTGTGCCTCATGGGAACAGTCCAGCCCGAACTGCCAAGCCAGGTCCTCCCTGGACTGGAAACAAGCATCCTAGGACCGGTTTCGGGGTTTCACCCCTCTTCAGCCAGGATAGCTTGATTCCAGTGGCATGGAGAACACGGGACCCACGTCTGGGCATACCCGTCCCACTCGGGGTGACAAATGCAAAAACAACAGTTGATGGACAGAATGCAGAACAATGTCATACATTCACCCCAGTACAGTGATCTGGGCCTAAATCCATCGTTTTTTGCTCACCATGCCATTCCAGTTTGAACCCAGCCATATGCAAATCAGTCTTGACCCTGTGCCTCATGGGAACAGTCCAGCCCGAACTGCCAAGCCAGGTCCTCCCTGGACTGGAAACAAGCATCCTAGGACCGGTTTCGGGGTTTCACCCCTCTTCAGCCAGGATAGCTTGATTCCAGTGGCATGGAAAGCACGGGACCCACGTCTGGGCATACCCGTCCCACTCGGGGTGACAAATGCAAAAACAACAGTTGATGGACAGAATGCAGAACAATGTCATACATTCACCCCAGTACAGTGATCTGGGCCTAAATCCATCGTTTTTTGCTCACCATGCCATTCCAGTTTGAACCCAGCCATATGCAAATCAGTCTTGACCCTGTGCCTCATGGGAACAGTCCAGCCCGAACTGCCAAGCCAGGTCCTCCCTGGACTGGAAACAAGCATCCTAGGACCGGTTTCGGGGTTTCACCCCTCTTCAGCCAGGATAGCTTGATTCCAGTGGCATGGAGAGCACGGGACCCACGTCTGGGCATACCCGTCCCACTCGGGGTGACAAATGCAAAAACAACAGTTGATGGACAGAATGCAGAACAATGTCATACATTCACCCCAGTACAGTGATCTGGGCCTAAATCCATCGTTTTTTTGCTCACCATGCCATTCCAGTTTGAACCCAGCCATATGCAAATCAGTCTTGACCCTGTGCCTCATGGGAACAGTCCAGCCCGAACTGCCAAGCCAGGTCCTCCCTGGACTGGAAACAAGCATCCTAGGACCGGTTTCGGGGTTTCACCCCTCTTCAGCCAGGATAGCTTGATTCCAGTGGCATGGAGAGCACGGGACCCACGTCTGGGCATACCCGTCCCACTCGGGGTGACAAATGCAAAAACAACAGTTGATGGACAGAATGCAGAACAATGTCATACATTCACCCCAGTACAGTGATCTGGGCCTAAATCCATCGTTTTTTGCTCACCATGCCATTCCAGTTTGAACCCAGCCATATGCAAATCAGTCTTGACCCTGTGCCTCATGGGAACAGTCCAGCCCGAACTGCCAAGCCAGGTCCTCCCTGGACTGGAAACAAGCATCCTAGGACCGGTTTCGGGGTTTCACCCCTCTTCAGCCAGGATAGCTTGATTCCAGTGGCATGGAGAGCACGGGACCCACGTCTGGGCATACCCGTCCCACTCGGGGTGACAAATGCAAAAACAACAGTTGATGGACAGAATGCAGAACAATGTCATACATTCACCCCAGTACAGTGATCTGGGCCTAAATCCATCGTTTTTTTGCTCACCATGCCATTCCAGTTTGAACCCAGCCATATGCAAATCAGTCTTGACCCTGTGCCTCATGGGAACAGTCCAGCCCGAACTGCCAAGCCAGGTCCTCCCTGGACTGGAAACAAGCATCCTAGGACCGGTTTCGGGGTTTCACCCCTCTTCAGCCAGGATAGCTTGATTCCAGTGGCATGGAGAGCACGGGACCCACGTCTGGGCATACCCGTCCCACTCGGGGTGACAAATGCAAAAACAACAGTTGATGGACAGAATGCAGAACAATGTCATACATTCACCCCAGTACAGTGATCTGGGCCTAAATCCATCGTTTTTTGCTCACCATGCCATTCCAGTTTGAACCCAGCCATATGCAAATCAGTCTTGACCCTGTGCCTCATGGGAACAGTCCAGCCCGAACTGCCAAGCCAGGTCCTCCCTGGACTGGAAACAAGCATCCTAGGACCGGTTTCGGGGTTTCACCCCTCTTCAGCCAGGATAGCTTGATTCCAGTGGCATGGAGAGCACGGGACCCACGTCTGGGCATACCCGTCCCACTCGGGGTGACAAATGCAAAAACAACAGTTGATGGACAGAATGCAGAACAATGTCATACATTCACCCCAGTACAGTGATCTGGGCCTAAATCCATCGTTTTTTTGCTCACCATGCCATTCCAGTTTGAACCCAGCCATATGCAAATCAGTCTTGACCCTGTGCCTCATGGGAACAGTCCAGCCCGAACTGCCAAGCCAGGTCCTCCCTGGACTGGAAACAAGCATCCTAGGACCGGTTTCGGGGTTTCACCCCTCTTCAGCCAGGATAGCTTGATTCCAGTGGCATGGAGAGCACGGGACCCACGTCTGGGCATACCCGTCCCACTCGGGGTGACAAATGCAAAAACAACAGTTGATGGACAGAATGCAGAACAATGTCATACATTCACCCCAGTACAGTGATCTGGGCCTAAATCCATCGTTTTTTTGCTCACCATGCCATTCCAGTTTGAACCCAGCCATATGCAAATCAGTCTTGACCCTGTGCCTCATGGGAACAGTCCAGCCCGAACTGCCAAGCCAGGTCCTCCCTGGACTGGAAACAAGCATCCTAGGACCGGTTTCGGGGTTTCACCCCTCTTCAGCCAGGATAGCTTGATTCCAGTGGCATGGAGAGCACGGGACCCACGTCTGGGCATACCCGTCCCACTCGGGGTGACAAATGCAAAAACAACAGTTGATGGACAGAATGCAGAACAATGTCATACATTCACCCCAGTACAGTGATCTGGGCCTAAATCCATCGTTTTTTGCTCACCATGCCATTCCAGTTTGAACCCAGCCATATGCAAATCAGTCTTGACCCTGTGCCTCATGGGAACAGTCCAGCCCGAACTGCCAAGCCAGGTCCTCCCTGGACTGGAAACAAGCATCCTAGGACCGGTTTCGGGGTTTCACCCCTCTTCAGCCAGGATAGCTTGATTCCAGTGGCATGGAGAGCACGGGACCCACGTCTGGGCATACCCGTCCCACTCGGGGTGACAAATGCAAAAACAACAGTTGATGGACAGAATGCAGAACAATGTCATACATTCACCCCAGTACAGTGATCTGGGCCTAAATCCATCGTTTTTTGCTCACCATGCCATTCCAGTTTGAACCCAGCCATATGCAAATCAGTCTTGACCCTGTGCCTCATGGGAACAGTCCAGCCCGAACTGCCAAGCCAGGTCCTCCCTGGACTGGAAACAAGCATCCTAGGACCGGTTTCGGGGTTTCACCCCTCTTCAGCCAGGATAGCTTGATTCCAGTGGCATGGAGAGCACGGGACCCACGTCTGGGCATACCCGTCCCACTCGGGGTGACAAATGCAAAAACAACAGTTGATGGACAGAATGCAGAACAATGTCATACATTCACCCCAGTACAGTGATCTGGGCCTAAATCCATCGTTTTTTTGCTCACCATGCCATTCCAGTTTGAACCCAGCCATATGCAAATCAGTCTTGACCCTGTGCCTCATGGGAACAGTCCAGCCCGAACTGCCAAGCCAGGTCCTCCCTGGACTGGAAACAAGCATCCTAGGACCGGTTTCGGGGTTTCACCCCTCTTCAGCCAGGATAGCTTGATTCCAGTGGCATGGAGAGCACGGGACCCACGTCTGGGCATACCCGTCCCACTCGGGGTGACAAATGCAAAAACAACAGTTGATGGACAGAATGCAGAACAATGTCATACATTCACCCCAGTACAGTGATCTGGGCCTAAATCCATCGTTTTTTGCTCACCATGCCATTCCAGTTTGAACCCAGCCATATGCAAATCAGTCTTGACCCTGTGCCTCATGGGAACAGTCCAGCCCGAACTGCCAAGCCAGGTCCTCCCTGGACTGGAAACAAGCATCCTAGGACCGGTTTCGGGGTTTCACCCCTCTTCAGCCAGGATAGCTTGATTCCAGTGGCATGGAGAGCACGGGACCCACGTCTGGGCATACCCGTCCCACTCGGGGTGACAAATGCAAAAACAACAGTTGATGGACAGAATGCAGAACAATGTCATACATTCACCCCAGTACAGTGATCTGGGCCTAAATCCATCGTTTTTTGCTCACCATGCCATTCCAGTTTGAACCCAGCCATATGCAAATCAGTCTTGACCCTGTGCCTCATGGGAACAGTCCAGCCCGAACTGCCAAGCCAGGTCCTCCCTGGACTGGAAACAAGCATCCTAGGACCGGTTTCGGGGTTTCACCCCTCTTCAGCCAGGATAGCTTGATTCCAGTGGCATGGAGAGCACGGGACCCACGTCTGGGCATACCCGTCCCACTCGGGGTGACAAATGCAAAAACAACAGTTGATGGACAGAATGCAGAACAATGTCATACATTCACCCCAGTACAGTGATCTGGGCCTAAATCCATCGTTTTTTGCTCACCATGCCATTCCAGTTTGAACCCAGCCATATGCAAATCAGTCTTGACCCTGTGCCTCATGGGAACAGTCCAGCCCGAACTGCCAAGCCAGGTCCTCCCTGGACTGGAAACAAGCATCCTAGGACCGGTTTCGGGGTTTCACCCCTCTTCAGCCAGGATAGCTTGATTCCAGTGGCATGGAGAGCACGGGACCCACGTCTGGGCATACCCGTCCCACTCGGGGTGACAAATGCAAAAACAACAGTTGATGGACAGAATGCAGAACAATGTCATACATTCACCCCAGTACAGTGATCTGGGCCTAAATCCATCGTTTTTTTGCTCACCATGCCATTCCAGTTTGAACCCAGCCATATGCAAATCAGTCTTGACCCTGTGCCTCATGGGAACAGTCCAGCCCGAACTGCCAAGCCAGGTCCTCCCTGGACTGGAAACAAGCATCCTAGGACCGGTTTCGGGGTTTCACCCCTCTTCAGCCAGGATAGCTTGATTCCAGTGGCATGGAGAGCACGGGACCCACGTCTGGGCATACCCGTCCCACTCGGGGTGACAAATGCAAAAACAACAGTTGATGGACAGAATGCAGAACAATGTCATACATTCACCCCAGTACAGTGATCTGGGCCTAAATCCATCGTTTTTTTGCTCACCATGCCATTCCAGTTTGAACCCAGCCATATGCAAATCAGTCTTGACCCTGTGCCTCATGGGAACAGTCCAGCCCGAACTGCCAAGCCAGGTCCTCCCTGGACTGGAAACAAGCATCCTAGGACCGGTTTCGGGGTTTCACCCCTCTTCAGCCAGGATAGCTTGATTCCAGTGGCATGGAGAGCACGGGACCCACGTCTGGGCATACCCGTCCCACTCGGGGTGACAAATGCAAAAACAACAGTTGATGGACAGAATGCAGAACAATGTCATACATTCACCCCAGTACAGTGATCTGGGCCTAAATCCATCGTTTTTTGCTCACCATGCCATTCCAGTTTGAACCCAGCCATATGCAAATCAGTCTTGACCCTGTGCCTCATGGGAACAGTCCAGCCCGAACTGCCAAGCCAGGTCCTCCCTGGACTGGAAACAAGCATCCTAGGACCGGTTTCGGGGTTTCACCCCTCTTCAGCCAGGATAGCTTGATTCCAGTGGCATGGAGAGCACGGGACCCACGTCTGGGCATACCCGTCCCACTCGGGGTGACAAATGCAAAAACAACAGTTGATGGACAGAATGCAGAACAATGTCATACATTCACCCCAGTACAGTGATCTGGGCCTAAATCCATCGTTTTTTTGCTCACCATGCCATTCCAGTTTGAACCCAGCCATATGCAAATCAGTCTTGACCCTGTGCCTCATGGGAACAGTCCAGCCCGAACTGCCAAGCCAGGTCCTCCCTGGACTGGAAACAAGCATCCTAGGACCGGTTTCGGGGTTTCACCCCTCTTCAGCCAGGATAGCTTGATTCCAGTGGCATGGAGAGCACGGGACCCACGTCTGGGCATACCCGTCCCACTCGGGGTGACAAATGCAAAAACAACAGTTGATGGACAGAATGCAGAACAATGTCATACATTCACCCCAGTACAGTGATCTGGGCCTAAATCCATCGTTTTTTTGCTCACCATGCCATTCCAGTTTGAACCCAGCCATATGCAAATCAGTCTTGACCCTGTGCCTCATGGGAACAGTCCAGCCCGAACTGCCAAGCCAGGTCCTCCCTGGACTGGAAACAAGCATCCTAGGACCGGTTTCGGGGTTTCACCCCTCTTCAGCCAGGATAGCTTGATTCCAGTGGCATGGAGAGCACGGGACCCACGTCTGGGCATACCCGTCCCACTCGGGGTGACAAATGCAAAAACAACAGTTGATGGACAGAATGCAGAACAATGTCATACATTCACCCCAGTACAGTGATCTGGGCCTAAATCCATCGTTTTTTTGCTCACCATGCCATTCCAGTTTGAACCCAGCCATATGCAAATCAGTCTTGACCCTGTGCCTCATGGGAACAGTCCAGCCCGAACTGCCAAGCCAGGTCCTCCCTGGACTGGAAACAAGCATCCTAGGACCGGTTTCGGGGTTTCACCCCTCTTCAGCCAGGATAGCTTGATTCCAGTGGCATGGAGAGCACGGGACCCACGTCTGGGCATACCCGTCCCACTCGGGGTGACAAATGCAAAAACAACAGTTGATGGACAGAATGCAGAACAATGTCATACATTCACCCCAGTACAGTGATCTGGGCCTAAATCCATCGTTTTTTTGCTCACCATGCCATTCCAGTTTGAACCCAGCCATATGCAAATCAGTCTTGACCCTGTGCCTCATGGGAACAGTCCAGCCCGAACTGCCAAGCCAGGTCCTCCCTGGACTGGAAACAAGCATCCTAGGACCGGTTTCGGGGTTTCACCCCTCTTCAGCCAGGATAGCTTGATTCCAGTGGCATGGAGAGCACGGGACCCACGTCTGGGCATACCCGTCCCACTCGGGGTGACAAATGCAAAAACAACAGTTGATGGACAGAATGCAGAACAATGTCATACATTCACCCCAGTACAGTGATCTGGGCCTAAATCCATCGTTTTTTTGCTCACCATGCCATTCCAGTTTGAACCCAGCCATATGCAAATCAGTCTTGACCCTGTGCCTCATGGGAACAGTCCAGCCCGAACTGCCAAGCCAGGTCCTCCCTGGACTGGAAACAAGCATCCTAGGACCGGTTTCGGGGTTTCACCCCTCTTCAGCCAGGATAGCTTGATTCCAGTGGCATGGAGAGCACGGGACCCACGTCTGGGCATACCCGTCCCACTCGGGGTGACAAATGCAAAAACAACAGTTGATGGACAGAATGCAGAACAATGTCATACATTCACCCCAGTACAGTGATCTGGGCCTAAATCCATCGTTTTTTTGCTCACCATGCCATTCCAGTTTGAACCCAGCCATATGCAAATCAGTCTTGACCCTGTGCCTCATGGGAACAGTCCAGCCCGAACTGCCAAGCCAGGTCCTCCCTGGACTGGAAACAAGCATCCTAGGACCGGTTTCGGGGTTTCACCCCTCTTCAGCCAGGATAGCTTGATTCCAGTGGCATGGAGAGCACGGGACCCACGTCTGGGCATACCCGTCCCACTCGGGGTGACAAATGCAAAAACAACAGTTGATGGACAGAATGCAGAACAATGTCATACATTCACCCCAGTACAGTGATCTGGGCCTAAATCCATCGTTTTTTTGCTCACCATGCCATTCCAGTTTGAACCCAGCCATATGCAAATCAGTCTTGACCCTGTGCCTCATGGGAACAGTCCAGCCCGAACTGCCAAGCCAGGTCCTCCCTGGACTGGAAACAAGCATCCTAGGACCGGTTTCGGGGTTTCACCCCTCTTCAGCCAGGATAGCTTGATTCCAGTGGCATGGAGAGCACGGGACCCACGTCTGGGCATACCCGTCCCACTCGGGGTGACAAATGCAAAAACAACAGTTGATGGACAGAATGCAGAACAATGTCATACATTCACCCCAGTACAGTGATCTGGGCCTAAATCCATCGTTTTTTGCTCACCATGCCATTCCAGTTTGAACCCAGCCATATGCAAATCAGTCTTGACCCTGTGCCTCATGGGAACAGTCCAGCCCGAACTGCCAAGCCAGGTCCTCCCTGGACTGGAAACAAGCATCCTAGGACCGGTTTCGGGGTTTCACCCCTCTTCAGCCAGGATAGCTTGATTCCAGTGGCATGGAGAGCACGGGACCCACGTCTGGGCATACCCGTCCCACTCGGGGTGACAAATGCAAAAACAACAGTTGATGGACAGAATGCAGAACAATGTCATACATTCACCCCAGTACAGTGATCTGGGCCTAAATCCATCGTTTTTTGCTCACCATGCCATTCCAGTTTGAACCCAGCCATATGCAAATCAGTCTTGACCCTGTGCCTCATGGGAACAGTCCAGCCCGAACTGCCAAGCCAGGTCCTCCCTGGACTGGAAACAAGCATCCTAGGACCGGTTTCGGGGTTTCACCCCTCTTCAGCCAGGATAGCTTGATTCCAGTGGCATGGAGAGCACGGGACCCACGTCTGGGCATACCCGTCCCACTCGGGGTGACAAATGCAAAAACAACAGTTGATGGACAGAATGCAGAACAATGTCATACATTCACCCCAGTACAGTGATCTGGGCCTAAATCCATCGTTTTTTTGCTCACCATGCCATTCCAGTTTGAACCCAGCCATATGCAAATCAGTCTTGACCCTGTGCCTCATGGGAACAGTCCAGCCCGAACTGCCAAGCCAGGTCCTCCCTGGACTGGAAACAAGCATCCTAGGACCGGTTTCGGGGTTTCACCCCTCTTCAGCCAGGATAGCTTGATTCCAGTGGCATGGAGAGCACGGGACCCACGTCTGGGCATACCCGTCCCACTCGGGGTGACAAATGCAAAAACAACAGTTGATGGACAGAATGCAGAACAATGTCATACATTCACCCCAGTACAGTGATCTGGGCCTAAATCCATCGTTTTTTGCTCACCATGCCATTCCAGTTTGAACCCAGCCATATGCAAATCAGTCTTGACCCTGTGCCTCATGGGAACAGTCCAGCCCGAACTGCCAAGCCAGGTCCTCCCTGGACTGGAAACAAGCATCCTAGGACCGGTTTCGGGGTTTCACCCCTCTTCAGCCAGGATAGCTTGATTCCAGTGGCATGGAGAGCACGGGACCCACGTCTGGGCATACCCGTCCCACTCGGGGTGACAAATGCAAAAACAACAGTTGATGGACAGAATGCAGAACAATGTCATACATTCACCCCAGTACAGTGATCTGGGCCTAAATCCATCGTTTTTTTGCTCACCATGCCATTCCAGTTTGAACCCAGCCATATGCAAATCAGTCTTGACCCTGTGCCTCATGGGAACAGTCCAGCCCGAACTGCCAAGCCAGGTCCTCCCTGGACTGGAAACAAGCATCCTAGGACCGGTTTCGGGGTTTCACCCCTCTTCAGCCAGGATAGCTTGATTCCAGTGGCATGGAGAGCACGGGACCCACGTCTGGGCATACCCGTCCCACTCGGGGTGACAAATGCAAAAACAACAGTTGATGGACAGAATGCAGAACAATGTCATACATTCACCCCAGTACAGTGATCTGGGCCTAAATCCATCGTTTTTTTGCTCACCATGCCATTCCAGTTTGAACCCAGCCATATGCAAATCAGTCTTGACCCTGTGCCTCATGGGAACAGTCCAGCCCGAACTGCCAAGCCAGGTCCTCCCTGGACTGGAAACAAGCATCCTAGGACCGGTTTCGGGGTTTCACCCCTCTTCAGCCAGGATAGCTTGATTCCAGTGGCATGGAGAGCACGGGACCCACGTCTGGGCATACCCGTCCCACTCGGGGTGACAAATGCAAAAACAACAGTTGATGGACAGAATGCAGAACAATGTCATACATTCACCCCAGTACAGTGATCTGGGCCTAAATCCATCGTTTTTTTGCTCACCATGCCATTCCAGTTTGAACCCAGCCATATGCAAATCAGTCTTGACCCTGTGCCTCATGGGAACAGTCCAGCCCGAACTGCCAAGCCAGGTCCTCCCTGGACTGGAAACAAGCATCCTAGGACCGGTTTCGGGGTTTCACCCCTCTTCAGCCAGGATAGCTTGATTCCAGTGGCATGGAGAGCACGGGACCCACGTCTGGGCATACCCGTCCCACTCGGGGTGACAAATGCAAAAACAACAGTTGATGGACAGAATGCAGAACAATGTCATACATTCACCCCAGTACAGTGATCTGGGCCTAAATCCATCGTTTTTTGCTCACCATGCCATTCCAGTTTGAACCCAGCCATATGCAAATCAGTCTTGACCCTGTGCCTCATGGGAACAGTCCAGCCCGAACTGCCAAGCCAGGTCCTCCCTGGACTGGAAACAAGCATCCTAGGACCGGTTTCGGGGTTTCACCCCTCTTCAGCCAGGATAGCTTGATTCCAGTGGCATGGAGAGCACGGGACCCACGTCTGGGCATACCCGTCCCACTCGGGGTGACAAATGCAAAAACAACAGTTGATGGACAGAATGCAGAACAATGTCATACATTCACCCCAGTACAGTGATCTGGGCCTAAATCCATCGTTTTTTTGCTCACCATGCCATTCCAGTTTGAACCCAGCCATATGCAAATCAGTCTTGACCCTGTGCCTCATGGGAACAGTCCAGCCCGAACTGCCAAGCCAGGTCCTCCCTGGACTGGAAACAAGCATCCTAGGACCGGTTTCGGGGTTTCACCCCTCTTCAGCCAGGATAGCTTGATTCCAGTGGCATGGAGAGCACGGGACCCACGTCTGGGCATACCCGTCCCACTCGGGGTGACAAATGCAAAAACAACAGTTGATGGACAGAATGCAGAACAATGTCATACATTCACCCCAGTACAGTGATCTGGGCCTAAATCCATCGTTTTTTTGCTCACCATGCCATTCCAGTTTGAACCCAGCCATATGCAAATCAGTCTTGACCCTGTGCCTCATGGGAACAGTCCAGCCCGAACTGCCAAGCCAGGTCCTCCCTGGACTGGAAACAAGCATCCTAGGACCGGTTTCGGGGTTTCACCCCTCTTCAGCCAGGATAGCTTGATTCCAGTGGCATGGAGAGCACGGGACCCACGTCTGGGCATACCCGTCCCACTCGGGGTGACAAATGCAAAAACAACAGTTGATGGACAGAATGCAGAACAATGTCATACATTCACCCCAGTACAGTGATCTGGGCCTAAATCCATCGTTTTTTTGCTCACCATGCCATTCCAGTTTGAACCCAGCCATATGCAAATCAGTCTTGACCCTGTGCCTCATGGGAACAGTCCAGCCCGAACTGCCAAGCCAGGTCCTCCCTGGACTGGAAACAAGCATCCTAGGACCGGTTTCGGGGTTTCACCCCTCTTCAGCCAGGATAGCTTGATTCCAGTGGCATGGAGAGCACGGGACCCACGTCTGGGCATACCCGTCCCACTCGGGGTGACAAATGCAAAAACAACAGTTGATGGACAGAATGCAGAACAATGTCATACATTCACCCCAGTACAGTGATCTGGGCCTAAATCCATCGTTTTTTTGCTCACCATGCCATTCCAGTTTGAACCCAGCCATATGCAAATCAGTCTTGACCCTGTGCCTCATGGGAACAGTCCAGCCCGAACTGCCAAGCCAGGTCCTCCCTGGACTGGAAACAAGCATCCTAGGACCGGTTTCGGGGTTTCACCCCTCTTCAGCCAGGATAGCTTGATTCCAGTGGCATGGAGAGCACGGGACCCACGTCTGGGCATACCCGTCCCACTCGGGGTGACAAATGCAAAAACAACAGTTGATGGACAGAATGCAGAACAATGTCATACATTCACCCCAGTACAGTGATCTGGGCCTAAATCCATCGTTTTTTTGCTCACCATGCCATTCCAGTTTGAACCCAGCCATATGCAAATCAGTCTTGACCCTGTGCCTCATGGGAACAGTCCAGCCCGAACTGCCAAGCCAGGTCCTCCCTGGACTGGAAACAAGCATCCTAGGACCGGTTTCGGGGTTTCACCCCTCTTCAGCCAGGATAGCTTGATTCCAGTGGCATGGAGAGCACGGGACCCACGTCTGGGCATACCCGTCCCACTCGGGGTGACAAATGCAAAAACAACAGTTGATGGACAGAATGCAGAACAATGTCATACATTCACCCCAGTACAGTGATCTGGGCCTAAATCCATCGTTTTTTTGCTCACCATGCCATTCCAGTTTGAACCCAGCCATATGCAAATCAGTCTTGACCCTGTGCCTCATGGGAACAGTCCAGCCCGAACTGCCAAGCCAGGTCCTCCCTGGACTGGAAACAAGCATCCTAGGACCGGTTTCGGGGTTTCACCCCTCTTCAGCCAGGATAGCTTGATTCCAGTGGCATGGAGAGCACGGGACCCACGTCTGGGCATACCCGTCCCACTCGGGGTGACAAATGCAAAAACAACAGTTGATGGACAGAATGCAGAACAATGTCATACATTCACCCCAGTACAGTGATCTGGGCCTAAATCCATCGTTTTTTTGCTCACCATGCCATTCCAGTTTGAACCCAGCCATATGCAAATCAGTCTTGACCCTGTGCCTCATGGGAACAGTCCAGCCCGAACTGCCAAGCCAGGTCCTCCCTGGACTGGAAACAAGCATCCTAGGACCGGTTTCGGGGTTTCACCCCTCTTCAGCCAGGATAGCTTGATTCCAGTGGCATGGAGAGCACGGGACCCACGTCTGGGCATACCCGTCCCACTCGGGGTGACAAATGCAAAAACAACAGTTGATGGACAGAATGCAGAACAATGTCATACATTCACCCCAGTACAGTGATCTGGGCCTAAATCCATCGTTTTTTGCTCACCATGCCATTCCAGTTTGAACCCAGCCATATGCAAATCAGTCTTGACCCTGTGCCTCATGGGAACAGTCCAGCCCGAACTGCCAAGCCAGGTCCTCCCTGGACTGGAAACAAGCATCCTAGGACCGGTTTCGGGGTTTCACCCCTCTTCAGCCAGGATAGCTTGATTCCAGTGGCATGGAGAGCACGGGACCCACGTCTGGGCATACCCGTCCCACTCGGGGTGACAAATGCAAAAACAACAGTTGATGGACAGAATGCAGAACAATGTCATACATTCACCCCAGTACAGTGATCTGGGCCTAAATCCATCGTTTTTTTGCTCACCATGCCATTCCAGTTTGAACCCAGCCATATGCAAATCAGTCTTGACCCTGTGCCTCATGGGAACAGTCCAGCCCGAACTGCCAAGCCAGGTCCTCCCTGGACTGGAAACAAGCATCCTAGGACCGGTTTCGGGGTTTCACCCCTCTTCAGCCAGGATAGCTTGATTCCAGTGGCATGGAGAGCACGGGACCCACGTCTGGGCATACCCGTCCCACTCGGGGTGACAAATGCAAAAACAACAGTTGATGGACAGAATGCAGAACAATGTCATACATTCACCCCAGTACAGTGATCTGGGCCTAAATCCATCGTTTTTTGCTCACCATGCCATTCCAGTTTGAACCCAGCCATATGCAAATCAGTCTTGACCCTGTGCCTCATGGGAACAGTCCAGCCCGAACTGCCAAGCCAGGTCCTCCCTGGACTGGAAACAAGCATCCTAGGACCGGTTTCGGGGTTTCACCCCTCTTCAGCCAGGATAGCTTGATTCCAGTGGCATGGAGAGCACGGGACCCACGTCTGGGCATACCCGTCCCACTCGGGGTGACAAATGCAAAAACAACAGTTGATGGACAGAATGCAGAACAATGTCATACATTCACCCCAGTACAGTGATCTGGGCCTAAATCCATCGTTTTTTTGCTCACCATGCCATTCCAGTTTGAACCCAGCCATATGCAAATCAGTCTTGACCCTGTGCCTCATGGGAACAGTCCAGCCCGAACTGCCAAGCCAGGTCCTCCCTGGACTGGAAACAAGCATCCTAGGACCGGTTTCGGGGTTTCACCCCTCTTCAGCCAGGATAGCTTGATTCCAGTGGCATGGAGAGCACGGGACCCACGTCTGGGCATACCCGTCCCACTCGGGGTGACAAATGCAAAAACAACAGTTGATGGACAGAATGCAGAACAATGTCATACATTCACCCCAGTACAGTGATCTGGGCCTAAATCCATCGTTTTTTTGCTCACCATGCCATTCCAGTTTGAACCCAGCCATATGCAAATCAGTCTTGACCCTGTGCCTCATGGGAACAGTCCAGCCCGAACTGCCAAGCCAGGTCCTCCCTGGACTGGAAACAAGCATCCTAGGACCGGTTTCGGGGTTTCACCCCTCTTCAGCCAGGATAGCTTGATTCCAGTGGCATGGAGAGCACGGGACCCACGTCTGGGCATACCCGTCCCACTCGGGGTGACAAATGCAAAAACAACAGTTGATGGACAGAATGCAGAACAATGTCATACATTCACCCCAGTACAGTGATCTGGGCCTAAATCCATCGTTTTTTTGCTCACCATGCCATTCCAGTTTGAACCCAGCCATATGCAAATCAGTCTTGACCCTGTGCCTCATGGGAACAGTCCAGCCCGAACTGCCAAGCCAGGTCCTCCCTGGACTGGAAACAAGCATCCTAGGACCGGTTTCGGGGTTTCACCCCTCTTCAGCCAGGATAGCTTGATTCCAGTGGCATGGAGAGCACGGGACCCACGTCTGGGCATACCCGTCCCACTCGGGGTGACAAATGCAAAAACAACAGTTGATGGACAGAATGCAGAACAATGTCATACATTCACCCCAGTACAGTGATCTGGGCCTAAATCCATCGTTTTTTTGCTCACCATGCCATTCCAGTTTGAACCCAGCCATATGCAAATCAGTCTTGACCCTGTGCCTCATGGGAACAGTCCAGCCCGAACTGCCAAGCCAGGTCCTCCCTGGACTGGAAACAAGCATCCTAGGACCGGTTTCGGGGTTTCACCCCTCTTCAGCCAGGATAGCTTGATTCCAGTGGCATGGAGAGCACGGGACCCACGTCTGGGCATACCCGTCCCACTCGGGGTGACAAATGCAAAAACAACAGTTGATGGACAGAATGCAGAACAATGTCATACATTCACCCCAGTACAGTGATCTGGGCCTAAATCCATCGTTTTTTTGCTCACCATGCCATTCCAGTTTGAACCCAGCCATATGCAAATCAGTCTTGACCCTGTGCCTCATGGGAACAGTCCAGCCCGAACTGCCAAGCCAGGTCCTCCCTGGACTGGAAACAAGCATCCTAGGACCGGTTTCGGGGTTTCACCCCTCTTCAGCCAGGATAGCTTGATTCCAGTGGCATGGAGAGCACGGGACCCACGTCTGGGCATACCCGTCCCACTCGGGGTGACAAATGCAAAAACAACAGTTGATGGACAGAATGCAGAACAATGTCATACATTCACCCCAGTACAGTGATCTGGGCCTAAATCCATCGTTTTTTTGCTCACCATGCCATTCCAGTTTGAACCCAGCCATATGCAAATCAGTCTTGACCCTGTGCCTCATGGGAACAGTCCAGCCCGAACTGCCAAGCCAGGTCCTCCCTGGACTGGAAACAAGCATCCTAGGACCGGTTTCGGGGTTTCACCCCTCTTCAGCCAGGATAGCTTGATTCCAGTGGCATGGAGAGCACGGGACCCACGTCTGGGCATACCCGTCCCACTCGGGGTGACAAATGCAAAAACAACAGTTGATGGACAGAATGCAGAACAATGTCATACATTCACCCCAGTACAGTGATCTGGGCCTAAATCCATCGTTTTTTTGCTCACCATGCCATTCCAGTTTGAACCCAGCCATATGCAAATCAGTCTTGACCCTGTGCCTCATGGGAACAGTCCAGCCCGAACTGCCAAGCCAGGTCCTCCCTGGACTGGAAACAAGCATCCTAGGACCGGTTTCGGGGTTTCACCCCTCTTCAGCCAGGATAGCTTGATTCCAGTGGCATGGAGAGCACGGGACCCACGTCTGGGCATACCCGTCCCACTCGGGGTGACAAATGCAAAAACAACAGTTGATGGACAGAATGCAGAACAATGTCATACATTCACCCCAGTACAGTGATCTGGGCCTAAATCCATCGTTTTTTTGCTCACCATGCCATTCCAGTTTGAACCCAGCCATATGCAAATCAGTCTTGACCCTGTGCCTCATGGGAACAGTCCAGCCCGAACTGCCAAGCCAGGTCCTCCCTGGACTGGAAACAAGCATCCTAGGACCGGTTTCGGGGTTTCACCCCTCTTCAGCCAGGATAGCTTGATTCCAGTGGCATGGAGAGCACGGGACCCACGTCTGGGCATACCCGTCCCACTCGGGGTGACAAATGCAAAAACAACAGTTGATGGACAGAATGCAGAACAATGTCATACATTCACCCCAGTACAGTGATCTGGGCCTAAATCCATCGTTTTTTGCTCACCATGCCATTCCAGTTTGAACCCAGCCATATGCAAATCAGTCTTGACCCTGTGCCTCATGGGAACAGTCCAGCCCGAACTGCCAAGCCAGGTCCTCCCTGGACTGGAAACAAGCATCCTAGGACCGGTTTCGGGGTTTCACCCCTCTTCAGCCAGGATAGCTTGATTCCAGTGGCATGGAGAGCACGGGACCCACGTCTGGGCATACCCGTCCCACTCGGGGTGACAAATGCAAAAACAACAGTTGATGGACAGAATGCAGAACAATGTCATACATTCACCCCAGTACAGTGATCTGGGCCTAAATCCATCGTTTTTTGCTCACCATGCCATTCCAGTTTGAACCCAGCCATATGCAAATCAGTCTTGACCCTGTGCCTCATGGGAACAGTCCAGCCCGAACTGCCAAGCCAGGTCCTCCCTGGACTGGAAACAAGCATCCTAGGACCGGTTTCGGGGTTTCACCCCTCTTCAGCCAGGATAGCTTGATTCCAGTGGCATGGAGAGCACGGGACCCACGTCTGGGCATACCCGTCCCACTCGGGGTGACAAATGCAAAAACAACAGTTGATGGACAGAATGCAGAACAATGTCATACATTCACCCCAGTACAGTGATCTGGGCCTAAATCCATCGTTTTTTGCTCACCATGCCATTCCAGTTTGAACCCAGCCATATGCAAATCAGTCTTGACCCTGTGCCTCATGGGAACAGTCCAGCCCGAACTGCCAAGCCAGGTCCTCCCTGGACTGGAAACAAGCATCCTAGGACCGGTTTCGGGGTTTCACCCCTCTTCAGCCAGGATAGCTTGATTCCAGTGGCATGGAGAGCACGGGACCCACGTCTGGGCATACCCGTCCCACTCGGGGTGACAAATGCAAAAACAACAGTTGATGGACAGAATGCAGAACAATGTCATACATTCACCCCAGTACAGTGATCTGGGCCTAAATCCATCGTTTTTTTGCTCACCATGCCATTCCAGTTTGAACCCAGCCATATGCAAATCAGTCTTGACCCTGTGCCTCATGGGAACAGTCCAGCCCGAACTGCCAAGCCAGGTCCTCCCTGGACTGGAAACAAGCATCCTAGGACCGGTTTCGGGGTTTCACCCCTCTTCAGCCAGGATAGCTTGATTCCAGTGGCATGGAGAGCACGGGACCCACGTCTGGGCATACCCGTCCCACTCGGGGTGACAAATGCAAAAACAACAGTTGATGGACAGAATGCAGAACAATGTCATACATTCACCCCAGTACAGTGATCTGGGCCTAAATCCATCGTTTTTTTGCTCACCATGCCATTCCAGTTTGAACCCAGCCATATGCAAATCAGTCTTGACCCTGTGCCTCATGGGAACAGTCCAGCCCGAACTGCCAAGCCAGGTCCTCCCTGGACTGGAAACAAGCATCCTAGGACCGGTTTCGGGGTTTCACCCCTCTTCAGCCAGGATAGCTTGATTCCAGTGGCATGGAGAGCACGGGACCCACGTCTGGGCATACCCGTCCCACTCGGGGTGACAAATGCAAAAACAACAGTTGATGGACAGAATGCAGAACAATGTCATACATTCACCCCAGTACAGTGATCTGGGCCTAAATCCATCGTTTTTTGCTCACCATGCCATTCCAGTTTGAACCCAGCCATATGCAAATCAGTCTTGACCCTGTGCCTCATGGGAACAGTCCAGCCCGAACTGCCAAGCCAGGTCCTCCCTGGACTGGAAACAAGCATCCTAGGACCGGTTTCGGGGTTTCACCCCTCTTCAGCCAGGATAGCTTGATTCCAGTGGCATGGAGAGCACGGGACCCACGTCTGGGCATACCCGTCCCACTCGGGGTGACAAATGCAAAAACAACAGTTGATGGACAGAATGCAGAACAATGTCATACATTCACCCCAGTACAGTGATCTGGGCCTAAATCCATCGTTTTTTTGCTCACCATGCCATTCCAGTTTGAACCCAGCCATATGCAAATCAGTCTTGACCCTGTGCCTCATGGGAACAGTCCAGCCCGAACTGCCAAGCCAGGTCCTCCCTGGACTGGAAACAAGCATCCTAGGACCGGTTTCGGGGTTTCACCCCTCTTCAGCCAGGATAGCTTGATTCCAGTGGCATGGAGAGCACGGGACCCACGTCTGGGCATACCCGTCCCACTCGGGGTGACAAATGCAAAAACAACAGTTGATGGACAGAATGCAGAACAATGTCATACATTCACCCCAGTACAGTGATCTGGGCCTAAATCCATCGTTTTTTTGCTCACCATGCCATTCCAGTTTGAACCCAGCCATATGCAAATCAGTCTTGACCCTGTGCCTCATGGGAACAGTCCAGCCCGAACTGCCAAGCCAGGTCCTCCCTGGACTGGAAACAAGCATCCTAGGACCGGTTTCGGGGTTTCACCCCTCTTCAGCCAGGATAGCTTGATTCCAGTGGCATGGAGAGCACGGGACCCACGTCTGGGCATACCCGTCCCACTCGGGGTGACAAATGCAAAAACAACAGTTGATGGACAGAATGCAGAACAATGTCATACATTCACCCCAGTACAGTGATCTGGGCCTAAATCCATCGTTTTTTTGCTCACCATGCCATTCCAGTTTGAACCCAGCCATATGCAAATCAGTCTTGACCCTGTGCCTCATGGGAACAGTCCAGCCCGAACTGCCAAGCCAGGTCCTCCCTGGACTGGAAACAAGCATCCTAGGACCGGTTTCGGGGTTTCACCCCTCTTCAGCCAGGATAGCTTGATTCCAGTGGCATGGAGAGCACGGGACCCACGTCTGGGCATACCCGTCCCACTCGGGGTGACAAATGCAAAAACAACAGTTGATGGACAGAATGCAGAACAATGTCATACATTCACCCCAGTACAGTGATCTGGGCCTAAATCCATCGTTTTTTTGCTCACCATGCCATTCCAGTTTGAACCCAGCCATATGCAAATCAGTCTTGACCCTGTGCCTCATGGGAACAGTCCAGCCCGAACTGCCAAGCCAGGTCCTCCCTGGACTGGAAACAAGCATCCTAGGACCGGTTTCGGGGTTTCACCCCTCTTCAGCCAGGATAGCTTGATTCCAGTGGCATGGAGAGCACGGGACCCACGTCTGGGCATACCCGTCCCACTCAGGGTGACAAATGCAAAAACAACAGTTGATGGACAGAATGCAGAACAATGTCATACATTCACCCCAGTACAGTGATCTGGGCCTAAATCCATCGTTTTTTTGCTCACCATGCCATTCCAGTTTGAACCCAGCCATATGCAAATCAGTCTTGACCCTGTGCCTCATGGGAACAGTCCAGCCCGAACTGCCAAGCCAGGTCCTCCCTGGACTGGAAACAAGCATCCTAGGACCGGTTTCGGGGTTTCACCCCTCTTCAGCCAGGATAGCTTGATTCCAGTGGCATGGAGAGCACGGGACCCACGTCTGGGCATACCCGTCCCACTCGGGGTGACAAATGCAAAAACAACAGTTGATGGACAGAATGCAGAACAATGTCATACATTCACCCCAGTACAGTGATCTGGGCCTAAATCCATCGTTTTTTGCTCACCATGCCATTCCAGTTTGAACCCAGCCATATGCAAATCAGTCTTGACCCTGTGCCTCATGGGAACAGTCCAGCCCGAACTGCCAAGCCAGGTCCTCCCTGGACTGGAAACAAGCATCCTAGGACCGGTTTCGGGGTTTCACCCCTCTTCAGCCAGGATAGCTTGATTCCAGTGGCATGGAGAGCACGGGACCCACGTCTGGGCATACCCGTCCCACTCGGGGTGACAAATGCAAAAACAACAGTTGATGGACAGAATGCAGAACAATGTCATACATTCACCCCAGTACAGTGATCTGGGCCTAAATCCATCGTTTTTTTGCTCACCATGCCATTCCAGTTTGAACCCAGCCATATGCAAATCAGTCTTGACCCTGTGCCTCATGGGAACAGTCCAGCCCGAACTGCCAAGCCAGGTCCTCCCTGGACTGGAAACAAGCATCCTAGGACCGGTTTCGGGGTTTCACCCCTCTTCAGCCAGGATAGCTTGATTCCAGTGGCATGGAGAGCACGGGACCCACGTCTGGGCATACCCGTCCCACTCGGGGTGACAAATGCAAAAACAACAGTTGATGGACAGAATGCAGAACAATGTCATACATTCACCCCAGTACAGTGATCTGGGCCTAAATCCATCGTTTTTTTGCTCACCATGCCATTCCAGTTTGAACCCAGCCATATGCAAATCAGTCTTGACCCTGTGCCTCATGGGAACAGTCCAGCCCGAACTGCCAAGCCAGGTCCTCCCTGGACTGGAAACAAGCATCCTAGGACCGGTTTCGGGGTTTCACCCCTCTTCAGCCAGGATAGCTTGATTCCAGTGGCATGGAGAGCACGGGACCCACGTCTGGGCATACCCGTCCCACTCGGGGTGACAAATGCAAAAACAACAGTTGATGGACAGAATGCAGAACAATGTCATACATTCACCCCAGTACAGTGATCTGGGCCTAAATCCATCGTTTTTTTGCTCACCATGCCATTCCAGTTTGAACCCAGCCATATGCAAATCAGTCTTGACCCTGTGCCTCATGGGAACAGTCCAGCCCGAACTGCCAAGCCAGGTCCTCCCTGGACTGGAAACAAGCATCCTAGGACCGGTTTCGGGGTTTCACCCCTCTTCAGCCAGGATAGCTTGATTCCAGTGGCATGGAGAGCACGGGACCCACGTCTGGGCATACCCGTCCCACTCGGGGTGACAAATGCAAAAACAACAGTTGATGGACAGAATGCAGAACAATGTCATACATTCACCCCAGTACAGTGATCTGGGCCTAAATCCATCGTTTTTTGCTCACCATGCCATTCCAGTTTGAACCCAGCCATATGCAAATCAGTCTTGACCCTGTGCCTCATGGGAACAGTCCAGCCCGAACTGCCAAGCCAGGTCCTCCCTGGACTGGAAACAAGCATCCTAGGACCGGTTTCGGGGTTTCACCCCTCTTCAGCCAGGATAGCTTGATTCCAGTGGCATGGAGAGCACGGGACCCACGTCTGGGCATACCCGTCCCACTCGGGGTGACAAATGCAAAAACAACAGTTGATGGACAGAATGCAGAACAATGTCATACATTCACCCCAGTACAGTGATCTGGGCCTAAATCCATCGTTTTTTTGCTCACCATGCCATTCCAGTTTGAACCCAGCCATATGCAAATCAGTCTTGACCCTGTGCCTCATGGGAACAGTCCAGCCCGAACTGCCAAGCCAGGTCCTCCCTGGACTGGAAACAAGCATCCTAGGACCGGTTTCGGGGTTTCACCCTCTTCAGCCAGGATAGCTTGATTCCAGTGGCATGGAGAGCACGGGACCCACGTCTGGGCATACCCGTCCCACTCGGGGTGACAAATGCAAAAACAACAGTTGATGGACAGAATGCAGAACAATGTCATACATTCACCCCAGTACAGTGATCTGGGCCTAAATCCATCGTTTTTTTGCTCACCATGCCATTCCAGTTTGAACCCAGCCATATGCAAATCAGTCTTGACCCTGTGCCTCATGGGAACAGTCCAGCCCGAACTGCCAAGCCAGGTCCTCCCTGGACTGGAAACAAGCATCCTAGGACCGGTTTCGGGGTTTCACCCCTCTTCAGCCAGGATAGCTTGATTCCAGTGGCATGGAGAGCACGGGACCCACGTCTGGGCATACCCGTCCCACTCAGGGTGACAAATGCAAAAACAACAGTTGATGGACAGAATGCAGAACAATGTCATACATTCACCCCAGTACAGTGATCTGGGCCTAAATCCATCGTTTTTTTGCTCACCATGCCATTCCAGTTTGAACCCAGCCATATGCAAATCAGTCTTGACCCTGTGCCTCATGGGAACAGTCCAGCCCGAACTGCCAGGCCAGGTCCTCCCTGGACTGGAAACAAGCATCCTAGGACCGGTTTCGGGGTTTCACCCCTCTTCAGCCAGGATAGCTTGATTCCAGTGGCATGGAGAGCACGGGACCCACGTCTGGGCATACCCGTCCCACTCGGGGTGACAAATGCAAAAACAACAGTTGATGGACAGAATGCAGAACAATGTCATACATTCACCCCAGTACAGTGATCTGGGCCTAAATCCATCGTTTTTTTGCTCACCATGCCATTCCAGTTTGAACCCAGCCATATGCAAATCAGTCTTGACCCTGTGCCTCATGGGAACAGTCCAGCCCGAACTGCCAAGCCAGGTCCTCCCTGGACTGGAAACAAGCATCCTAGGACCGGTTTCGGGGTTTCACCCCTCTTCAGCCAGGATAGCTTGATTCCAGTGGCATGGAGAGCACGGGACCCACGTCTGGGCATACCCGTCCCACTCGGGGTGACAAATGCAAAAACAACAGTTGATGGACAGAATGCAGAACAATGTCATACATTCACCCCAGTACAGTGATCTGGGCCTAAATCCATCGTTTTTTTGCTCACCATGCCATTCCAGTTTGAACCCAGCCATATGCAAATCAGTCTTGACCCTGTGCCTCATGGGAACAGTCCAGCCCGAACTGCCAGGCCAGGTCCTCCCTGGACTGGAAACAAGCATCCTAGGACCGGTTTCGGGGTTTCACCCCTCTTCAGCCAGGATAGCTTGATTCCAGTGGCATGGAGAGCACGGGACCCACGTCTGGGCATACCCGTCCCACTCAGGGTGACAAATGCAAAAACAACAGTTGATGGACAGAATGCAGAACAATGTCATACATTCACCCCAGTACAGTGATCTGGGCCTAAATCCATCGTTTTTTTGCTCACCATGCCATTCCAGTTTGAACCCAGCCATATGCAAATCAGTCTTGACCCTGTGCCTCATGGGAACAGTCCAGCCCGAACTGCCAGGCCAGGTCCTCCCTGGACTGGAAACAAGCATCCTAGGACCGATTTCGGGGTTTCACCCCTCATCAGCCAGGATAGCTTGACTCCAGTGGCATGGAGAGCACGGGACCCACGTCTGGGCATACCCGTCCCACTCAGGGTGACAAATGCAAAAACAACAATTGATGGACAGAATGCAGAACAATGTCATACATTCACCCCAGTACAGTGATCTGGGCCTAAATCCATCGTTTTTTTGCTCACCATGCCATTCCAGTTTGAACCCAGCCATATGCAAATCAGTCTTGACCCTGTGCCTCATGGGAACAGTCCAGCCCGAACTGCCAGGCCAGGTCCTCCCTGGACTGGAAACAAGCATCCTAGGACCGGTTTCGGGGTTTCACCCCTCATCAGCCAGGATAGCTTGACTCCAGTGGCATGGAGAGCACGGGACCCACGTCTGGGCATACCCGTCCCACTCAGGGTGACAAATGCAAAAAGAACAATTGATGGACAGAATGCAGAACAATGTCATACATTCACCCCAGTACAGTGATCTGGGCCTAAATCCATCGTTTTTTGGCAACATGCCATTCTAGTTTGAACCCAGCCATATGCAAATCAGTCTTGACCCTGTGCCTCATGGGAACAGTCCAGCCCGAACTGCCAGGCCAGGTCCTCCCTGGACTGGAAACAAGCATCCTAGGACCGATTTCGGGGTTTCACCCCTCATCAGCCAGGATAGCTTGACTCCAGTGGCATGGAGAGCACGGGACCCATGATGGACAGAATGCAGAACAATGTCATACATTCACCCCAGTACAGTGATCTGGGCCTAAATCCATCGTTTTTTTGCTCACCATGCCATTCCAGTTTGAACCCAGCCATATGCAAATCAGTCTTGACCCTGTGCCTCATGGGAACAGTCCAGCCCGAACTGCCAAGCCAGGTCCTCCCTGGACTGGAAACAAGCATCCTAGGACCGGTTTCGGGGTTTCACCCCTCTTCAGCCAGGATAGCTTGACTCCAGTGGCATGGAGAGCACGGGACCCACGTCTGGGCATACCCGCCCCACTCAGGGTGACAAATGCAAAAACAACAGTTGATGGACAGAATGCTGAACAATGTCATACATTCACCCCAGTACAGTGATCTGGGCCTAAATCCATCGTTTTTTTGCTCACCATGCCATTCCAGTTTGAACCCAGCCTAATGCAAATCAGTCTTGACCCTGTGCCTCATGGGAACAGTCCAGCCCGAACTGCCAGGCCAGGTCCTCCCTGGACTGGAAACAAGCATCCTAGGACCGGTTTCGGGGTTTCACCCCTCATCAGCCAGGATAGCTTGACTCCAGTGGCATGGAGAGCACGGGACCGACGTCTGGGCATACCCGTCCCACTCAGGGTGACAAATGCAAAAAGAACAAGTTGATGGACAGAATGCTGAACAATGTCATACATTCACCCCAGTACAGTGATCTGGGCCTAAATCCATCGTTTTTTTGCTCACCATGCCATTCCAGTTTGAACCCAGCCATATGCAAATCAGTCTTGACCCTGTGCCTCATGGGAACAGTCCAGCCCGAACTGCCAGGCCAGGTCCTCCCTGGACTGGAAACAAGCATCCTAGGACCGGTTTCGGGGTTTCACCCCTCATCAGCCAGGATAGCTTGACTCCAGTGGCATGGAGAGCACGGGACCCACGTCTGGGCATACCCGTCCCACTCAGGGTGACAAATGCAAAAAGAACAATTGATAGACAGAATGCAGAACAATGTCATACATTCACCCCAGTACAGTGATCTGGGTCTAAATCCATCGTTTTTTTGCTCACCATGCCATTCCAGTTTGAACCAAGCCATATGCAAATCAGTCTTGACCCTGTGCCTCATGGGAACAGTCCAGCCCGAACTGCCAGGCCAGGTCCTCCCTGGACTGGAAACAAGCATCCTAGGACCGGTTTCGTGGTTTCACCCCTCATCAGCCAGGATAGCTTGACTCCAGTGGCATGGAAAGCACGGGACCCACGTCTGGGCATACCCGTCCCACTCAGGGTGACAAATGCAAAAAGAACAATTGATGGACAGAATGCAGAACAATGTCATACATTCACCCCAGTACAGTGATCTGGGCCTAACTCCATTCGTTTTTTTGCTCACCATGCCATTCCAGTTTGAACCCAGCCATATGCAAATCAGTCTTGACCCTGTGCCTCATGGGAACAGTCCAGCCCGAACTGCCAGGCCAGGTCCTCCCTGGACTGGAAACAAGCATCCTAGGACCGGTTTCGGGGTTTCACCCCTCATCAGCCAGGATAGCTTGACTCCAGTGGCATGGAGAGCACGGGACCCACGTCTGGGCATACCCGTCCCACTCAGGGTGACAAATGCAAAAAGAACAATTGATGGACAGAATGCAGAACAATGTCATACATTCACCCCAGTACAGTGATCTGGGCCTAACTCCATCGTTTTTTTGCTCACCATGCCATTCCAGTTTGAACCCAGCCATATGCAAACCAGTCTTGACCCTGTGCCTCATGGGAAGAGTCCAGCCCGAACTGCCAGGCCAGGTCCTCGCTGGACTGGAAACAAGCATCCTAGGACCGGTTTCGGGGTTTCACCCCTCATCAGCCAGGATAGCTTGACTCCAGTGGCATGGAGAGCATGGGACCTACGTCTGGGCATACCCGTCCCACTCAGGGTGACAAATGCAAAAAGAACAATTGATGGACAGAATGCTGAACAATGTCATACATTCACCCCAGTACAGTGATCTGGGCCTAAATCCATCGTTTTTTGCTCACCATGCCATTCTAGTTTGAATTGAGCCATATGCAAATCAGTCTTGACCCTGTGCCTCATGGGAACAGTCCAGCCCGAACTGCCAGGCCAGGTCCTCCCTGGACTGGAAACAAGCATCCTAGGACCAGTTTTGGGGTTTCACCCCTCATCAGCCAGGATAGCTTGACTCCAGTGGCATGGAGAGCATGGGACCCACGTCTGGGCATACCCGTCCCACTCAGGGTGACAAATGCAAAAAGAACAATTGATGGACAGAATGCAGAACAATGTCATACATTCACCCCAGTACAGTGATCTGGGCCTAAATCCATCGTTTTTTGCTCACCATGCCATTCCAGTTTGAACCCAGCCATATGCAAATCAGTCTTGACCCTGTGCCTCATGGGAACAGTCCAGCCCGAACTGCCAGGCCAGGTCCTCCCTGGACTGGAAACAAGCATCCTAGGACCGGTTTCGGGGTTTCACCTCTCATCAGCCAGGATAGCTTGACTCCAGTGGCATGGAGAGCACGGGACCCACGTCTGGGCATACCCGTCCCACTCAGGGTGACAAATGCAAAAAGAACAATTGATGGACAGAATGCAGAACAATGTCATATTTTCACCCCAGTACAGTGATCTGGGCCTAAATCCATCGTTTTTTGCTCACCATGCCATTCCAGTTTGAACCCAGCCATATGCAAATCAGTCTTGACCCTGTGCCTCATGGGAACAGTCCAGCCCGAACTGCCAGACCAGGTCCTCCCTGGACTAGAAACAAGCATCCTAGGACCGGTTTCGGGGTTTCACCCCTCATCAGCCAGGATAGCTTGACTCCAGTGGCATGGAGAGCACGGGACCCACGTCTGGGCATACCCGTCCCACTCAGGGTGACAGATGCAAAAAGAACAATTGATGGACAGAATGCAGAACAATGTCATACATTCACCTCAGTACAGTTATCTGGGCCTAAATCCATCGTTTTTTGCACACCATGCCATTCCAGTTTGAACCAAGCCATATGCAAATCAGTCTTGACCCTGTGCCTCATGGGAACAGTCCAGCCCGAACTGCCAGGCAAGGTCCTCCCTGGACTGGAAACAAGCATCCTAGGACCGGTTTCGGGTTTCACCCCTCATCAGCCAGATAGTTTGACTCCATTGGCATGGAGAGCACGGGACACAGGTCTGGGCATACCCGTCCCACTCAGGGTGACAAATGCAAAAAGAACAATTGATGGACAGAATGCAGAACAATGTCATACATTCACTCCAGTACAGTGAACTGGGCCTAAATCCATCGTTATTTTGCTCACCATGCAATTCCAGTTTGAACCCAGCCATATGCAAATCAGTCTTGACCCTGTGCCTCATGGGAACAGTCCAGCCCGAACTGCCAGGCTAGGTCCTCCCTGGACTGGAAACAAGCATCCTAGGACCGGTTTCGGGGTTTCACCCCTCATCAGCCAGGATAGCTTGACTCCAGTGGCATGGAGAGCATGGGACCCACGTCTGGGCATACCCGTCCCACTCAGGGTGACAAATGCAAAAAGAACAATTGATGGACAGAATGCTGAACAATGTCATACATTCACCCCAGTACAGTGATCTGGGCCTAAATCCATCGTTTTTTTGCTCACCATGCCATTCCAGTTTGAACCCGGCCATATGCAAATCAGTCTTGACCCTGTGCCTCATGGGAACAGTCCAGCCCGAACTGCCAGGCCAGGTCCTCCCTGGACTGGAAACAAGCATCCTAGGACCAGTTTTGGGGTTTCACCCCTCATCAGCCAGGATAGCTTGACTCCAGTGGCATGGAGAGCACGGGACCCACGTCTGGGCATACCCGTCCCACTCAGGGTGACAAATGCAAAAAGAACAATTGATAGACAGAATGCAGAACAATGTCATACATTCACCCCAGTACAGTGATCTGGGCCTAAATCCATCGTTTTTTGCTCACCATGCCATTCCAGTTTGAACCCAGCCATATGCAAATCAGTCTTGACCCTGTGCCTCATGGGAACAGTCCAGCCCGAACTGCCAGGCCAGGTCCTCCCTGGACTGGAAACAAGCATCCTAGGACCAGTTTGGGGTTTCACCCTCATCAGCCAGGATAGCTTGACTCCAGTGGCATGGAGAGCACGGGACCCACGTCTGGGCATACCCGTCCCACTCAGGGTGACAAATGCAAAAAGAACAATTGATAGACAGAATGCAGAACAATGTCATACATTCACCCCAGTACAGTGATCTGGGCCTAAATCCATCGTTTTTTTGCTCACCATGCCATTCCAGTTTGAACCCAGCCATATGCAAATCAGTCTTGACCCTGTGCCTCATGGGAACAGTCCAGCCCGAACTGCCAGGCCAGGTCCTCCCTGGACTGGAAACAAGCATCCTAGGACCGGTTTCGGGGTTTCACCCCTCATCATCCAGGATAGCTTGACTCCAGTGGCATGGAAAGCACTGGACCCACGTCTGGGCATACCCGTCCCACTCAGGGTGACAAATGCAAAAAGAACAATTGATGGACAGAATGCAGAACAATGTCATACATTCACCCCAGTACAGTGATCTGGACCTAAATCCATCGTTTTTTTGCTCACCATGCCATTCCAGTTTGAACCCAGCCATATGCAAATCAGTCTTGACCCTGTGCCTCATGGGAACAGTCCAGCCCGAACTGCCAGGCCAGGTCCTCCCTGGACTGGAAACAAGCATCCTACAACCAGTTTTGGGGTTTCACCCCTCATCAGCCAGGATAGCTTGACTCCAGTGGCATGGAGAGCATGGGACCCACGTCTGGGCATACCCGTCCCACTCAGGGTGACAAATGCAAAAAGAACAATTGATGGACAGAATGCAGAACAATGTCATACATTCACCCCAGTACAGTGATCTGGGCCTAAATCCATCGTTTTTTGCTCACCATGCCATTCCAGTTTGAACCCAGCCATATGCAAATCAGTCTTGACCCTGTGCCTCATGGGAACAGTCCAGCCCGAACTGCCAGGCCAGGTCCTCCCTGGACTGGAAACAAGCATCCTAGGACCGGTTTCGGGGTTTCACCTCTCATCAGCCAGGATAGCTTGACTCCAGTGGCATGGAGAGCACGGGACCCACGTCTGGGCATACCCGTCCCACTCAGGGTGACAAATGCAAAAAGAACAATTGATGGACAGAATGCAGAACAATGTCATATTTTCACCCCAGTACAGTGATCTGGGCCTAAATCCATCGTTTTTTGCTCACCATGCCATTCCAGTTTGAACCCAGCCATATGCAAATCAGTCTTGACCCTGTGCCTCATGGGAACAGTCCAGCCCGAACTGCCAGGCCAGGTCCTCCCTGGACTAGAAACAAGCATCCTAGGACCGGTTTCGGGGTTTCACCCCTCATCAGCCAGGATAGCTTGACTCCAGTGGCATGGAGAGCACGGGACCCACGTCTGGGCATACCCGTCCCACTCAGGGTGACAGATGCAAAAAGAACAATTGATGGACAGAATGCAGAACAATGTCATACATTCACCTCAGTACAGTTATCTGGGCCTAAATCCATCGTTTTTGCACACCATGCCATTCCAGTTTGAACCCAGCCATATGCAAATCAGTCTTGACCCTGTGCCTCATGGGAACAGTCCAGCCCGAACTGCCAGGCAAGGTCCTCCCTGGACTGGAAACAAGCATCCTAGGACCGGTTTCGGGTTTCACCCCTCATCAGCCAGGATAGCTTGACTCCAGTGGCATGGAGAGCACGGGACCCACGTCTGGGCATACCCCTCCCACTCAGGGTGACAAATGCAAAAAGAACAATTGATGGACAGAATGCAGAACAATGTCATACATTCACCCCAGTACAGTGATCTGGGCCTAACTCCATCGTTTTTGCTCACCATGCCATTCCAGTTTGAACCCAGCCATATGCAAATCAGTCTTGACCCTGTGCCTCATGGGAACAGTCCAGCCCGAACTGCCAGGCTAGGTCCTCCCTGGACTGGAAACAAGCATCCTAGGACCGGTTTCGGGGTTTCACCCCTCATCAGCCAGGATAGCTTGACTCCAGTGGCATGGAGAGCATGGGACCCACGTCTGGGCATACCCGTCCCACTCAGGGTGACAAATGCAAAAAGAACAATTGATGGACAGAATGCTGAACAATGTCATACATTCACCCCAGTACAGTGATCTGGGCCTAAATCCATCGTTTTTGCTCACCATGCCATTCCAGTTTGAACCCGGCCATATGCAAATCAGTCTTGACCCTGTGCCTCATGGGAACAGTCCAGCCCGAACTGCCAGGCCAGGTCCTCCCTGGACTGGAAACAAGCATCCTAGGACCAGTTTTGGGGTTTCACCCTCATCAGCCAGGATAGCTTGACTCCAGTGGCATGGAGAGCACGGGACCCACGTCTGGGCATACCCGTCCCACTCAGGGTGACAAATGCAAAAAGAACAATTGATAGACAGAATGCAGAACAATGTCATACATTCACCCCAGTACAGTGATCTGGGCCTAAATCCATCGTTTTTTTGCTCACCATGCCATTCCAGTTTGAACCCAGCCATATGCAAATCAGTCTTGACCCTGTGCCTCATGGGAACAGTCCAGCCCGAACTGCCAGGCCAGGTCCTCCCTGGACTGGAAACAAGCATCCTAGGACCAGTTTGGGGTTTCACCCTCATCAGCCAGGATAGCTTGACTCCAGTGGCATGGAGAGCACGGGACCCACGTCTGGGCATACCCGTCCCACTCAGGGTGACAAATGCAAAAAGAACAATTGATAGACAGAATGCAGAACAATGTCATACATTCACCCCAGTACAGTGATCTGGGCCTAAATCCATCGTTTTTTTGCTCACCATGCCATTCCAGTTTGAACCCAGCCATATGCAAATCAGTCTTGACCCTGTGCCTCATGGGAACAGTCCAGCCCGAACTGCCAGGCCAGGTCCTCCCTGGACTGGAAACAAGCATCCTAGGACCGGTTTCGGGGTTTCACCCCTCATCAGCCAGGATAGCTTGACTCCAGTGGCATGGAGAGCACGGGACCGACGTCTGGGCATACCCGTCCCACTCAGGGTGACAAATGCAAAAAGAACATGTGATGGACAGAATGCAGAACAATGTCATACATTCACCCCAGTACAGTGATCTGGGCCTAACTCCATCGTTTTTTTGGTCACCATGCCATTCCAGTTTGAACCCAGCCTAATGCAAATCAGTCTTGACCCTGTGCCTCATGGGAACAGTCCAGCCCGAACTGCCAGGCCAGGTCCTCCCTGGACTGGAAACAAGCATCCTAGGACCGGTTTCGGGGTTTCACCCCTCATCAGCTAGGATAGCTTGACTCCAGTGGCATGGAGAGCACGGGACCCACGTCTGGGCATACCCGTCCCACTCAGGGTGACAAATGCAAAAAGAACAATTGATAGACAGAATGCAGAACAATGTCATACATTCACCCCAGTACAGTGATCTGGGCCTAAATCCATCGTTTTTTTGCTCACTATGCCATTCCAGTTTGAACCAAGCCATATGCAAATCAGTCTTGACCCTGTGCCTCATGGGAACAGTCCAGCCCGAACTGCCAGGCCAGGTCCTCCCTGGACTGGAAACAAGCATCCTAGGACCGGTTTCGTGGTTTCACCCCTCATCAGCCAGGATAGCTTGACTCCAGTGGCATGGAAAGCACGGGACCCACGTCTGGGCATACCCGTCCCACTCAGGGTGACAAATGCAAAAAGAACAATTGATGGAAAGAATGCAGAACAATGTCATACATTCACCCCAGTACAGTGATCTGGGCCTAACTCATTCGTTTTTTTGCTCACCATGCCATTCCAGTTTGAACCCAGCCATATGCAAATCAGTCTTGACCCTGTGCCTCATGGGAACAGTCCAGCCCGAACTGCCAGGCCAGGTCTTCCCTGGACTGGAAACAAGCATCCTAGGACCGGTTTCGGGGTTTCACCCCTCATCAGCCAGGATAGCTTGACTCCAGTGGCATGGAGAGCACGGGACCCACGTCTGGGCATACCCGTCCCACTCAGGGTGACAAATGCAAAAAGAACAATTGAAGGACAGATTGCAGAACAATGTCATACATTCACCCCAGTACAGTGATCTGGGCCTAACTCCATCGTTTTTTTGCTCACCATGCCATTCCAGTTTGAACCCAGCCATATGCAAATCAGTCTTGACCCTGTGCCTCATGGGAACAGTCCAGCCCGAACTGCCAGGCTAGGTCCTCCCTGGACTGGAAACAAGCATCCTAGGACCGGTTTCGGGGTTTCACCCCTCATCAGCCAGGATAGCTTGACTCCAGTGGCATGGAGAGCATGGGACCTACGTCTGGGCATACCCGTCCCACTCAGGGTGACAAATGCAAAAAGAACAATTGATGGACAGAATGCTGAACAATGTCATACATTCACCCCAGTACAGTGATCTGGGCCTAAATCCATCGTTTTTTGCTCACCATGCCATTCCAGTTTGAACCCAGCCATATGCAAATCAGTCTTGACCCTGTGCCTCATGGGAACAGTCCAGCCCGAACTGCCAGGCCAGGTCCTCCCTGGACTGGAAACAAGCATCCTACAACCAGTTTTGGGGTTTCACCCCTCATCAGCCAGGATAGCTTGACTCCAGTGGCATGGAGAGCATGGGACCCACGTCTGGGCATACCCGTCCCACTCAGGGTGACAAATGCAAAAAGAACAATTGATGGACAGAATGCAGAACAATGTCATACATTCACCCCAGTACAGTGATCTGGGCCTAAATCCATCGTTTTTGCTCACCATGCCATTCCAGTTTGAACCCAGCCATATGCAAATCAGTCTTGACCCTGTGCCTCATGGGAACAGTCCAGCCCGAACTGCCAGGCCAGGTCCTCCCTGGACTGGAAACAAGCATCCTAGGACCGGTTTCGGGGTTTCACCTCTCATCAGCCAGGATAGCTTGACTCCAGTGGCATGGAGAGCACGGGACCCACGTCTGGGCATACCCGTCCCACTCAGGGTGACAAATGCAAAAAGAACAATTGATGGACAGAATGCAGAACAATGTCATATTTTCACCCCAGTACAGTGATCTGGGCCTAAATCCATCGTTTTTTTGCTCACCATGCCATTCCAGTTTGAACCCAGCCATATGCAAATCAGTCTTGACACTGTGCCTCATGGGAACAGTCCAGCCCGAACTGCCAGACCAGGTCCTCCCTGGACTAGAAACAAGCATCCTAGGACCGGTTTCGGGGTTTCACCCCTCATCAGCCAGGATAGCTTGACTCCAGTGGCATGGAGAGCACGGGACCCACGTCTGGGCATACCCGTCCCACTCAGGGTGACAGATGCAAAAAGAACAATTGATGGACAGAATGCAGAACAATGTCATACATTCACCTCAGTACAGTTATCTGGGCCTAAATCCATCGTTTTTTGCACACCATGCCATTCCAGTTTGAACCAAGCCATATGCAAATCAGTCTTGACCCTGTGCCTCATGGGAACAGTCCAGCCCGAACTGCCAGGCAAGGTCCTCCCTGGACTGGAAACAAGCATCCTAGGACCGGTTTCGGGTTTCACCCCTCATCAGCCAGACTAGCTTGACTCCAGTGGCATGGAGAGCACGGGACACAGGTCTGGGCATACCCCTCCCACTCAGGGTGACAAATGCAAAAAGAACAATTGATGGACAGAATGCAGAACAATGTCATACATTCACCCCAGTACAGTGATCTGGGCCTAACTCCATCGTTTTTTGCTCACCATGCCATTCCAGTTTGAACCCAGCCATATGCAAATCAGTCTTGACCCTGTGCCTCATGGGAACAGTCCAGCCCGAACTGCCAGGCTAGGTCCTCCCTGGACTGGAAACAAGCATCCTAGGACCGGTTTCGGGGTTTCACCCCTCATCAGCCAGGATAGCTTGACTCCAGTGGCATGGAGAGCATGGGACCCACGTCTGGGCATACCCGTCCCACTCAGGGTGACAAATGCAAAAAGAACAATTGATGGACAGAATGCTGAACAATGTCATACATTCACCCCAGTACAGTGATCTGGGCCTAAATCCATCGCTTTTTTGCTCACCATGCCATTCCAGTTTGAACCCGGCCATATGCAAATCAGTCTTGACCCTGTGCCTCATGGGAACAGTCCAGCCCGAACTGCCAGGCCAGGTCCTCCCTGGACTGGAAACAAGCATCCTAGGACCAGTTTTGGGGTTTCACCCCTCATCAGCCAGGATAGCTTGACTCCAGTGGCATGGAGAGCACGGGACCCACGTCTGGGCATACCCGTCCCACTCAGGGTGACAAATGCAAAAAGAACAATTGATAGACAGAATGCAGAACAATGTCATACATTCACCCCAGTACAGTGATCTGGGCCTAAATCCATCGTTTTTTTGCTCACCATGCCATTCCAGTTTGAACCCAGCCATATGCAAATCAGTCTTGACCCTGTGCCTCATGGGAACAGTCCAGCCCGAACTGCCAGGCCAGGTCCTCCCTGGACTGGAAACAAGCATCCTAGGACCAGTTTGGGGTTTCACCCCTCATCAGCCAGGATAGCTTGACTCCAGTGGCATGGAGAGCACGGGACCCACGTCTGGGCATACCCGTCCCACTCAGGGTGACAAATGCAAAAAGAACAATTGATAGACAGAATGCAGAACAATGTCATACATTCACCCCAGTACAGTGATCTGGGCCTAAATCCATCGTTTTTTTGCTCACCATGCCATTCCAGTTTGAACCCAGCCATATGCAAATCAGTCTTGACCCTGTGCCTCATGGGAACAGTCCAGCCCGAACTGCCAGGCCAGGTCCTCCCTGGACTGGAAACAAGCATCCTAGGACCGGTTTCGGGGTTTCACCCCTCATCATCCAGGATAGCTTGACTCCAGTGGCATGGAAAGCACTGGACCCACGTCTGGGCATACCCGTCCCACTCAGGGTGACAAATGCAAAAAGAACAATTGATGGACAGAATGCAGAACAATGTCATACATTCACCCCAGTACAGTGATCTGGACCTAAATCCATCGTTTTTTTGCTCACCATGCCATTCCAGTTTGAACCCAGCCATATGCAAATCAGTCTTGACCCTGTGCCTCATGGGAACAGTCCAGCCCGAACTGCCAGGCCAGGTCCTCCCTGGACTGGAAACAAGCATCCTACAACCAGTTTTGGGGTTTCACCCCTCATCAGCCAGGATAGCTTGACTCCAGTGGCATGGAGAGCATGGGACCCACGTCTGGGCATACCCGTCCCACTCAGGGTGACAAATGCAAAAAGAACAATTGATGGACAGAATGCAGAACAATGTCATACATTCACCCCAGTACAGTGATCTGGGCCTAAATCCATCGTTTTTTGCTCACCATGCCATTCCAGTTTGAACCCAGCCATATGCAAATCAGTCTTGACCCTGTGCCTCATGGGAACAGTCCAGCCCGAACTGCCAGGCCAGGTCCTCCCTGGACTGGAAACAAGCATCCTAGGACCGGTTTCGGGGTTTCACCTCTCATCAGCCAGGATAGCTTGACTCCAGTGGCATGGAGAGCACGGGACCCACGTCTGGGCATACCCGTCCCACTCAGGGTGACAAATGCAAAAAGAACAATTGATGGACAGAATGCAGAACAATGTCATATTTTCACCCCAGTACAGTGATCTGGGCCTAAATCCATCGTTTTTTTGCTCACCATGCCATTCCAGTTTGAACCCAGCCATATGCAAATCAGTCTTGACCCTGTGCCTCATGGGAACAGTCCAGCCCGAACTGCCAGGCCAGGTCCTCCCTGGACTAGAAACAAGCATCCTAGGACCGGTTTCGGGGTTTCACCCCTCATCAGCCAGGATAGCTTGACTCCAGTGGCATGGAGAGCACGGGACCCACGTCTGGGCATACCCGTCCCACTCAGGGTGACAGATGCAAAAAGAACAATTGATGGACAGAATGCAGAACAATGTCATACATTCACCTCAGTACAGTTATCTGGGCCTAAATCCATCGTTTTTTGCACACCATGCCATTCCAGTTTGAACCCAGCCATATGCAAATCAGTCTTGACCCTGTGCCTCATGGGAACAGTCCAGCCCGAACTGCCAGGCAAGGTCCTCCCTGGACTGGAAACAAGCATCCTAGGACCGGTTTCGGGTTTCACCCCTCATCAGCCAGGATAGCTTGACTCCAGTGGCATGGAGAGCACGGGACCCACGTCTGGGCATACCCCTCCCACTCAGGGTGACAAATGCAAAAAGAACAATTGATGGACAGAATGCAGAACAATGTCATACATTCACCCCAGTACAGTGATCTGGGCCTAACTCCATCGTTTTTTTGCTCACCATGCCATTCCAGTTTGAACCCAGCCATATGCAAATCAGTCTTGACCCTGTGCCTCATGGGAACAGTCCAGCCCGAACTGCCAGGCTAGGTCCTCCCTGGACTGGAAACAAGCATCCTAGGACCGGTTTCGGGGTTTCACCCCTCATCAGCCAGGATAGCTTGACTCCAGTGGCATGGAGAGCATGGGACCCACGTCTGGGCATACCCGTCCCACTCAGGGTGACAAATGCAAAAAGAACAATTGATGGACAGAATGCTGAACAATGTCATACATTCACCCCAGTACAGTGATCTGGGCCTAAATCCATCGTTTTTTTGCTCACCATGCCATTCCAGTTTGAACCCGGCCATATGCAAATCAGTCTTGACCCTGTGCCTCATGGGAACAGTCCAGCCCGAACTGCCAGGCCAGGTCCTCCCTGGACTGGAAACAAGCATCCTAGGACCAGTTTTGGGGTTTCACCCCTCATCAGCCAGGATAGCTTGACTCCAGTGGCATGGAGAGCACGGGACCCACGTCTGGGCATACCCGTCCCACTCAGGGTGACAAATGCAAAAAGAACAATTGATAGACAGAATGCAGAACAATGTCATACATTCACCCCAGTACAGTGATCTGGGCCTAAATCCATCGTTTTTTTTGCTCACCATGCCATTCCAGTTTGAACCCAGCCATATGCAAATCAGTCTTGACCCTGTGCCTCATGGGAACAGTCCAGCCCGAACTGCCAGGCCAGGTCCTCCCTGGACTGGAAACAAGCATCCTAGGACCAGTTTGGGGTTTCACCCCTCATCAGCCAGGATAGCTTGACTCCAGTGGCATGGAGAGCACGGGACCCACGTCTGGGCATACCCGTCCCACTCAGGGTGACAAATGCAAAAAGAACAATTGATAGACAGAATGCAGAACAATGTCATACATTCACCCCAGTACAGTGATCTGGGCCTAAATCCATCGTTTTTTGCTCACCATGCCATTCCAGTTTGAACCCAGCCATATGCAAATCAGTCTTGACCCTGTGCCTCATGGGAACAGTCCAGCCCGAACTGCCAGGCCACGTCCTCCCTGGACTGGAAACAAGCATCCTAGGACCGGTTTCGGGGTTTCACCCCTCATCATCCAGGATAGCTTGACTCCAGTGGCATGGAAAGCACTGGACCCACGTCTGGGCATACCCGTCCCACTCAGGGTGACAAATGCAAAAAGAACAATTGATGGACAGAATGCAGAACAATGTCATACATTCACCCCAGTACAGTGATCTGGACCTAAATCCATCGTTTTTTTGCTCACCATGCCATTCCAGTTTGAACCCAGCCATATGCAAATCAGTCTTGACCCTGTGCCTCATGGGAACAGTCCAGCCCGAACTGCCAGGCCAGGTCCTCCCTGGACTGGAAACAAGCATCCTACAACCAGTTTTGGGGTTTCACCCCTCATCAGCCAGGATAGCTTGACTCCAGTGGCATGGAGAGCATGGGACCCACGTCTGGGCATACCCGTCCCACTCAGGGTGACAAATGCAAAAAGAACAATTGATGGACAGAATGCAGAACAATGTCATACATTCACCCCAGTACAGTGATCTGGGCCTAAATCCATCGTTTTTGCTCACCATGCCATTCCAGTTTGAACCCAGCCATATGCAAATCAGTCTTGACCCTGTGCCTCATGGGAACAGTCCAGCCCGAACTGCCAGGCCAGGTCCTCCCTGGACTGGAAACAAGCATCCTAGGACCGGTTTCGGGGTTTCACCTCTCATCAGCCAGGATAGCTTGACTCCAGTGGCATGGAGAGCACGGGACCCACGTCTGGGCATACCCGTCCCACTCAGGGTGACAAATGCAAAAAGAACAATTGATGGACAGAATGCAGAACAATGTCATATTTTCACCCCAGTACAGTGATCTGGGCCTAAATCCATCGTTTTTTTGCTCACCATGCCATTCCAGTTTGAACCCAGCCATATGCAAATCAGTCTTGACCCTGTGCCTCATGGGAACAGTCCAGCCCGAACTGCCAGGCCAGGTCCTCCCTGGACTAGAAACAAGCATCCTAGGACCGGTTTCGGGGTTTCACCCCTCATCAGCCAGGATAGCTTGACTCCAGTGGCATGGAGAGCACGGGACCCACGTCTGGGCATACCCGTCCCACTCAGGGTGACAGATGCAAAAAGAACAATTGATGGACAGAATGCAGAACAATGTCATACATTCACCTCAGTACAGTTATCTGGGCCTAAATCCATCGTTTTTTGCACACCATGCCATTCCAGTTTGAACCCAGCCATATGCAAATCAGTCTTGACCCTGTGCCTCATGGGAACAGTCCAGCCCGAACTGCCAGGCAAGGTCCTCCCTGGACTGGAAACAAGCATCCTAGGACCGGTTTCGGGTTTCACCCCTCATCAGCCAGGATAGCTTGACTCCAGTGGCATGGAGAGCACGGGACCCACGTCTGGGCATACCCCTCCCACTCAGGGTGACAAATGCAAAAAGAACAATTGATGGACAGAATGCAGAACAATGTCATACATTCACCCCAGTACAGTGATCTGGGCCTAACTCCATCGTTTTTTTGCTCACCATGCCATTCCAGTTTGAACCCAGCCATATGCAAATCAGTCTTGACCCTGTGCCTCATGGGAACAGTCCAGCCCGAACTGCCAGGCTAGGTCCTCCCTGGACTGGAAACAAGCATCCTAGGACCGGTTTCGGGGTTTCACCCCTCATCAGCCAGGATAGCTTGACTCCAGTGGCATGGAGAGCATTGGACCCACGTCTGGGCATACCCGTCCCACTCAGGGTGACAAATGCAAAAAGAACAATTGATGGACAGAATGCTGAACAATGTCATACATTCACCCCAGTACAGTGATCTGGGCCTAAATCCATCGTTTTTGCTCACCATGCCATTCCAGTTTGAACCCGGCCATATGCAAATCAGTCTTGACCCTGTGCCTCATGGGAACAGTCCAGCCCGAACTGCCAGGCCAGGTCCTCCCTGGACTGGAAACAAGCATCCTAGGACCAGTTTTGGGGTTTCACCCTCATCAGCCAGGATAGCTTGACTCCAGTGGCATGGAGAGCACGGGACCCACGTCTGGGCATACCCGTCCCACTCAGGGTGACAAATGCAAAAAGAACAATTGATAGACAGAATGCAGAACAATGTCATACATTCACCCCAGTACAGTGATCTGGGCCTAAATCCATCGTTTTTTTGCTCACCATGCCATTCCAGTTTGAACCCAGCCATATGCAAATCAGTCTTGACCCTGTGCCTCATGAGAACAGTCCAGCCCGAACTGCCAGGCCAGGTCCTCCCTGGACTGGAAACAAGCATCCTAGGACCAGTTTGGGGTTTCACCCCTCATCAGCCAGGATAGCTTGACTCCAGTGGCATGGAGAGCACGGGACCCACGTCTGGGCATACCCGTCCCACTCAGGGTGACAAATGCAAAAAGAACAATTGATAGACAGAATGCAGAACAATGTCATACATTCACCCCAGTACAGTGATCTGGGCCTAAATCCATCGTTTTTGCTCACCATGCCATTCCAGTTTGAACCCAGCCATATGCAAATCAGTCTTGACCCTGTGCCTCATGGGAACAGTCCAGCCCGAACTGCCAGGCCAGGTCCTCCCTGGACTGGAAACAAGCATCCTAGGACCGGTTTCGGGGTTTCACCCCTCATCATCCAGGATAGCTTGACTCCAGTGGCATGGAAAGCACTGGACCCACGTCTGGGCATACCCGTCCCACTCAGGGTGACAAATGCAAAAAGAACAATTGATGGACAGAATGCAGAACAATGTCATACATTCACCCCAGTACAGTGATCTGGACCTAAATCCATTGTTTCTTTGCTCACCATGCCATTCCAGTTTGAACCCAGCCATATGCAAATCAGTCTTGACCCTGTGCCTCATGGGAACAGTCCAGCCCGAACTGCCAGGCCAGGTCCTCCCTGGACTGGAAACAAGCATCCTAGGACCGGTTTCGGGGTTTCACACCTCATCAGCCAGGATAGCTTGACTCCAGTGGCATGGAGAGCACGGGACCCACGTCTGGGCATACCCGTCCCACTCAGGGTGACAAATGCAAAAAGAACAATTGATGGACAGAATGCAGAACAATGTCATACATTCACCCCAGTACAGTGATCTGGGCCTAAATCCATCGTTTTTTTGCTCACCATGCCATTCCAGTTTGAACCCAGCCATATGCAAATCAGTCTTGACCCTGTGCCTCATGGGAACAGTCCAGCCCGAACTGCCAGGCCAGGTCCTCCCTGGACTAGAAACAAGCATCCTAGGACCGGTTTCGGGGTTTCACCCCTCATCAGCCAGGATAGCTTGAGTCCAGTGGCATGGAGAGCACGGGACCCACGTCTGGGCATACCCGTCCCACTCAGGGTGACAAATGCAAAAAGAACAATTGATGGACAGAATGCAGAACAATGTCATACATTCACCCCAGTACAGTGATCTGGGCCTAAATCCATCGTTTTTTTGCTCACCATGCCATTCCAGTTTGAACCCAGCCATATGCAAATCAGTCTTGACCCTGTGCCTCATGGGAACAGTCCAGCCCAAACTGCCAGGCCAGGTCCTCCCTGGACTGGAAACAAGCATCCTAGGACTGGTTTCGGGGTTTCACCCCTCATCAGCCAGGATAGCTTGACTCCAGTGGCATGGAGAGCACGGGACCCACGTCTGGGCATACCCGTCCCACTCAGGGTGACAAATGCAAAAAGAACAATTGATGGAAAGAATGCAGAACAATGTCATACATTCACCCCAGTACAGTGATCTGGACCTAAATCCATTGTTTCTTTGCTCACCATGCCATTCCAGTTTGAACCCAGCCATATGCAAATCAGTCTTGACCCTGTGCCTCATGGGAACAGTCCAGCCCGAACTGCCAGGCCAGGTCCTCCCTGGACTGGAAACAAGCATCCTAGGACCGGTTTCGGGGTTTCACCCCTCATCATCCAGGATAGCTTGACTCCAGTGGCATGGAAAGCACTGGACCCACGTCTGGGCATACCCGTCCCACTCAGGGTGACAAATTCAAAAAGAACAATTGATGGACAGAATGCAGAACAATGTCATACATTCACCCCAGTACAGTGATCTGGACCTAAATCCATTGTTTCTTTGCTCACCATGCCATTCCAGTTTGAACCCAGCCATATGCAAATCAGTCTTGACCCTGTGCCTCATGGGAACAGTCCAGCCCGAACTGCCAGGCCAGGTCCTCCCTGGACTGGAAACAAGCATCCTAGGACCGGTTTCGGGGTTTCACCCCTCATCAGCCAGGATAGCTTGACTTCAGTGGCATGGAGAGCACGGGACCCACGTCTGGGCATACCCGTCCCACTCAGGGTGACAAATGCAAAAAGAACAATTGATGGACAGAATGCAGAACAATGTCATACATTCACCCCAGTACAGTGATCTGGGCCTAAATCCATCGTTTTTTTGCTCACCATGCCATTCCAGTTTGAACCCAGCCATATGCAAATCAGTCTTGACCCTGTGCCTCTTGGGAACAGTCCAGCCCGAACTGCCAGGCCAGGTCCTCCCTGGACTAGAAACAAGCATTCTAGGACCGGTTTCGGGGTTTCACCCCTCATCAGCCAGGATAGCTTGACTCCAGCGGCATGGAGAGCACGGGACCCACGTCTGGGCATACCCGTCCCACTCAGGGTGACAGATGCAAAAATAACAATTGATGGACTGAATGCAGAACAATGTCATACATTCACCCCAGTACAGTTATCTGGGCCTAAATCCATCGTTTTTTGCACACCATGCCATTCCAGTTTGAACCCAGCCATATGCAAATCAGTCTTGACCCTGTGCCTCATGGGAACAGTCCAGCCCGAACTGCCAGGCCAGGTCCTCCCTGGACTGGAAACAAGCATTCTAGGACCGGTTTCGGGGTTTCACCCCTCATCAGCCAGGATAGCTTGACTCCAGTGGCATGGAGAGCACGGGACCCACGTCTGGGCATACCCGTCCCACTCAGGGTGACAAATGCAAAAAGAACAATTGATGGAAAGAATGCAGAACAATGTCATACATTCACCCCAGTACAGTGATCTGGGCCTAACTCATTCGTTTTTTTGCTCACCATGCCATTCCAGTTTGAACCCAGCCATATGCAAATCAGTCTAGACCCTGTGCCTCATGGGAACAGTCCAGCCCGAACTGCCAGGCCAGGTCCTCCCTGGACTGGAAACAAGCATCCTAGGACCGGTTTCGGGGTTTCACCCCTCATCAGCCAGGATAGCTTGACTCCAGTGGCATGGAGAGCACGGGACCCACGTCTGGGCATACCCGTCCCACTCAGGGTGACAAATGCAAAAAGAACAATTGATGGAAAGAATGCAGAACAATGTCATACATTCACCCCAGTACAGTGATCTGGACCTAAATCCATTGTTTCTTTGCTCACCATGCCATTCCAGTTTGAACCCAGCCATATGCAAATCAGTCTTGACCCTGTGCCTCATGGGAACAGTCCAGCCCGAACTGCCAGGCCAGGTCCTCCCTGGACTGGAAACAAGCATCCTATGACCGGTTTCGGGGTTTCACCCCTCATCAGCCAGGATAGCTTGACTCCAGTGGCATGGAGAGCACGGGACCCACTTCTGGGCAAACCCGTCCCACTCAGGGTGACAAATGCAAAAAGAACTATTGATGGACAGAATGCAGAACCATGTCATACATTCACCCCAGTACAGTGATCTGGGCCTAAATCCATCGTTTTTTTGCTCACCATGCCATTCCAGTTGGAACCCAGCCATATTCAAATCAGTCTTGACCCTGTGCCTCATGGGAACAGTCCAGCCCGAACTGCCAGGCCAGGTCCTCCCTGGACTAGAAACAAGCATCCTAGGACCGGTTTCGGGGTTTCACCCCTCATCAGCCAGGATAGCTTGACTCCAGTGGCATGGAGAGCACGGGACCCACGTCTGGGCATACCCGTCCCACTCAGGGTGACAGATGCAAAAATAACAATTGATGGACAGAATGCAGAACAATGTCATACATTCACCCCAGTACAGTTATCTGGGCCTAAATCCATCGTTTTTTGCACACCATGCCATTCCAGTTTGAACCCAGCCATATGCAAATCAGTCTTGACCCTGTGCCTCATGGGAACAGTCCAGCCCGAACTGCCAGGCCAGGTCCTCCCTGGACTGGAAACAAGCATCCTAGGACCGGTTTCGGGGTTTCACCCCTCATCAGCCAGGATAGCTTGACTCCAGTGGCATGGAGAGCACGGGACCCACGTCTGGGCATACCCGTCCCACTCAGGGTGACAAATGCAAAAAGAACAATTGATGGAAAGAATGCAGAACAATGTCATACATTCACCCCAGTACAGTGATCTGGGCCTAACTCCATCGTTTTTTTGCTCACCATGCCATTCCAGTTTGAACCCAGCCATATGCAAACCAGTCTTGACCCTGTGCCTCATGGGAAGAGTCCAGCCCGAACTGCCAGGCCAGGTCCTCGCTGGACTGGAAACAAGCATCCTAGGACCGTTTTCGGGGTTTCACCCCTCGTCAGCCAGGATAGCTTGACTCCAGTGGCATGGAGAGCATGGGACCCACGTCTGGCAATACCCGTCCCACTCAGGGTGACAAATGCAAAAAGAACAATTGATGGACAGAATGCTGAACAATGTCATACATTCACCCCAGTACAGTGATCTGGGCCTAAATCCATCGTTTTTTTGCTCACCATGCCATTCCAGTTTGAACCCAGCCATATGCAAATCAGTCTTGACCCTGTGCCTCATGGGAACAGTCCAGCCCGAACTGCCAGGCCAGGTCCTCCCTGGACTGGAAACAAGCATCCTAGGACCGGTTTCGGAGTTTCACCCCTCATCAGCCAGGCTAGCTTGACCCCAGTGGCATGGAGAGCACGGGACCCATGTCTGTGCATACCCGTCCCACTCAGGGTGACAAATGCAAAAAGAACAATTGATGGACAGAATGCTGAACAATGTCATACATTCACCCCAGTACAGTGATCTGGGCCTAAATCCATCGTTTTTTTGCTCACCATGCCATTCCAGTTTGATCCCAGCCATATGCAAATCAGTCTTGACCCTGTGCCTCATGGGAACAGTCCAGCCCGAACTGCCAGGCCAGGTCCTCACTGGACTGGAAACAAGCATCCTAGGACCAGTTTCGGGGTTTCACCCCTCATCAGCCAGGATAGCTTGACTCCAGTGGCATGGAGAGCACAGGACCCACGTCTGGGCATACCCGTCCCACTCAGGGTGACAAATGCAAAAAGAACAATTGATGGACAGAATGCAGAACAATGTCATACATTCACCCCAGTACAGTGATCTGGACCTAAATCCATCGTTTTTTGCTCACCATGCCATTCCAGTTTGAACCCAGCCATATGCAAATCAGTCTTGACCCTGTGCCTCATGGGAACTGTCCAGCCCGAACTGCCAGGCCAAGTCCTCCCTGGACTGGAAACAAGCATCCTATGACCGGTTTCGGGGTTTCACCCCTCATCAGCCAGGATAGCTTGACTTCAGTGGCATGGAGAGCACGGGACCCACGTCTGGGCATAACCGTCCCACTCAGGGTGACAAATGCAAAAAGAACAATTGATGGACAGAATGCAGAACAATGTCATACATTCACCCCAGTACAGTGATCTGGACCTAAATCCATAGTTTCTTTGCTCACCATGCCATTCCAGTTTGAACCCAGCCATATGCAAATCAGTCTTGACCCTGTGCCTCATGGGAACAGTCCAGCCCGAACTGCCAGGCCAGGTCCTCCCTGGACTGGAAACAAGCATCCTAGGACCGGTTTCGGAGTTTCACCCCTCATCAGCCAGGATAGCTTGACTCCAGTGGCATGCAGAGCACGGGACCCACGTCTGGGCATACCCGTCCCACTCAGGGTGACAAATGCAAAAAGAACAATTGATGGACAGAATGCTGAACAATGTCATACATTCACCCCAGTACAGTGATCTGGGCCTAAATCCATCGTTTTTTTGCTCACCATGCCATTCCAGTTTGAACCCAGCCATATGCAAATCAGTCTTGACCCTGTGCCTCATGGGAACAGTCCAGCCCGAACTGCCAGGCCAGGTCCTCCCTGGACTGGAAACAAGCGTCCTAGGACCGGTTTCGGAGTTTCACCCCTCATCAGCCAGGATAGCTTGACTCCAGTGGCATGGAGAGCACGGGACCCACGTCTGGGCATACCCGTCCCACTCAGGGTGACAAATGCAAAAAGAACAATTGATGGACAGAATGCTGAACAATGTCATACATTCACCCCAGTACAGTGATCTGGGACTAAATCCATCGTTTTTTTGCTCACCATGCCATTCCAGTTTGATCCCAGCCATATGCAAATCAGTCTTGACCCTGTGCCTCATGGGAACAGTCCAGCCCGAACTGCCAGGCCAGGTCCTCCCTGGACTGGAAACAAGCATCCTAGGACCAGTTTCGGGGTTTCACCCCCTATCAGCCAGGATAGCTTGACTCCAGTGGCATGGAGAGCACAGGACCCACGTCAGGGCATACCCGTCCCACTCAGGGTGACAAATGCAAAAAGAACAATTGATGGACAGAATGCAGAACAATGTCATACATTCACCCCAGTACAGTGATCTGGGCCTAAATCCATCGTTTTTTGCTCACCATGCCATTCCAGTTTGAACCCAGCCATATGCAAATCAGTCTTGACCCTGTGCCTCATGGGAACAGTCCAGCCCGAACTGCCAGGCCAAGTCCTCCCTGGACTGGAAACAAGCATCCTATGACCGGTTTCGGGCTTTCACCCCTCATCAGCCAGGATAGCTTGACTTCAGTGGCATGGAGAGCACGGGACCCACGTCTGGGCATACCCGTCCCACTCAGGGTGACAAATGCAAAAAGAACAATTCATGGACATAATGCAGAACAATGTCATACATTCACCCCAGTACAGTGATCTGGACCTAAATCCATCGTTTCTTTGCTCACCATGCCATTCCAGTTTGAACCCAGCCATATGCAAATCAGTCTTGACCCTGTGCCTCATGGGAACAGTCCAGCCCGAACTGCCAGGCCAGGTCCTCCCTGGACTGGAAACAAGCATCCTAGGACCGGTTTTGGGGTTTCACCTCTCATCAGCCAGGATAGCTTGACTCCAGTGGCATGGAGAGCACGGGACCCACGTCTGGGCATACCCGTCCCACTCAGGGTGACAAATGCAAAAAGAACAATTGATGGACAGAATGCAGAACAATGTCATATTTTCACCCCAGTACAGGGATCTGGGCCTAAATCCATCGTTTTTTTGCTCACCATGCCATTCCAGTTTGAACCCAGCCATATGCAAATCAGTCTTGACCCTGTGCCTCATGGGAACAGTCCAGCCCGAACTGCCAGGCCAGGTCCTCCCTGGACTAGAAACAAGCATCCTAGGACCGGTTTCGGGGTTTCACCCTCATCAGCCAGGATAGCTTGACTCCAGTGCCATGGAGAGCACGGGACCCACGTCTGGGCATACCCGTCCCACTCAGGGTGACAGATGCAAAAAGAACAATTGATGGACAGAATGCAGAACAATGTCATACATTCACCCCAGTACAGTTATCTGGGCCTAAATCCATCGTTTTTTGCACACCATGCCATTCCAGTTTGAACCCAGCCATATGCAAATCAGTCTTGACCCTGTGCCTCATGGGAACAGTCCAGCCCGAACTGCCAGGCCAGGTCCTCCCTGGACTGGAAACAAGCATCCTAGGACCGGTTTCGGGGTTTCACCCCTCATCAGCCAGGATAGCTTGACTCCAGTGGCATGGAGAGCACGGGACCCACGTCTGGGCATACCCGTCCCACTCAGGGTGACAAATGCAAAAAGAACAATTGATGGACAGAATGCTGAACAATGTCATACATTCACCCCAGTACAGTGATCTGGGCCTAAATCCATCGTTTTTTTGCTCACCATGCCATTCCAGTTTGAACCCAGCCATATGCAAATCAGTCTTGACCCTGTGCCTCATGGGAACAGTCCAGCCCGAACTGCCAGGCCAGGTCCTCCCTGGACTGGAAACTAGCATCCTAGGACCGGTTTCGGGGTTTCACCCCTCATCAGCCAGGATAGCTTGACTCCAGTGGCATGGAGAGCACGGGACCCAAGTCTGGGCATACCCGTCCCACTCAGGGTGACAAATGCAAAAAGAACAATTGATGGAAAGAATGCAGAACAATGTCATACATTCACCCCAGTACAGTGATCTGGGCCTAACTCCATCGTTTTTTTGCTCACCATGCCATTCCAGTTTGAACCCAGCCATATGCAAATCAGTCTTGACCCTGTGCCTCATGGGAAGAGTCCAGCCCGAACTGCCAGGCCAGGTCCTCGCTGGACTGGAAACAAGCATCCTAGGACCGTTTTCGGGGTTTCACCCCTCATCAGCCAGGATAGCTTGACTCCAGTGGCATGGAGAGCACGGGACCCACGTCTGGGCATACCGATCCCACTCAGGGTTACAAATGCAAAAAGAACAATTGATGGACAGACTGCTGAACAATGTCATACATTCACCCCAGTACAGTGATCTGGGCCTAAATCCATCGTTTTTTTGCTCACCATGCCATTCCAGTTTGAACCCAGCCATATGCAAATCAGTCTTGACCCTATGCCTCATGGGAACAGTCCAGCCCGAACTGCCAGGCCGGGTCCTCCCTTGACTGGAAACAAGCATCCTAGGACCGGTTTCAGGGTTTCACCCCTCATCAGCCAGGATAGCTTGACTCCAGTGGCATGGAGAGCACGGGACCCACGTCTGGGCATACCCGTCCCACTCAGGGTGACAAATGCAAAAAGAACAATTGATGGACAGAATGCAGAACAATGTCATACATTCACCCCAGTACAGTGATCTGGACCTAAATCCATCGTTTTTTTGCTCACCATGCCATTCCAGTTTGAACCCAGCCATATGCAAATCAGTCTTGACCCTGTGCCTCATGGGAACAGTCCAGCCCGAAATGCCAGGCCAGGTCCTCCCTGGACTGGAAACAAGCATCCTAGGACCGGTTTCGGGGTTTCACCCCTCATCAGCAGGATAGTTTGACTCCAGTGGCATGGAGAGCACGGGACCCACGTCTGGGCATTCCTGTCCCACTCAGGGTGACAAATGCAAAAAGAACAATTGATGGACATAATGCAGAACAATGTCATACATTCACCCCAGTACAGTGATCTGGGCCTAAATCCATCGTTTTTTTGCTCACCATGCCATTCCAGTTTGAACCCAGCCATATGCAAATCAGTCTTGACCCTGTGCCTCATGGGAACAGTCCAGCCCGAGCTGCCAGGCCAGGTCCTCCCTGGACTGGAAACAAGCATCCTAGGACCGGTTTCGGGGTTTCACCCCTCATCAGCCAGGATAGCTTTACTCCAGTGGCATGGAGAGCACAGGACCCACGTCTGGGCATACCCGTCCCACTCAGGGTGACAAATGCAAAAAGAACAATTGATGGACATAATGCAGAACAATGTCATTCATTCACCCCAGCACAGTGATCTGGGCTTAAATCCATCTTTTTTTTGCTCACCATGCCATTCCAGTTTGAACCCAGCCATATGCAAATCAGTCTTGACCCTGTGCCTCATGGGAACAGTCCAGCCCGAACTGCCAGGCCAGGTCCTCCCTGGACTGGAAACAAGCATCCTAGGACCGGTTTCGGGGTTTCACCCCTCATCAGCCAGGATAGCTTGACTCCAGTGGCATGGAGAGCACAGGACCCACTTCTGGGCATACCCGTCCCACTCAGGGTGACAAATGCAAAAAGAACAATTGATGGACAGAATGCAGAACAATGTCATACATTCACCCCAGTACGGTGATCTGGGCCTAAATCCATCGTTTTTTTGCTCACCATGCCATTCCAGTTTGAACCCAGCCATATGCAAATCAGTCTTGACACTGTGCCTCATGGGAACAGTCCAGCCCGAACTGCCAGGCCAGGTCCTCCCTGGACTGGAAACAAGCATCCTAGGACCGGTTTCAGGGTTTCACCCCTCATCAGCCAGGATAGCTTGACTCCAGTGGCATGGAGAGCACGGGAAGACATGGCTTGGCAGTTCGGGCTGGACTGTTCCCATGAGGCACAGGGTCAGACTGATTTGCATATGGCCATGTCTGAACTGGGGTGGCGGAGTGAGCTAAAGAATGATGATGGATTAAACCCAGATCAGTTGACTGGGGGTGAGTGCTTGCAATGTTCAACACTTCGTCCATCATCCCCTTTGGTTTTGCTATGTTCGCCCTAAGTTGGCAGGGTATGCCCAGACGTGGGTCCCATGCTCACTTTGCCACTGGATTCAAGATAGCCTGGCTGATGATGGCTGAAAGCCAGAATCCGGTCCCAGGATGCTTGTTTCCGGTCCAGGGAAGACATGGCTTGGCAGTTCGGGCTGGACTGTTCCCATGAGGCCCAGGGTCAGACTGATTTGCATATGGCCATGTCTGAACTTGGGTGGCGGAGTGAGCTAAAGAATGATGATGGATTAAACCCAGATCAGTTGACTGGGGGTGAGTGATTGCAATGTTCAACACTCCGTCCGTCATCCCCTTTGGTTTTGCTATGTTCGCCCTAAGTTGGCAGGGTATGCACAGACGTGGTTCCCTTGCTCACTTTGCCACTGGATTCAAGATAGCCTGGCTGATGACGGCTGTAAGCCAGAAACCGGTCCCAGGATGCTTGTTTCCGGTCCAGGGAAGACATGGCTTGGCAGTTCGGGCTGGACTGTTCCCATGAGGCACAGGGTCAGACTGATTTGCATATGGCCATGTCTGAACTGGGGTGGTGGAGTGAGCTAAAGAATGATGATGGATTAAACCCAGATCAGTTGACTGGGGGTGAGTGCTTGCAATGTTCAACACTCCGTCCACCATCCCCTTTGGTTTTGCTATGTTCGCCCTAATTTGGCAGGGTATGCCCAGACGTGGGTCCCTTGCTCACTTTGCCACTGGATTCAAGATAGCCTGGCTGATGACGGCTGTAAGCCAGAAACCGGTCCCAGGATGCTTGTTTCCGTTCCCAGGGAAGACATGGCTTGGCAGTTCGGGCTGGACTGTTCCCATGAGGCACAGGGTCAGACTGATTTGCATATGGCCATGTCTTAACTGGGGTGGTGGAGTGAGCTAAAGAATGATGACGGATTAAACCCAGATCAGTTGACTGGGGGTGAGTGCTTGCAATGTTCAACACTCCGTCCATCATCCCCTTTGGTTTTGCATTGTAAATAGGGAGCAGGGCATTGCGCCACATTCCGGTGGGGCAATGCCCTTGTAAATATGCCCATTTGTGGTAGTCAAAATCACTATGGAAAAGAAAAAGTCCTCTTAAAGTTACATTAAAAAAATGTGAAATAAAATTCGAAAAGACACAAGTTGTTGAAAAAGCTAACCTGAGAACTCTATAAAATGAAATGGCAATACGAAGATGTTCCCCAAGCACTCACTATGTATAAGCCAGAAATGAGAAGTATGCCAAAAGCTGTATTGAGATATATAATGACTGTTGGTTGTTTTTCTTAAAAGGAGGTCTTGGAGGGGATGCTACAGGCCTAACACTAAAGCAGTTATGTGAAATTAGCTTCAAGAAGGCCATATTAATTGTTCCGGCGGCGAGGGGTAGGTCTTCTCATGCGCTCCGATTGAATTGCTGGACACTAAAGTTTGGTGTCATACAACCGCCCAACACTGTTGAGGCGAGGCTACTAGAGCATTTAGGTTCCTCAACAATCTGTGGGCATTGTCCTACAGATTCATGACGTGGGAGGTAAGTTGTCCACCTCACCACCCTGTATAGATAGTAATTTTTATATGGTCCTGAAGAATTGCCTCTGATCCTCCAGACACCATAGGCGAGAAACATGTTGACCCATTGAGAGTAGAGCGCAGACACTGAGATACATTGTTCTTAAGTTAGTCGTCACTCCACAGTTTTAATCAGGCAGTTAACCTACCAGAATAAAGGCACTTGTTAGGACTAACTGACCTGTTTTATTCACTTCCTTCACCACTACACAACATCTACATTTTTGAGGCCCCCTTACCCCCACTGCACCAAACGGCAGGAACTAAAGATCTCCGCTAAAGAGCCCCTCATTGAGTGCCCATCGGGTATTGCAGCGCAGACCTGATGAGGAGGAGACCCAATGATGAAGCATGACACCTAGCTTGCTGGGTGTGTGAGGGCCCTAGTTCCGAAGGGAGGAATTCCCCTCCCGCCCCCTCCTCTGTGGGACACTCTTTTGTTTCCACTAGGAACCGATTTATCTCTCCCTCCTTGTCTCCTCACCCTGTCAGGAACTGCATACCCTTTGTTTTGATCCATATTAATTGTTACCAGCAGTGTTAATGCTTTTTCTGCTGTGGGTGGCAAAGCATTTGTGCGAATTAGTCATTTTAATGATGAATATGACCGTAATGTTTATGCACTTAAAACGATATAATGATCTCACTTAGAAGTGTGATCAATAATGTAGTAATGGAACATTTGCATGGCAGTTGAGGCTGGACTGTTCCCAGGGGGGGCAGGGACAAGACTGATTTGCATATGACTGGATCCAAACTGGGGTGAAACCGGTCCCAGGATGCTTGTTTCCTGTCCAGGGAGAACCTGGCCTGGTAGTTTGGGCTGGACTGTTCCCAGGAGGAGCAGGGTCAAGACTGATTTGCATATGGCTGTGTCCAAACTGGAGTGGCGTGCTGAGCAAAAAAACGATGGATTAAACCCAGATCTGTGGCTGGGGGTAAATGTTTTATTTGTTCAGCAATCCATCCATCATTTGTTTTTTTTTGCTTTTGTCGCCCTAAGTGGGAAGGGTATGCCCAGGTGTGGGTCCCGTGTTCACTGTGCAACTGGATTCAAGCTAGTCTGGCAGATGAGGGGTGATACCCCGAAGCCAGTGCCAGGATGCTTGTTTCCAGTACAGGAAGGACTTGGCCTGGCAGTCCAGGCTGCAAAGTCCCAGGGGGAGCAGGGTCAAGACTGATTTGCATATAGCTGGGTCCAAACTGGAGTAGCGTAGTGAGCAAAAAAATGATGTATTAAACCCAGATCTGTGACTGGAGGTGAATGTTTGATTTGTTCAGCATTACATCCATCATTTGTTATTTTTACATTTTCATGTGAGCCAACATTATCTCAAAATGGATGCTGTTCCTGGTGTTCTTCTCATCCTGCTCCCGATCATTCCTCCTGCCAATCAGCTACCCGCTGCATGTCTTCTCTACCCACAGATTCCACGGAAGACAGAGTGCTGTGACGTAAATGAACTGTAGTGGTAGAAAGCATGTATTGTAAATGAATCTTTCCATCATGTACCTGATCTATCATTTTGAATCCTTTCTGTTGCTAGTTTTGATGCAGGCATACAGAAGAACATTTGCCAGTGAGCTATTGTTAAGAAAATGGTTCATATTGTGTAGTACATCTTCAGAGTGCAGTTGCTGAGGAAGCAAGCAGAAGATTTCTCTTACCTTAAGAAAGGTGTTAGTGTTAAGAACCTTTCAGATTTACGGAATTGTTTTTGATTTGCCAATACAGCCTAACTATGATCTATGAGTTAGCAGTTTTATTAACTATTATGCATAAATTGTGTATAAAAACCTCTGGTTTTGATAGATCGGGGCAACTTTCCATTTTCCTCCTGAAACTCAGTCCTATTAGTTTGAGATTTTCTTCATCACTTCGGATCCTGTCAGAACTTTTTATTCGTTTGTCACTTTGATTTTAGATAGATTTTGTTGACTAACCATAGTTTCTGCTTCGATTTTGAATTCTAGTTTCTGTATCTGAGCCTTTATGGCAAATGATGCATTTTCTCTGTAATGTTTTTATTAATGATTCTGTATTAAACGTTCTAAACTTAATTTTGATCTAGAACTCTGTTCTTGAGTGGTCCCAGTTTCTTTTTATTAATTTCAACCAATTGTATTGGAATTTAGAATAAAACAAAAAGTTACACAGTGTAAATCATATGTAAGTAAACAACATATGTCAAGAGTTGAGGGAGGAGTGACATCAGTAAGACATAAGGTTCATGTTCATATTGACTAACGTATATCAAGATTGGGAGTTTACAAGCATATGAGGGAGTGTAATAGCAATAATGATATGTAACAATACTTAGAGGGTATCCCTCCAGAAGATAGTAGAACAAATCTCATAACCGAAATGCACTGTACTCAAATAAAGAAAATAACAAAGGGAAGAAGGAAATGCAGAATGTGAAGACAAGGGATGGGGAAGAAGTAGGGGGGATGAGGGGAGAGGGTGATATCCAGTGTGGTTTGAATGTGTCGGCAGGACCAACTGCAAGATGCAAGGTAGAGGCGAAACAATCCACCAGAGTTTTATCGATTCTTTATAAGAACTGCGTCGTGCTACACCCATTATAGTGGCTTGGATTTCTGTAAATACTCATCAAAAGAATCCCATAGATGTTGTGCGCTGGATGTACATTATGTTGTCAGCACATCTGATGGAGCATAGCATATTCCATCACTTATTAAATGTGGTCTTGTATGTCAATTTGTCTGATGCAGTGAGACCTAGTTTGTGAAGCCTGGACAGGGTCCAGTATGTCTTGTGTATGGACCAGAATCTGTATTGGGCCTGGCGCGAGTGATATTTGCCAGTAAGGGAGACTGCCAAATTCTACTCCATACAGCGTACTTGAAGGGGGATGACTGTGGGGGTAGAATGAGAGGTTGCCATTTCTTTATTATACCTTTAATGAAGAAGTTCTTGGGAGGTTCTAATAGTTTTTATAGGCGTGATGCAGAGTGTTTTAACCCAACGTAGTTAACCAGTAAGCCAGGGAGTTCGGGGTATGAGGTCGAGGCAGTTTCCTTATGACACTCTTTATTTTCAAGAAATTGTAGAATTCTATATCAGGAAGGTCATAGGATGCACATAATGTAAAGAATGGAATGGGGTTTAAAAATGTGCCCTGGACACCAATTGTATTTATACTTTTGTGGGCCCACAAATCCCAAAACACAATTTTTCCTCCTAATTTGATCTTGTGATTGTGCCACACGGAGGCTAGTACTGAGTCTGACATACATTAGTTCAGTTGCTTGACTACTCGTAATAATGCTGCGATCGTGTCTAACAATGTAGGTTGTGAGTGGTCTAGGTGCAATTTTTTGACAGATCGGATGGATAATACAGAAGAAGAGGAAGAGGGTGGATTAGTTGTGTTTCAATCCACAGCCAAGGGGTAGAGTGATTGTGTAGTTCCTTAAACCACCAGGAGCCCTGGGAGTCCAGTAAGGCACGTTGGCATCTCAGGAAGTCCGGGAGGTTAAGGCCTCCCCCCTTCTTATTCCATTTCAGAATGTTTCCGGAGATTCTGTCTCTCTTGCCTTTCCGTTAAAATTCAGAGATTTACTTATCCACTTCTGTAAAGATGAAGGCGGGGAGAGACATTAGGAACATGTTGGTAAGAAAGTTGATCAATGGGGCTATCATCACATTCTGTGCGCCCCCACCAGGTAACATGTTTAGGGGCCCCGGTATCTAGAAGATCTTTAATCTTAGACAATGTTTTGCTTTCATTTAGTTTTAGGGAGGCATGGAGGTCTTTACTGAACCACATGCTAAGGTATTTTAGGGCTTCAGGTTGCCATTTCAGACCCGAGTCGCCTAGTACTGAAGCAGTGCAATGAACATGTACTGGGAATACCTTGGTCTTAGTTATGGTTAGTAAATAGCCAAAGACCTGAGATAATCTTTCTATCTCACGCATTATGTGGGGGATGACGACATCTGCATCTTCCGTGAATATAACCACACTATCATATTTATAATAATAATAATAAAAAATAAAAATAATAATAATAATGAGGCTTGTAAAGCACATAGCTACTTTGGCAAGGAAGTGTTCCAGCGCTGGGGTCCAAGATCCCATGTGCTACACATTCACAGAAAGTAACAGATCAATTCTATCTGAACGGCCAAGTTTTTAATTTTCTTCTAAAAATTAATTCTGAAGGGGCCTGTTGGACAGAAAGAGGCAGCGAATTCCACGATTTCAAAGTCAGAAAGCTAAAAAAGCTGCCACCAAGGCACTCTCTTCTTACTTTTGGGATACAGACCCTGCTAGACCCTGAGGATCTGAAATTCCTCAAACGAGTATAGTATTGGATGAACAGCTGTATGTACTGAGGGCCACTATTTGTCAAGGCTTTATAGCAATAGCATAAAGCCTTTAAGGAGAACCTCTGCTTCACAGGAAGCCAGTGTAACTTAGCTAGTGAAGTTCCCATGGAGACATGTTTTGGGAGATTGAGTAGCAGACGAGCTGCCACGTTCTGCACTCGTTGGAGTCTCATCAAACGAGACTGTGACACTTCCAGGTACAACACGTTACAGTAGTCCAGCCTCAAGATAATTGAGGCCTGCAGCTTTACTCGCAGATTCTGGGAGCAAATCCAGAATCTTTTCTAGGGTCTTAAGGATTCCAAGGCATTTCCCAGCCAACACTGTGATTTGGCTGTCAAAGGACAGCTTCTGATCAAACCAAATGCCCAGGTTTTTAACCTTGGGTTCTGGGCTGGGTAAAAGGCCAAGAGTTTCAGACCAGCAAGATGTTGACCAGCTGTTAGGTTGTTTGCCCAGAATCAGGCCCTCTTTCTTCCCTGCATTCAACTTTAACCCCTTCCGTGCTTCCGTCGGCCAACGGCCGTCGCGAGCACTACCTCGCTAGTGCTGTGCACGTCCGTTGGCCGACGCGGCCCCGCCCACTCTTTTAAACTGCCGCACCGCGGCGGAATTCGCGCCGCGGTTAAGCGGTTAAACAATTGCGCTCCATTCACCCGGGAACCTTCCCCAGACACTACCTTAGTAAAGTAGCCATGATTGCAGCATCCTAGGAGAGGGTCATGATCAGCTTAATATCATCGGCATAGGTGATTACTGTGAACCCATGACATTCAATGATCTAAGCTCGGGGGAGCATATATACATTAAATACGGTTGGACTCAGAGAGGAGCCCTGAGGTACTCCCTGCTGCAGAATAAACAGTGCAGAATTAGAGTGGTATGGTTTTTGACACACCTAGAAGGTGCGCCCCTGTAAAAAGGAAGCAGCCCACCTTAAGGCCATACGGCCGAAACAGTATCTCCAAAGACGCTCAATGAGCAGATTGTGCGATACAGTGTCGAACTATCCACTGCGATCATCTGCATAAGCTGCCACCAGCTGTCTGACAGACTGAAAATGTACGCCCTTAGTGTTGCTGTTTCAATGAAGTGAGGACAAAAGTGGCTCTATAACTAATAAAAATAGAGGTGGAGAAAGTGGACAGCCCTGCCTTGGACCCTGGGCTAATGGGAAGGGTCTGGATAGAAGGCTGTTAACCCTGACCTTCGCCACAGGGTTTGAATATAATGCCATTAGCATGTGAATGAAGTCCTCTTCTAATTGGCATTTATGAAAGGCTGATGGCAGGAAGGTCCAAGATACCCTGTCAATGGCTTTTTCCATGTTGAGAGCCAACAATGCTATTGGGGACTCAACAAGGTTCGCCCTTTCAAGGATGTGGCAAAATAGCCTAATATTGTCAGCCACTAACCTGCCTTTCAGGAAGCCAGTTTGTGAGGGCACAATGAGCTTTAGTATGACCTTCTCCAATTTTATCACCAGGATCTTTGCATATATTTTGCAGACTATAGTGATTATGGAAATGGGGCTATAGATCCTGACATCCAAATGATCCTTTTCCTCTTTTGGGATGACTACTATTGTAGCCTCTGTCATGGAGCCTGAGATGCAGCCAGAGTTCACCTACTGCTCAAAAGCAGCACCTAGAGGGTCAGCTATTGAGTCCATGAACATTTAATACAATTTTGACATGTAAAAGTCAGGTCCTGGTGGTTTTCCCTGATTTGATGGAGTTAATGGCCTTCAGAACCTCCTCTCTTTTGGTCGGGGCGTTTAGAAAGTTCCTGCCCTTCTGAGACACCCGAGGAAGGGTGCATGAAGATAGATAATCTTGGCATAAATTGGGGTGGGCCAGATTTTTCGTGTTGTATAGGTCAGCATAAAAGGTTTTGAACTCATCCAGAATATCCTGAGAGGATGTACATAGATTCCTGGAAGTGTTTCTGATAGCAGAAACTGTGGTTATGTTTTTAGTATATTTCAAGTAATTCACTAGAACTGTCTCTGCTCTGTTTCTATTCATCCTCTTTTTGGCAGCAAAGTTCTCCACCCATTTCTGGGCTCTCTTACTCAGAATATTGTTGCATTCATGTTATACACTGCTCAGTTTCGCCAGATCAGAAGAGGCTGCAACGTGTCTGATGGATTCGGAAATCCATTTTATTTCTGATTCTATGTTCCTCACTTGTTTGTGCAGTGATCTTTTCCTCACTGAGACAAGGTTTATTAGCATATCTCTAATAGATGCCTTTAATGCATCCCATCTAATAGTGGTGAAAGCATCCTCTGGGGCATTCTCACATTTGAAGCAGTCAATGGCTATGGATATCCTTCCCTTGGTCTCTTCATCCTCCAAGAGTCCGTCATTAAGGCGCCATTGTTTGGGGGGAGGAGGGGACTCAGTAAAAGGGATGTGTAAAGATATACAAGCATGGTCAGAAACCAGTATTGGTTGTATTTTGGGATTGTGGGCCATTGCAAGAAGCTGCCTGCTGATCAAGATGAAGTCTATTCTGGAGAAAGTATGGTGCAGTGCTGAGTAAAATGTATAATCGCTGCCTGATAAGTTGTACAGTCTCCAGAGAACAATCAGATTGTGGTTATTGCAGCATAACATCATTTGTTTGTGGAATATACTGCCCATAAATTTGTTTGCAGTAATTCTATCTAGGTTCTCGTCCATCGGGGGTTTGAAGCCCCCACCCATGACGAATTCATGATTATAAGAGAGTTCCGATAATTATTTATCACGCCCTGTCCAGAATTCTATTGAGTTATCATTTGGGGCATATGTGTTTACAATTCCAAATACCTTGTCATTCTTTATAACCTTCATGATAAGTCAGCTACCTTGATGATCATGTGTGTGAGATAGTACAATGAGTCCAGATTTTCTGTTTTTTCTTTATAGTCAGAGAGAGTATCGCTTCCACCACCCAGGAGGATTAGACCTGGCATCTCTATTGAATTCAATGTGTGTCTCTTGTAGTAATATTTTGTCCCCTCCCAATTTGTTAAAATAATCCACAATTTTCCTATGCTTCACCAGATGGTTCAGGCCCTTAGTGTTTAGTGTAAGTATTTGAAGTGGTGCCTACATCCTGTTGAATCAAAAACTGAGTTAGTAGTAAGAAGAGTGAGCGGACAGTTCCGAGAGTGTGTGTATGGCGTATTAGTCAATTCAAGTATGCGTGGGGGTGTCAATGCAGTCCAGGTGAAGGAAGTTGGGGAGGGCACACCACCCGTCTGCCAACAGAGCCAAAGGAGCCAATGTAGGGTGTGAAGGTGTCAGAGCTGATGGAGCATAGGATGTTAGGTAGAATGCATAACACCTCAAAAGAACGGGGTGACGAGGGGCAGTTGGACTGGTTAATGTACTGGATAATTAGAACCGCGCAATGGAGGGTAGTCATGCCATGGACCTGCCTAAATCGATATCGTGAGGGCCAGGAGGGAGGAGGCAGACAGGTAGAAGAGGGGGAAGCATAAGAGAGAAAACACAAAAATAACAACAGAAACATAACCCCAAACAAAACCCAAAACCAAAACCCTCCCATAAACCCACCCCAGAAATGAGGGCGAACCGTATTTCCCCACCCTATGACACCTGGGGAAAGGAAGGCCATGGGATGGCACAACCCCAACCCATCTTATGAGAACTTAGGTTAATGAAGCCCAACCCTGTATAAGAGGGGCACAAGTACAAGTTTTTAGAGGTAATATGAGTAGCCTATAAGACCAAGGGCACCTCCATGAAGAGACAGAATACCTGACCATAAATGATTCATTAATATGAAGAGCCTCACTAGCAAGCATAAACATTGAGATATCAAAGTTGACGTACAATTTCTGGGTGAAGTAAACCACCACACAACCAAGAAAAAGCAACATGTCAGCAAAGTGGCAGCACACCAAGCCAACAGGAGTTTAGATTAACAAGAACAATGATGAAATATGCACTTCCCTTTGACACCACCTCAGATTATCATGTCTGTTTGGGTTGCAGTGTCTATGAAAGCTTGAAGGACCAAGGGGGTGGTGGATTTCATCGCCTTTCCTTAGAACAAAATGAGAAATTTAGATGAGCCCACAAAGGAAAAAGGGATGGAACGATCGCATAGTGGTTGTTGGAGGGTCAGAAAGCTTTTCCTAGTGGTCACCATGTCCTTAGAGTAGTCTTGCACAATGGTTATTCTGGCAACGTTCCACTGAACATGTTGCACTTTCCGCATGTGAGCAATGATCATCTCCATGTGACAGTAGGATAAAGGGCAAAATATTAGTGTTCTTAGGCATGAAGTTGAAGTGGATGAGGTGGTAGGGAATTTCCCTGTAGGTATCCTGTGCGCTCTCTCTATTTCAAAATCTTTGTCAAAGGGAAGCCTGATTGAGCGTAGAATCTAAAAATTCAGTGCATGAGTTTGCATCAGACTCCACATTTTCCCTTAGGCCGAAGATGCGTAGGTTGCCCCTACAGTTGCAATGGCGCAAGGGTGCCTGCATTGGTGCAAGACAGCCCATTCTGTGCCAGCGCAGGGGAAAAGGACAGGAACGCGTCGTATCTTGTAGATACGGCGCATACCTGCCCTTTTCTTTTGACACACGGAAGCAGAGCAGGAAGGCTTGCTGCGCTGCTGTGCGTCAAAATATTGTAAATGAGATCCATAGTTTGACTCATCTCCCGCAGCACGGGACGTCCACAATGCCTTGTTGTTGCCACTGACATCATTGCTGCCTAGCCCGTGGGACTTCGTGTCCCAGTATTCATCTCACCATAAGAGGAGGGGCTGCACTTGTTTCCCTGTGCCGGGGCACAGGACATCCAGGGTGAATTGTTGTTGCTGCTGACATCGTTGCTACTGACACAAGGGGGGAGGAAGCACACTGCCTTTCATCCCAAAACAGTTAAACCCATTGCATTCAAAGGAGGCCTTCAAACTGGAAGCAAAAAGATTCCTCATGAATAAGTTCTTACCTTAACATGAGGGACATTTGTTAGCTCTAGCGCATCGGACATACCACAGCATTTGTTATTATCCCTGTATATGTTTATTATGTTGTTTTGGTTATTATTTCTGTATATGATTATGGTACTTACTCCCCTTAAGTCATTATGCCCCATAGTCTAGCCCACTCTGCGTTCACCCAGGTGTATAAAGGATCTGGTAGTTGTTCACCATCTGACTCAATGCCACTAGACTCCCCATTTGACTCATGTTTTGTTTATTGTTTTGGTATTGGTCTTTATTTCTGTATATGATTATTGTACTTACTCCCCTTATGTCACATTGCTCCATCGTATAGCCCATTCCCCGTTCACTCAGGTTTATAAAGGATCTGTTATATGTGCACTATCTGCTTCAACGCCTATTAGATTCACCATATTAGACTCATGTTTTGATTTGTTACCTTCCTTTCCCCCAAACTGTTAAGCGCTCTGATATCCCTCGGGATCAAGTTTGCGCTATATAAAACTTTATAAATAAAATAAATAAAATCCTGGTAAATGCAGTACGCTTACTTCAAAGTTGCTGTAGTTTTTCACCGAAGTTGGTGCAGGTAGTGCTGTTATCTCTAGACATGAGTTTCTGGGTATAAACCTTCATCAGTAGAGAGCAGAGAAAAGTAATCTGGAGTTGCTGAAATGCTGCAATGCTGCCCAAGTCTTCACAGTACCACTCCACAGGCACACAGGTTCATCCCAGCTGAGCTTGTCATCTCGTTGGCTTAAGAGAGCCTTTTAAACATGAAGGGGGAGGGAGCACATGACTTCTCATCCCAGCACAGTGCACCCCATTGCATTCTGGTAAATGCAGTATGCTTCAAAGTTGCTGACGTTTTCCACCAAAGTTGGTGCAGGTAGTGCTGTTATCTCTAGACATGTGTTTTTGGGTTTAGCCCTTCATCAGTAGAGAGCAGAAGTAGTAGAGAGCAGAGAAAAGCCATCTGCCTCTCATCCCAGCACAGTTCTCCTCATTGCCATTGATATTGTTGCTGCTGAGCCCGGGGGACTTTGCGTCCTAGTATTCTTCTCACCATAAGAGGAGGGGCTACACCTGGTTTCTGCAACAGGAAGAACCAGGCAAGGCCACCCCCCTCGGCTATAATTATTAGATCTACATTATTGTTGCGGTAAGAGCTTTGAATAGAATACAGCCCTTTTGGTTGTTTACAGCTCTTGTTCGTATTTGCTCACCCAGACTGTTAGGAGACTCTTGTCCGCCCTAATTCAGAAGAGGCCCCGATGGGTATATAAGGATTCTAGCTGCAGCGTGACTTTCATTTGTCTTCGTCTGCACACCTGTGTGGACTCCCAGAACAAGTCTGACTTTAGTCTCACAGCACATTGGCATTTAGGGGATCTGACGATGGGGATGGAAAAGTGTTCCTCTGGCTTTATTCTCCTGGAGTTTTTTGGTCCTTTGTTGCTGGAATGCAATTTTGCCCTTGGTCTGTGGCTCTGTGTGCCTATAATTATATGCCCTACTGCAATAAGCACTGTCCCACTGCCTTCTGGATCGTATTAGAATACTTTCAATCATATTAGTTTTGAAGAAGGGGCCTCTAGGTGCCCTTTTGGCATGTGGGACTCTTGTCTTGATTCCACTTTGCTGCATGTGCCCATACTTTACTTGTGGTCATTCAGTTCAACTTGTTGACAGCGCTTAATTTGTACTTACCAAGGGGCCACAGTGTGGCCTGTGACATTGTGTACCTAATTATTTAGCCACAGTCAAACTTTATTATGATAGCATTTGGTCCCTTCAACTGACTTGAATTATTTCAGATTTATGTTATGTTTTTTTAACAGTACCAGGATGTTTTTTCCTATGGTTAGAGTATCATTTGTTTTTGTTTTATGGGTTTTGGTAAATTATATAGAATACTGTTGCCATTTAAATGGTCATTACCCTTCGACACTCTGTTAGCATAGGGTAGATTCCCTTTTTCGCTATGGGTAAAAGAAAGGCTTCTGATTCTCCAACAGAAGCAAAAAATGAGAGGAAGCAGGCAAAGCATATCTCAACAAACTGTGCCTTAGATAAAATTGATGTTCTTATAGAAGAAATGGAGGGCCTTCTGAAAAAAGTGAGAAAGTCAAAAGCCCAGTCACAATTCGAGGTGCCACGGGTAATATTAAGTCTGAGTGCTCAAATAGATTCCACTTATTGGGTGGGTCAGGAGAATGAGTCAATGCATGATGTCCCCCTGTTTAATGATGAAAAATCACTACTGGCAAGTGCCAACTCCCACAACAACATGTAGGGATGGAGGCAGGGGATCAGCTAAACCACCTGAAGTCAAAAATTATGAGCCTAAAAACGTGTGTCTCCTCACTCACACAACTCCTCACAGAACAGGTAGAGAAGCTGGGGACGTTACGTGAAACCTTAGTTAAGCAAGGGAATACAAGCACTCCCAGTTGTTCTGAGAATCAAGTGCCAAGTTATTTTAATACTGGTCTAGGGACGTTGGTTAGGCCTAAGTTTCTTTCCCATTTGGAGAGAAGTTGATCATGGCAAAAGGTCCCATTATTGGAAAGATCTAAAGCAATTCCCACTATGGGGAGAAGTTTTGGGTACAACTATTCTGAATCAAATGTTAAAATCTTAGAAACTCCTGTTGACTTATGGTGTACTGCTAATAGTGGTGTATCTCCATTCAATGTGCAGGCAGGGAATTCAGTTCCATTTCCAAGAACTTCTTTTATCCGTCCTTTCAGGGGCATGAGAGATGGTTTGCAGGACAGACAGCCAAGTAGAGAAGTCTTTTTGACAAAGGTGCCTAAATCCCCGTTGGTTGATTGTAACATCACTTACTAACAAAACAATCCATTGGATCTGTCATGTACGAAACTGTAGATCTGTGATCAGGGAAGATATGTGAGCAAGAGTAGTCCAACTTATTGTATTGGTGTAAGATTTGTGAATAATGTTACATACGCAGGTTTAATTAAAATGGAACTTAGATCCACCCTGACAAGTGTTTCCTATATTCGTTTAAGACTTCACTTGCTGGAAGAATTCTCCCTTGGAGGTATGAGTTCTCTGGTATTGACATCTGCTCAATCCTCCAACAATGGTGTCCAAAGACCATGTTTACTGGGGACATCAGATATTGATTGACTGCAGCAGGCACAATCTCAGATCGCCTGCAGGGTGAGGTGCAACCTCACGTGCCAAGTGATTTGGATGGTATGCCAATCGAAATGGTGAAACTGCTGTCCTGGAACCTAGCAGGTATTCCCTCAAAACGTATAGATCTAGGGTGCAGTGAGTTCATTGACAAATATCAAATTATCAATTTTCAGGAAACTTGGGCAACCCAAACAGAGTTTAGGCCTTGTCATTTAACATGTTATAGTAACGCTATTCCTGCCAGTCCTGGATAAGCCTCTGAGGGGCTTTTAATTTGGGTTAAGTCATCAAATACTAGCAAGACACCGAACTCATCCTCTCGCTCATGGAAGACCCAGTCACCACCAGAACCAACTTCTGTGACGCCATGACAAACATTGCAGACTGGATGAGGGTCAACTGCCTAAAGCTGAACTTGGACAAGATGGAGGTGCTCATTTTCGGGAAGAACACCTCACTGTGGGATGTCAACTGGTGGCCCACCGACCTCAGACCCACACCCATCTCAACCAACCACACCCACAACCTCAGGATCATCTTGGACAGCAAACTCTCAATGCAGCGCCAGATCTTCTCAGTATCCTCCTTCTGCTTCCACACCCTCCGTATGCTCCGTAAGATCTTCAGATGGATCCCCACCAAAAACAGGAAAACAGTCATGCAAGCCCTCGTCACCAGCCGACTGGACTATGGAAATACACTCCACGCTGTAACCTCCACCCAACTCGTCAAACAACTCCAAACCATACAGAACACAGCAGTCAGACTCATCCTCAACCTTCCCAAATAGACCAGCATCACCCCTAACCTCAGACGCCTCCACTGGCTCGCCGTCCCGAAGAGATGCCAATTCAAGATGCTAACAGACAATGGCACTTCACCTCTCTTGACCTCGCCCACATCCCCCGCATCCACAGAAGCTGCAGCAGTGGTTGTTCCTTCTTCTACCTCAACGTCAAATCCTGGAATGACCTCCCACTCCACCTTGGAACCACACCTTCACTGTTGGACTTCCGAAAGGGGCTCAAGACCTGGCTCTTCGACTAAGATCCGCGAGACCTCAGCACCTGGATACCCGCAGGGTGATTAGACGCGCTTTATAAATACTGTCTGATTAAGAGATTTTCTCTTTATTTCATGATAGTGGAATTGAGTCTTACCCTGTGCCTTTAGCATTTACTAATAACCAAAGGAATGTAATATAGGCTGCTATAATTAATGACACTTTTACCTTGACCAGAATATATCAGGCTTTTGTTGACTTTTTCAGCCTTTTTGTTGACTTTTTCAAACTTTGCTTTGTGTCACACTAATTTTTGTGCTACTCTAAGACCATTTTTCACGTCTCACGCTAAAGGTAAATGTGATTTGACTCCATATTGTGCATGGTTTACCAGGGAGTGTAGAAAGGCTAAGTAGGGATTGGTTGATGCTGCAAAAAAGGGCCTAAAATCTGAACTAACCATTGCTACTGAACTATATAAGTCCATTCTGAGGATCAACAAGCAAGGGTGGGAAGAGGCTCAGTAGGTGGATCTTACAGAGTCTTAATAAAGACACTCAAGCATTTTGGAGGATTAATGCGGTTGGTAGTAGAAAGAGTGTCTCCCATCCTGATTTGTTCCGCCTGAGCAGTAGTTTCACCTCTTTACCTCCCTTTTAAAGAGTGTGAAATGCCCAACATAATTACCCCAGATAATATTGTGCAAGAACATTGTTCTGTGGGCTCACAGATACCTAATTGTAAACCTCTTGTGTGTACCTTTTCATTAAAAGAGACTGATGTAGCCTTATATTCAATGAAACAGGGAATGGCACCAGGGCCTGATCGTATCCCAGGCAATTTGTTTCTTTCTGAACCTGATGTTTGGATCCCATATCTTACTACTCCTATAAATGCTGTTGCAAGGGAACAAGACTTGCCCAAGACATGGAAAGTGGCTATTATTGTCCCCATCCACAAGAAGGGAGTAAGAGACAAACTGGAAAATTACAGGCCCATTGATCTCATAGCTATTTCCCAAAAAGATCTTTGCCAGGCATGTTCATTTTCGACTCCTGGCTTGGATGGAAGAGCACCAGATTTTATCTGAGTTCCAAGCTGGATTTTGAGAGATAATAAGTACTTTGGACCAGGTGTTTCGATTTTCAACTATATGCTGGAAATATATTACACTAAGGAAAGACCATCTTTATGTGGCCTTCATGGACTTGAGGGCCGCATTTGATTTAGTCCCTAGGAAAGACCTGTGGGATGTTTTGATACAATATGCCATCCCTGAAGATCTCCTAACTATTTTAATTAATCTCCATATTGGTACTTACACTCAAGTCAAGTGGAATAGCCACAGAGACCTCACTCACAGAATCCCCATAGACAGGGGTTTGCAACAGCCCCCACACTCTTCAGTTTATATATAAACGGTTTGGTGAGGTGGATAAATAGGTGTCAACATGATGACTCAAAATTAAGAAACGTCATTATTACTGTGCTGATGTTTTCTTATGAAGTCTACTTATATTGCGTACCCCTATGGGTCTCCAAGCATTGTTGGGGGAATTTCAAAAGTTCTGTGAAACTAGAGGTCTCAAAATAAATGCAGGAAAACTACATTTATGGCCCTAAATCCTTACTGTGCATTTAAAAGTAAGATGAAGGTAGATGGTACACTGATTTAGTGGGTCAGGAGTTTCGAATATTAAGGTGTGAGTCTCTCAGACAAATTTTCTTTGACGCCAAACTTGAAAAAAGTAAATCCTTGTTGCAACATCGATCTGCAATTATTTAAAAAAAAGTATAGATGTACTTCCAGTAGGGCACTATCTCCAGTTCCAGAGGTCTACAGAGTATTTGCGTTGGGAGGAGCTCTCTCAATGGGGCCGAACTTTGGGGATATAGTGATACTAGCCATTTATTATGGGAGAAAAGTAGATTTTTAATATCTCTACTCAACTTGTCACGTAGTACCTTGATGTTACTGCTGAGATGGGATCTGCATATATAGAGGGTTGATCAATTTTCCATTTAAGGATCCTAAAGTATTGGATCAGAATACAGTCCACCCCTGAATTGGCTCCATTTAGGAGGGCTCTGAGGAGCTGGTTGCCCTCGATAACAATTGCCCCACGCCTTGGCTTAAGGCGGTCAAGGATCTTTGCCTTAGCTTACATCTGTCTGAAGTGCGGGAAAATCCCGAAAATCTGAGTAGTAATGTGAATACTGAGATGAAGAGCTTATATTGGGCACACATTCTAACTGAAGCTAGGCATGAATCACGACCTGAGGGCTTGATAGATGGGTTTTTAATCCACAAGTGCTTACCAAAATATGTATCCTACATGCACAAGATCACCTCACACACAGCTAAAACCTTATATTTTCAATTTTAGAATTGGTTCCCTTCCATTTAACATGTTAATTGCAAAATGAAAGGGTAAAAGGGGAACAAGGGTGATTCTGAGGACTGTCCGTTTTGCCTATCAGTCAAGAAAATTGAGGCCCATTTTTTATTCTTTTGCCCAAAGTAAACACTACCCCATACAAAGTGGATTATCCTGATGTGTCGGCACTTGGGCGTTAACCACTGTGCTGCAGCACACCGTATCCTTAGATTGGCCACACATGAATTAATAGTTTTCACACTATTGAGAAACTTAAATTGGGCTAGGTATTTAAGGGCAAGAAGTTATCATTAGTTGTCAACCAATTGATGGAGTTGAGCATGAGGTTAATATTGTGATGCCTCTGATCCTAATGAGTCTGATGTTACATTCCCCTAACATTTGCCGCTTATATATTGATATTTTATTTATGTAGGTCTCTAAGCTATCTTAAATTATAGAATTATCTTGTAGCTATTTATTATGTACCACCACGCAATAATTGCCATTTTTATGGTGATGTTTTACTTATGTAAGTCCCTTAACTACCTCTTATTATAGGATCATTCATGAGTCTTCTATTTTATGCCTTTGGAAATATTTGTTATTGCAGAGTGTTCTTCAGGATTGTTTACTTTGTCTAAGAATTTTTATAATTAATATGTTTCCCACACTTGACATTTTATTCATGAATTAGGACAAGCTCGAGTTCACATTTTATCTTTCTATAGATAATAGTATTTAAGCTGATAGTGGAGAGGTGTGGTGCAGCGGCCAGGGCAGCTGACTTCGGAGCACAGGGTTCACGGTTCGATCCCTGGCTCCGGCGGCAGCTCAGCTCAGCACCATGTGACTCTGGGCAATAGCTCACTTAATTTCCACGACGGCCCCCAGCGCCTTGAGACCCGTAAGGGTGAGTAGTTCGCGCTTTACAAATACGGATTTATAGCGAAACACAAAATATTATTCTTGATTAAGGTTTTTCGTTGATCTTTTTAAATGTTGTGATGTATTGTTGCTATACTTAAGTAAGTTTTCTTGGATTATTTGCACTGACTAGTTATGGCACATGTCACTTTAGGTGAGCATGTTATGGCTATGTAAATTATGGATCCCAGTGGAATACTGAAAATTCAAATCTTACTTTCCTTGACGAAATGCTTCAATTGTATAATCAGATTAAGTCTATCTATCTGTTGATCGTATACTGCTTGTCTATACATGATTATTATGGCATTGTGATATTCTTATGGTTTTACTCGTGAACATGTCATAATTGTAATTTTTTAGATGCACTTTTATGGTTAAATTTATGTAACTGAAATAAAATTATATTACTACTACTACTTACACATTACAAATAGGCCTGGGCGGTAAACTTCGCTCCGTTCGCGGAGTTTGCGGAGTGCAGAAAACTCCGATTCGCGATGTGTAGCGGAGTTTTTTCCCCGCTCGCGATCGTGAACGGTAAGTTCGCGATCGCGAACAGTAAGTTCGCGAGCGCGAGCTGCAGCTCGGGTAGAATTTATACCCAAGCCGCAGGAATACCAGCACAAACTGCAGTTCGCACTGCACTCCGCCACTCGCGGAACTTCGCAGAGTTTTTTTTGTAACTTCGCGGAGTTCCGCGTAGCAAAACTCAGCGAACTACGCCCAGGCCTGATTACAAACTGCATTTCATAAACCTACGATCGGAGACCACCTCGTTCTCCGCTCCTGTCATTTCTATGCAGAGATTGGCAGGGACATGGTAATGAAAAAATGCACACACAAGAGTGAGACCAATGTAATTCTCAAAATACATTTCTAAACTGACTGCATCCCTAAAAGTGCCAAAACATGTGTAAGTATGCCACAGCCCAGCCTTGGAGTAAGTCAAGCACAATACATGGACAGCCACTGGTACTGCAACTCACTCACATAGAAAACAATGGAGGCAGGGAATTAAAATAAATTTATGTTATGCTTAGTAAATAAGATTAGTTCAACATTTAAATTATATATATATATTCACTGAAAAAAAACAAAGGTTACAGGGACGTTATAGTTACGAAATAGAATTTAAAAAACTTAGAAATTCACTGAAAAAAACTAAAGGTTACAGAGACATTATAGTTACGCTCTAATTTCACTTGTACAAAACCATAGAAATTCGGCTATAGTTACCTGAGCTAACTATATCTTTCACCCCTGCAATGCACTGCTTATGACCTCACATATTACATCACTCATGACATGGCCAGTGATATCACTGATGACATCATCCAGTGAGTGTGTGTGTTTTCTAAAACTTTATGAACATAAATGCCAAGGTACTATATAAGTTAAAATAGTATACTTACTAGTACTGACTGATACTATTTGTAGCATGTATTATGTGAGTGGCTGTGTGAGTGCTGTTATGGGTGTGTGAATGGGTGTGTGAGTTCATGTATGGGTGTATAAGTGGGTGTTTGAGTAGCTGTTTGGGTGAGTAAGTGGCTGTGTGAGTGGCTGTATTGGTGAGTTAGTGGATGTGTCAGTGGTTGTAAGGGTGAGGGAGTGACTGTTTTAGTGGCTGTTTTATTAAGTGAGTTGTTGTGTGAGTGTCTCTATTGTTAAGTAAGTGTCTCTGTGAATTAATGTGTGGGTGAGTGAGCAGATGTGTGAGTGCTTGTACGGATGTGTGAACTGGTATGTAAGTGGTTGTGTGGATGAGTGAGTGAGTGTGTGAGTGTGTGAGTGCTTGTATGAGTGAGTGAGTGGCTGTGTTGAGAGGCTGTATGAGTATCTGAGTGGATGTATAGGTGAATAAGTGGGTGGGTGAGTAGCTGTTTGGGTGAGTGAGTGACTCTGTGAGTGGCTGTATGGGTAAGTGACTTGTTGTATGAGTAGCTTTATGGGTGAGTGAGTGGTTGTGTGAGTGCCTGTATGAGTGAGTGAGTGGGTATCTGAGCGGCTCTATGGATGAGTGCGTGGTTGTGAGGACTGGTATGGGTCTGTGACTGGTTGTGTAGGTATGTGAGTGGATGTATGAGAGTTTCTATAGTGGTGTGAGTGGGTATGTGAGTGCATCTGTGGATGATGTCACCAAATATGTCATTTGATATGTTATCAGTGATGTCATCAGTGATGTCACTGACCATGTCATGAGTGATGTAATATGTGAGATTATAAGCAGTGCATTGCGGGGGAGTAAGTTATAGTTAGCTCAGGTAACTATAACTGCTGAATTTCTAGGGTTTTATATAAGTGAAATCTGAGTGTAACCATAACGTCTCTGTAACATTTATTTTTTTCAGTGGATTTCAAAGTTTAAAAAAAATTCTATTTCCTAACTATAACTTCCCTGTAACCTTTAGGTTTTTTCAGTGAATTTCTGGCATTTTTTAAATTCTATATCCTAACTGTAACGTCCCTGTTACCTTCATTTTTGTAAGTGAATTTGTAAGGTTTTTACATTTTATATCTAACTGTGACTGGTAAGCTTTGGCACTGAGTAAGTGAGTGAGTGCATGAGTGTCTCAGTGGGTGTATGAGTGTCTGAGTAGGTTTGAAAGTGGGTGTGAGTGGGGCTCTAAGTGGGCATATGAGTTTCTGGGTTGGTCTATGAGTGGATGTGTGAGTCTCTGATAGGGGTGGGCGGTAAACTCTGCTCCACCGGTGGAGTTTGCAGAGTTTTGTCACTCCACATTCCACTTGGAACGTAGAGTTTGGCAAAAACTCTGACAATCACTAGCGGAACGGAGTTTAGCAGTGCACTCACCCCTAGACTTCATCCCCCAACAGTAGTGCACCAGGATGCGTATTTGCAGAGTGGTTGAGAAAGAGGGCGGGCCTCTGATGAGGTCTGAACAATCCAGATTTGGGGGACTAGTGGCAACAATGGGGGTTCTTGGCCCCCAATGACCATCAGCAGACAAGGGGACTTCATCTCCCAACCAGTAGCGTGCCAGGAGGCCCCTTTACAGAGTGGTTGAGAAAGGCGGCAGGGCCTTCGATGACATCTCAGCAATCCAACTGAGGGGACTTACTTGTCACAACAATAGGGGTTCTTGGCCCCCAACAACCCTCTGCAGCCAAATGGACTTTATCCCCAACCAATAGTGCTCCAGGAGGCCCCTGTGCAAAGTGGTTGAGAAAGGGAGCAGGCCTCCGACGACGTCTCAGCAATCTGACTGCGGGGGACTTACATGTCACAACAATAGTGGTTCTTGGTCTGCACTTGCGCGCAGTTAGGAACAGGGATCTGACTTATACTGTAGCCAAGCATTGCATGTTGGAGCATGGTGGGACCGCTGATGTCTCCTCTAAACTTTCTTATTTTGGAATTGACAGGGTCCCAGTACATCCCAGAGGAGGTGACCGTGAAAGAAATCTCAGGCGCCTGGAATCGGAGTATATCATTCGCCTGCAAAGCAAGACTCCCGGAGGCCTCAATTGTGAGGAAGACCTTCATGTCCATTTAGGCTAGTAAAGATACTATATACAATTGGTGTTCCCTAAATACCCTTGGGACACTGTATATATTGCTATCTTCCTTCTCCTGATCTGGGTTTCAATCTTAATCTCATTTGATCTCATTTTGTATTGATTTTTATTTTTATTTCTGTTTTTCAACGTAGTGTGCCGGAACTGCCTCATTCCCCCTTTTCCTTTATTTTTTGCCCATTAATTTATTTACTTTTTATTTTTGCTAAATTGTTTGGTTATGTCTAATTTCCCTCCTAGAACTATCTGTTCCTCTATTATCTTCCTATTTGAGGAAGTCCTATCTCCGTTTCAGCGTTATAGTCGCACTGTAACTCATCCTCTTTTTCAAGCGGCTGCTTGAACTGATGGTCTCTCCCACTCCGTTTTTCCCTTGTATAGCACCTGTGGGTGGGTTTTAATAGTGCTCTTTTTTGTGTTTTCATTGAGTTATATGCTTTAGTTCTTGTTATTTTGTTGCTTTTTTACTTTATCTGTACTTGTCGAATGGGATCTGGTAGGCCTTGTATTGGGTTTAATATGGGTGCAGTGGTTTTCTTGGTCACTATGTGCCTTTTAGCCTCATCAAACTTTTTACTTGTTTGCGCACTTGCGCTGTGAGGCCTCTTTGTAAATTACCATTTGATTGCCATATCCCATTGTCGTGGGTACTGTATATGTTTCTTTTTATGCTTATTTTATTATGGTTTTGTTTCCACGTAATTTAGTTTGTTTAAACTATCATGAGCTATTATAATGGGTACTATACCTTCATTGGTTCAAAACGTGATGTTAGTCTGTCTTCTTACATGAAGAGACCTTAATTACCATATGTAATTTTCTTTATGTCTATGTATTTGTCTTGTGATTTTTTTTTTCGTGAGCACTTAAATACAGCCACTTCCGGGTCAGGAAGTGACTTTGACAAAGACCGTGAGGTTGAAACGCGTCAGTCAATAAACTTTTGCTCTTAAAAAATATCCTGAGTGCGACTTTGCCTTCTGTTGTTCGACTGGAGGATTTGTACACATTATAGCGGGTCCAGCGCCCGCCTGCTCGCACCAACCCCGTCTGGTGGATGAGGTCGGATGAAAGGCTGGAATCTTCATTATACATATATATATATATATATATATATATATCACCACGAAAATCCCAGGAATGTATCCGCTACGGCAGCAGCAGCAGCGCAACACCACAGGCACAGACTCCAAAGGCAGAAGTATTCAACAGATGGGTTTATTCACACATCTATGTCCAAAAGTGACGCGTTTCGGCCGCCAGACATGCGGCCTTGATCACACAACGCGCTGCTGGTGAGTACGTGCATTATATACATGTGATAATAGTAGTCCTTTTTTCCTGTTTACCTGCATGACCGGGCGATTTTACGACAATGGTGTAAGTGAGTAGGTCATTTACAACAGGCTTTCGCTTTACTGTTTAACATCAGGCTGAGCTATATATGGTATTCAGTGAGTATCCCATAAACGGTAAATAGACATGGGGCACATCAACTGTAATAACTCACGCTGCGTGTGCCACAATCAAAATGGACATGTATAAACAGTGCTGGATGTGACTGTCCCGGCTATAAATAGCTCAAGGATGTGAATCATGAGCATATCGGTAGGTTAAAACAATACGTTATGACTGCATAATACATATTATATCAATGATTCACTGCGTTATTTGTGTCACAAATACAAGTTAGTGCATGTAAATAAAGAATGGCAACAATCCCAGGTGGGCAATAGTACAGAAGTGGAGCCCTGCTTATCGGTATATTTTCGCGCATGTGCGCACAGTGGTTGTTCTCACATTGTGTAGAAATGTTCTCATGGGGATATATATCGTATATTGTGTAATCTACGTTGTGCCTGATATAGATAAAATGCCAGCTGTGGTGTTGAGCAAATAAGCTAACTAATAAAAAAGTGCTTAACTGAATTGTAGTGAGAGGTAAAATAGTGCCAAAGTAATGTGTAGCGAAAAATTATTTTAAAAACATGAATGAAAAGAAAACATGTAAGCGCATAACATACAAAGATCTAGGTGTTAGAAGGAAATGTTATGTACCATATCTTAGCGTACATAGTGTTCTATATACAGTGTGGTAATCCAGAAATTCAATTTGAAAAATTAAATCAAATCAAAAAGTTAAATACGAATTCGAAATGGCTCAGAATGCGCAAATGGGAATACAACTAGCGTTATTAATGTCAGACAGTTAGTGGTAATATATCTGTAACAAATATGACTGCGTTAATGCAATAAGTCTTATGTATTTAGCGCGATAATAGCATGTAAGTCATAGGAAAAAAGAGGACATCACAAATTAAACTTACAATTTAAAGTTGAAACTAAAATTAGATGCTTAACCTATGTGTGCCACTTAGTTAAGACCCAATGGGGAATAACAAAACCAAAGATTGCTGGGAACATACAGTGGAGCACTAGGCACAAGGAACAAAAAGAACAGAAAATGGCCACATGATTTCAACTCTACAGAAAATTGTGCAAATCCTCACTGGTGTTAAGGCCTGAGGGTGTCTTAGTGTTGAATTCTAGTATATATTTGCTTTCAAGTTGGCGTAACAGTTTTTCCCGGTTCCCCCCTCTTCTTAAGATAGGTATGCAATCAATAACAGAGTATCGGAGGTGGTCCAGATTGTTGTTATGGACCTCCCTAAAGTGTCTGGCAACTGGGTATGCTGGGTCATTATTTACTATGGCTCTCAGATGTTGCAAAATGCGTAAATGCACCTGTAGCTTGGTGCTACCAATGTAGCGTAACTTGCAATCACACTCAAGCAGATAAACTGCGAATTCAGTTCTGCAAGTCAGGCGGTGTTTGATAATGAGGGGTTGTTTTCTAAAGGTAGAATCTACCTGGGTCATGTTTCTGCCAAACTTGCATATATATATATATATATATATATATATATATATATATATATATTTTCACTAGAAAACCCAAAGGTTACAGGGACGTTATAGTTAGGCTGACATTTAACTCGTACAAAACCAGAGAATTCAGCAGTTATAGTAAGCTGAGTTAACTATAATTTGCACCCCCGCAATGCACTGCTTATGACCTCACATATTACATCACTCATGACATGGTCAGTGACATTACTGATGACATTACTGATTACATCTCAAATGACATCACTCATGACATCAGTGATGACATCATCCACCTCAACTCTGATGCACCCACTCACACCCCTATAGAATCTTTTAAACACCCACTGCCACTCCCACACAACCATTCACAAACCCATTGACAGAGCCATACCAGTACTTACACAGCCACTCACTAATTCATAGATCTATACACATATCCACTTGTTCATCCATACTGCCATTCATACACCCGCTCAGTCACCAATACAGCCATTGACATACCACTCATATACCCATACAGGCACTCACATACTGAGTGAGTCACCTATAGAACTACTCACATACCTACACACTCACCCATACTCTCAATAATTCAGCTACGTACTAACCCAAGCAGTTACATACAGATCCACTTACTTGCTCATACAAATAGTAATACATACTCATTCACCTATACAGTAACTGACAGAAGCATGTACTAATCCATATAGCCACTCTCACATTCACTCACTCATGCATACAGTCACTCATATACCCATTCACTCACCTATACTGCCTTTCACATACACAGTTACTGACCCATACTGACACAAGCACTCAATCACCGACACAGCCATACAGACACTCACTCACCCATACAGCTTCTCACACACGCACTCACTACCCCATACAGGCACTGACTAACCCACTCACTCATCCATACAGGTAGTCACACACCTCCACACCCACACACACAGACACCCAGACACCCATAGAGATAGTCAACCAATCAATCACCCATATAGCCATTCACGTACCCACTAATACACTCATACACCCACTTAGACATCAACTGACAGACAGATATATTCAAACAACCAGTCACTCCTTCATACATTCACTGAGACACCTAATCACTCACTTATACAGTCAGTCATGCACCCACTCAGTCATCCAAACAGCCACTCAAATGGCCACTGATTCACCAATACACATAGGTATATATATATATATATATATATAACACCTCATAAACTTTTTAAAAACGTTCACAGTCACTGGATTATGTCATCACTGCTGTCATCAGTGATGTCATGTGAGATGTCATTAGAGATGTCATCAGTGATGTCACTGACCATGTCAAGAGGTATGTAATATGTGAAGTAATAAGCAGTGCATTGCGGGGCCGCAAGTTATAGTTAACTCAGCTAACTATTACGGCTGAATTTCTCTATTTTGTACGAGTGAAATGTCAGCCTAACTATAATGTCCCTGTAACCTTTGTTTTTTTAGTGAATATATATTCACTGAAAAAAACAAAGGTTCCAGGGGTGTTATAGTTAGGCTCTGATTTCACTCATAAAAAAAACTGTGAAATTCAGCAGTTATAGTTACCCGAGCTAACTATAACTTATATGCCCACTAGGTAGATATAGTTTGGTCTGCTCTTCCATAGAATGGGCATAAAAATGCTTATAACTTTGGCCCTATTTGACGAATCCTCACAAAACTTTCCAAAAAAGAAGTTCATCTACTGCAGCTCCTTCCTGGAAAGGTTTGAGGTGATCGGTCACTTTTAAATCAACTTTTATCATTCTTGACTGGAAGAAGACAAATGGCCGAACTGAAAACCACAACCAACCCTGGCAAAAACTGCTCAGATCACCCCCTGAACAGATCACCCCCTGAATAGAGGTAGCTGTGGCTAGAGCATAGCCATGGGGGTATGGTTAGGTCCATGTCAGCCCACCCTGCTTTGTGAAAGCAATACCACAGGCTGCAGCCCATTGGGAAAATGCCAGAGTGGAATGATGGCCAGTCAGGTCCTGAGCAGACAAAAATTAACTTTATCTGTTCAGTCCACAATTCTGTGATTCAAAATTTAGAACACACGATTTTTTTTTTGCATGAATGAATATACATTTTTCAGAAGTTTGGACATATTTTAATGCAGAGCCTATTCCCCAAAAGTTTTGCTCTTTCATGCCATAAAGTTGCCATTTTGTAGTGTAGTCTTGTGTTAAGGTGTATGACCATACATGGATAAAGCGACTGTGTATTACTAAATATTGGATGAGGCAACCGAGAAAACACTCACCACACCAAACCATCAAAAGTACACGTGTTCCCGACTGACAGGTGATGGCAGATATTTATTGAAGTCATAATTTTTGGTGGCATATTTTAACATCAATACCAGGAAGAAAAGAAAATATAAAACACAGCATTCACCTGGTTAGCTCGCACTACTGAAAAAGCAGTTGGTATTTTCAAACAGCACTTCATGTTATTTATTAGGAGTACGCAGAAGCAAAGAGCATCCACAGGATACAGGAAACATGGTGATGTTATTCCTAACTTTGCACAGGATGGATATGCCTATCCCATTAATGCTCACATCTGGAAGCACCACAGCAAAAATGGAGACGGGTATATTTACAAGAACTGGCGCACCGCTGTTTTGCCACAGGAGTGCACCCAAAGAATTACTGCCGCGATACAATAGTTCCGAATGCCTTGTTAGCATCGTATTTACAATATGTCACTCCATGGCGACAAGAAGAGGCCCGCGTTATAAAAACAGGCACTGTTGTGTGTGCCTTGTTGTTAACAAATCTGACGCTATTGCTGCAAAAGTGACGTTCAGCCAATCAGCATCTAGAAAATAGACGCTAACTGTCCTAGCATCACTTTTGTGCACCTAGTGGGGAAAAAAAATACAAAAACACCACTATGTGAAAGAAAAAAATTACACTTACCAGAAAGCAGCAATGGAGCAGCCAGGAGTGAGCACAACACAGGACAACAACCCCAGCAGCCCCACTACCAGCCAGGATGACCACCCAAAGTCCCATGGGAAGTGGAAGAGGAAGTGCAAGTTCATTGAAGAGGAGAATCAGATCTTGATCACAGAAGTGACGGAGCACCAGCACCAGCTCGTCAGCATTCCAAAATGTCATTGGGGAGGAAAAAGGCCATATGGCAGATGATAGTGGACAAGGTGAACAGCGTTGCTGAAGAAAAGAGGACAATGAGTGACTGTACCTACCGAGGGGCATATTCACATAAAAATGGCACACCACGGTGCTGCAGGCAATTTAGCAGCACCACACAGTTTCATTTAAAAAATGCAGGAATGGGCTCTATTGACAGGAATTCGTGCTACCCCTGTGTTCACCCATGCGCCGGTGCAAAAAAGAACAGCCTAGCACCATAGCACGCAGCCTTGCTCCACGGTGCAAGGGTGCCTGCTTTGGCGCACGGCTGGTCTTTTTGCACTGGTGCAGGGGTGAGCACCGGGGTGGCACGTATTCCTGTCAATACAGCCCATCCCTGCATTTTATAAATGGCACCGTGCAGCAGATATGTTTGCCTTGACGTCCTTCTTGCGGTCCAGATAAAAAGAGCTAGGCTCTCCTGTGGCCTGAGGTGTGGGGCCAGGTTGTTGGGTTGGTTCACTGGTGGAGGTACTGGGTACTGGGATCTTGGAGGTACCTTTGCTGTAATGTCCATTTTTGCCAAAGCTCCCCTTGGCAGTTGGTGGTCCAAGCGGAAAGCTTGTCTACTTGCTCTGAGCCTTCTCTTCCTCATCATGCATCCTCATGGCCCTGTGTGCCTTAGCGACTCTCCTGGGGTGGAAGTAGCACTTCTTTCATAGGGTATGCTTTCTCAGCTGCTCTGGCGTGATGTTGTCTGTTTAAGCACTGAGGATAGGTGTCAGTCAAAGGGGACTAGGAACAGGTACAAAGATCATGAAACAATATTAATTTCACAACATCTAAGGTAGCAGCCCCTACAGCCTAAATTCATCTTGCAGCTTAGAGTGAGCATACACATGCCTATTATCTATCATATCAAAAATACTAAGGCCAAATTACGAAGGCAGGGCAATTGTTTCACAATGCAATTGCAACCCCTTGGCACATCTAGGCATGACCATGTCAGTGCTTAGTATGCTTAGGAACAATGCTGTTTGGTACCCATGGAATGGGACACATGTCATCTTTACTGAACATTAGTGTGCTTTCTGCATTCTGCAATGGCCTTTATGCCATAGGCCTTTGCCCATTAAGATGTGCAATGTCTGCAAAGTACATGTATTGTCTCACAACGTAGTGTAATTGATATGACCAGGACCCATATCCAGACACGTAGCTAACTTTACTGAACACTTGGCAGATATGACATGTAACAAAGGACGCTGGATAAGTAACTCACATCACACAGAGGCATATGAAACCTCTCCTATCTGATCTGTTGTAAGTCCATGGTGTCATGCCACCGCTCATTACATGCTCTTCAGAACCACAGCCATGTTTAGATGTGTATCCACTACCACATTGTTTCCCATAGTCTGCCACTGTGATCATAGCTCCCCTATCAAGCCTATTTCATGTGGTCCATCCAAGATTGGCAATGTATTCTCCTTGGCAGTAGTCAGAGGCTGATGAAATAATCCCAAAGCAAGAGTAGTTCTGGCTAAAGACAGCTGCACAGGTGCTAGTTCCACAAGGTAATAGTGGTCTGCACTCATCCTCTAATGGTCAAACTACTCCAAAACCATAAATACATTAAAACAGAAAAAACACACAAAAGGGAGTGCCTCAAGAGTCCAACAAACACTTTAGAGTTTGTTCTCTTTTTTTCTTCTATACTCCATTCATGAAGTACACATAGTTCAATAGTGTCAATATCAATGTACTCCTCCAATATCAAAATACCATGGGAACCATGGTATGAAGTCTCAAAACAATTCTCTAAGTGTAAAATGGATCAGTTATCCCCACCTGTGACGGTGGTGACATGTCGTATTATCCAGTCTGAGCTTACAGAACACAAAGGAGTGTGGATATTAAGCTGCGATATTTATATATGGTCACCTGGTATTTCCCTACAACAATATAGGAGCCTTACGAGTGTTTCAAGAATTTCGGGGAGAACTGATGAATTTTACACTTAGATTTCAACATGACATTGCTGTAAAGAAATACATTATCCCTGATGAGGTCTTCTCAGAGGATGAAACGCGTTGGTTAGGCTGTTTCTTTAATGTATTGAAGAATAATAAAGAGAATTGTTTTGAGACTTCATACCACAGCTCCCATGTCATTTTGATATTGGAGAAGAGTACATTGATATTGACACCATTGAAAATTGTTGGACTCTTGAGGCACTCCCTTTTGTGTGTTTTGTCCGCTTTTCTTGACCTATTAATCATCATTCAAAAGTTTATCTGTGATAGGGATGCACATTGAATCTGGCAAGTCACACAGCATCTGACATCGCACTCAATCCTTGCACTACACATTAAGCATTGATGAAGATACTCACTGGTGAAGTTTGGGTCCTTGAAGTTATCCACCTTACCACGGGTGTATGGTGGGGGTCCAGCTACAAGACAAAACATGTAAAACACTCGGGAAACTTTGAACTCTTATTTGATATGCAACAGAATCACAGTACATAATCATAACTATTAGCTATGTAACCCTTTGGGTTGTAAGTAATTAAATGACACAGTTGACATGCCTGGATGATACACATCGGTAAGAAAGGCTAAAGTGTACATACATATGATGTGCCAAAACATGTACCTGTTGGTCAGTTTGCGTATCCAGTTAATTAACCTCATCACTACTTTATTTCGCTATGGCATCTGACTGATGATTCTCTGCACCTACAAAGCTCACATACCATACTCAGCAAGCCATTGCAATACCAAGTCCATCTTAAATTTGGACACCAGGAAATGAGTACGGTACATATTTCCCACATCATGCATACTTGTTCCTTAAGTTAGGTGAGCTCTCTACCTGTAAATTCTGCAGAGTACCAGATATTGTTCAGACAGGCTCCATGCATCCCTAAGTTTTTAATAGCAAAATTAAACAATAAAATGTATGGGATAGGTTGAGATTTGTTATATTCAAGCTGGCATACCCTTGGATACAGTACCAAGTGAGTGGACTCCCCTCTGACATACATTGGGCCTCTCATACACGAGGCATGCCCAATGGGAGTCTCATATGTAAGGATAGCTCCAGTGGCACTGGCCTCAGAACACCTCCATGAGGCCATGCGAAGGCAACATGCAGGATTTTGAATGCGTTCAGAGGTATTGAGTCAGGCAAGCCAGTGCAAAGTACAGCGTAGCCATACTGGACATCAAGGAGCCATATCTTTTACATGGAAAATGCTGTTCAAGACCAGATATGTGTTTTGCCATATTCACAGGTTAGCTAAGCAGTGTAAGACATGGCAGGCCTCCTTAATGCATGACTACGCAGGGGAGGTATGCCAAGGCGGATCACCCACACATCACTATGGGGCTTATTTACAAGGCCTTTGTGCAGCCGGTGCATTACTTTTGATAATGTAAGTGACATCCCAGCAGTGCAAGGGGCTTGTAAATAAGCCCCTTTATGTGTAACGTATGTTCTGTCATGGCCCATCACAATTGTACCTGACAAATGCGTGTGAGAGAAGCACCTCTGGAGCTGATCTGCACTACCTGGTCTCTCATATGAGTTGTCTGGATGGGCTATGGGCATGTGCATCAGCTCAATGCTTCCATGGGACTCATTTGTATCACCTACAGGGACACTAACATTTGTGTGGCCTACTAGTGTCACACATAGCACTGGTGCACAGATCGTGCCAGCGCTATTGCCGCAGCATTTCCCTCTTTTGCATAGGGGCATGGCTATTTTGAGCCAAGAGTCATGTGAGCCATATTTAATGTTACCACATATCATCAATGGGTACATGAAACACATAGGAAAGCACACAAATCATGTGTACTTACCAATTGGTCCACCAACGTTGATACCAACATAGTTCAGTAGGTCAGACTCCCTGCCAACCACATAAGCCCAGCGATGCTTCAGCTGATGGACGTTGTGGTCCACTCCAAACAGACTCAGCATCTGGAGGTGTGCACTTTCCCACCGTTGTTTGCGGACCTTCACAGAGTAGCCCTGAATGACAAGCACCTCAGTGGCTACCATGGCAGCCAGGTAATGGGTAACCAGCCAAGGAAGCTCCCAAACTCCTGCTCAATCATGGGGCGAGACCAATTCTTCCCAGGCATGATCCCACCCAAATAATAACACCCAAATACAACTGAACCCCCCTAGAATCCACTACTACCCCTATAACAAATATACCCCAAAAGACAAACACCCGAAAGCACACAGGACAATACACAACATACAAAAATAAAGCACAAAAAGGACTTGAGGGACATGAGAGGGACAGCTGACATGATGAACAAGCTCCAAACACTTCAAAACACTCTCCAGGACAGCCAAAACACAACCACTCCCAAGGTCAGACAGTAAAACTGTGACTTAAAGTGAAAATGAAAGTAACTTCACAGTTCCTGGTTTGCAGCATGCAGGATCCATGATATCACGTCAATTTATCCCTATCATCACTCCCTGGGCAGATGTATCACTTTTTCAGCTGATGCATTGTTTTTTCTTACGCTACCAGTCAATGCGTCTATTTCACAAAAGGGCTGACAAGGCACCATGCGGTTATTTTGACGCGCTGGCTGGGAAGGGTCATTTTCTGCTGATGCGGTGGCTACAATAACCACACTTTAGGCTAGTGCGTTGTTTTTTTTTATACACAATAGGGTAAATGTGTGTATTTGGATGTATTGGGATGTGCAATGCATGTAATAATGTACAGGGATTGCAGTATTGGGTGTGAATAGTGGAGCTGACCTGTTTACTGACTTTCCATGTGTGTCGACAGTGTACATATGTGTGAGATAATGCTGTTCAGGGATCACACTATGCAGTACTGTCCAAACAATCTGGTAGCACAAGTGTGCACTTTACAAGAGGTACCCCGTGTGCTAAGTTAGTCTTAGCACCAATTTACATTGCATTAGCTTCCCCCAGGGATGCAACAAACTAGCACTGTCCTGGGGTCAGTGCACCCACATCTACGACAGTGCAGCCTACTGCCAAACAGCGCCATGCCCCATGGTGGATGCATCAGGCTGGGGGGAAAATTGGGAGGGTTACATTTTCCCTAGCAGGCGAGTGCAGCGATTGGCTGCACCCACCGGGAAGGGGAGGTATGGACGGCGCCATACGATTGTTTGAGTATAGGCTATTCATATTCCAGGGTTATACCCCACACGAAAGTGATAGTGTCATCATTGGTGGCCAATATGATTCTCACTCATGCTGATGGTGCTATCCTAGATCACCGTGCATGCCTTAGCGTACCGTCCTACATTTTTCTGACAGGAGGGCTGAGTAAATCACACCATAACTACACTTTGCATCAAGGCGGTGTTGCTTGTGCATAGCAATGGGTGTTCACATGCAACACTGTTGCACTGGCAAAGTACAGTATGTAGCATTTGTATGTGTGATATGAGATCACCTAATGGATTTTATATATGGATACATTTATTGATGTAGCATATGTAGACAGTAGGTTTGGAACTGTGTTCCCATGCACATACTATGTTGATGACTTCACCGTCATCTTACTAAGAGTGGACTCTACTATTACCAACAAGTATTGTGGTTGGCAATCGAGGACTATTTGCTACAGGTAGTTGGCATGCACACTTTTTTATTTGTACCAGATGTTCAATGCTGTTTGTTACACATAGCTACATACATTTTCTGTGTGGGAATTAGTAGCAGGTGTGATATGAATGTTTTGATGTTTACTATGACAATGAAATCAAAATGCATACACACTGGCAGTGCTCCTATGTTTATTTACATATGTATGTACACAGTTTCATGTAGTCATCATTTGGTAACATGATGTATGTCACTCATGCATCAGTGAAACCCTCCGCTGTGTTGCTGCTCATGATGGAACAGTTTGATGTGGCTCCTCATCCTCGTCTTTAGGCTGCTCCTGCTCCTTATTGGCATTAGCCGATGGAACATTTGTGTACACACATATATTGTGCAATATGCAGCAAACAAGTATTATTTTGCATACCACTGTTGGAGAGTAGAGCAATCGGCCCCCAGACATATCCAGATTCCTGAAGCATGATTTCAGTATGCCAAATGCCCGCTCTACTATGAACCGGGTCCTGCTTAGGGCATAATTGTACCTCTGTTGTGGTTCTGTCTGGGGGGGTTTTAAGAGGAGTCATACCAATGGCTGCAGGGCATATCCTTGGTCAGCTGCAAAAACAGGAGGGGTACAATTAGTTAAGTGCCATGACAAGGGATGGCCCCACATTGATGTACATTCTGTTATGTATTCTGAATGACTCATACACCTTGCCTAATGTAAGAGACGTGCAATGACCAGTGGTGCACCATTAGCGCAGTTCACTTATACATGTGGCCCACAATGGCATAGTGGGTCTGGAAATGTGTGACTTGTAGGATTGTGTTGTGCATATGCCATGTAGTATGGCACAAGTATGTAGGCCTACACCAACTACTTATGCACTGTCTCATTCAGACCAAGAGTACAATGTCAACATATTCCAACATCATTGACTGTTATGTGGTCTGTCATGTGCTTGAGAAGTACTTACCAACCAGTAGGCTATTCCTATAAGTCCCATTGTAGAAGCACTGACTGATGGTGGAATTCCGGAAGATGAAGAAATCATGAGCACTGCCCGGGTATTTTGCACAGACATTGATGAAGAGGCCCAGATGGTCCATGATTGCCTTCACATTCATGGAATAGGTGGTGGTGGTGGTGTTCTTGGTGCTCTGAGCTGCAGTAGAAGTAGGTCCCTGGTGCCATAGAACTTGCCAGAGTGATTTGGGTATGTTCTGCTTTTATACCAGGGGGCATGCGTCATTTTAATGCCTGCTTTTCCGAAGTGGTAAAAACTTGCCGCTATTGCGACTCTGCACCTGTTTTTCAAAAGTAGAGCTGTTTTTCAAAATTGTTGTTAATACTGCTGCGTCAGTTTTGCAAGGCTTTTTCAGGGGGAATGCCTACCTTGCATATCATTAGCGATAACTGCCACAACAGGAGATGGCGCTATAAAATATAGGCGCTAGAGGTGAAAAAGTGATGCTAAACCCCTCTAGAGTCTCTTTGTAAATATGGCGCCCAAAAAAAAGCAGCCGAAGCGTCAAACAAATTATGCTGCGGTGGAGATAGCTCCTTGTAAATATGCGTCAGAGGGTTGGAAGGGGCAATATCTGTAGACTGTGGAAGCAGGACAGAAAAAAACAGGTGCAGGAGAGCAACCTATCACAACTCTCCAAACAGAGGTAACGGTGTACTATATGCTGACCTATTTATGGGGGTGGAAAAAAGATAAAAATCCACACAGACCAACTACCTTCATTGCAGACAAACTGCAGATAGCATTATATCCCATTTTTCATATATAGTTAGAGCGAGCTTTTGGTCAGCCCTTTGCTCATAACAGGGTGCTGTTTTTTCTGTCTCAGTTCCCTGCTCCTTATTCAATGCTTTGCCTCTTTATTCTTTAGATTGTTGTGCCACTGGATCAGTGCACTTTACTGTCATTTCTAATTGGAGTTTTTCTTTTACTTCTAGCACTCCATGGGGACAAATTCCTTTTGACACTTTATAGCCTCATTCTGTTTCCCCCACTCTCTATTCTCACTTTCATCCTACCCCAGGCTACTCCTATGATCGCCTGCTCCACCCCTCCTGCACTGTTTTATATTGTTGTAGTTTTTTTGGAAGAGCTCTAATCTGCACTCTAATACTGGGGCACCAGTGTCTATATATTTGTGTGGTATCTCAGACATAATTTATTTCTTGAGCCATTCAAGAATGGCCACAGGCCACCTTGAACTGTAAATACTGACACACTGGCAGCCATTAAGGAAAGTTTTTCTACTAAAGTAAAAGAAAATGCATTGCAAAATAGTTGCCTTGGCATGTGCATGCATGCATGTTTACGCATCAGCAGCCATTTGGGATTTTGTTTTTACATTTTATGTGATGCCAAAGCAAACAAGCCTTAGAAAAGCCAATAGCTGTACAACTGATTATTACAGACAAGAACAATAGGCTTTGCCAATCATTGTTTTCCTCTTCTACTTAGGATTGATTTTTAAACATATGATGGTACAATAGCACTCATAGGCTGTGCTAAGAAGTTTCTCAATGCCCTAGATTGTGCTCTTTGACGGGCTCCTGGTTCTTGGATTAATAGGTGCAATCCTTTTTAAGGCTTTAATTAAGGAAATGCTGCCTTTCTGGTACTCTCTAGAGTCCTAATCTTGATTTTAATTTTAGCACTCTCCGAGTATTCTGTTCATCTAAAGGCCCCTGCCAGACTTACCTGTACTCTGATGTTTTTAAGTTTCATTGCTAGCCGAGAACATGTTATTTTCTCCTCTATACATTATGGAGAACACCCTGGCCTGACTCAGTGTACATTTGGACTCCCTTTCATTCATGGACATTTGAAATCTAGCTCTCATTATTTATTACTCCATTCCCAGGGGTCACAGCCCAATTGCAGGCCCCCAAGAAAATATTCACAGTGACAGTGTATGAACAACAGGTCTGTGGCACTGGGATTATTTGTACTATTGCAGGTTCCCTGAGGGAATAATAGGCGTTTGGCGAGGAAGAATGTCTAAGGGGAATTTAGTCAGTGAAAACCAGTGTGGCATAAGCTTTTACAGGACACAGCTAACAACAGCATTTTTTTCCAAGCAAAAAGACAATGGTGTAAATGAACAATTTACCTTACTGCGCTCCGCAAGCAAGGTTATATTCTGCTAGATCCCAATATCAACATTTACTTTAATCATACCAGCAGACGAATACTAAAGGACGGGACGTGAGATTTATGACATAACCCTATAAAAATAATACACAGAATCATCACAATTATTATTACCCGTGCTATTAGCTACTGGCAATATAAAATGTTTTGTGGAATTGCGCTGCCTTATGAAGAAAATGAATAAAGCAATCAATAAAATATATTTTAGTGAAAGGAAAGCAGTTCTACCAATAAAAGATGTTTGTGCTTACAGAAGGGACATTTTCAAAAGCACTGCTTAATGGTGCTTATAAATTACCTTTTCTCAAAATATTTCCTAAAACAATAAAAACATTTACAAGCATTTATTGGTACACTACCCCCATGAATATTTACTTAATCGTAAGCTTCTAGGTATACTAGGTAGGGATGGGTGGAACTTGTGGAGTTTTAATTTGTGGAATTCCACAGAGATACAAAAAACTCTGCGAGATTCCGCGGAGTTCCACGAGCGGCGTAATTTTGTCATGACGCGTTGTTTGCGCTGATATTTAGCACCGGGAGCTTGTTCCACAATGTAGAATATTTTACAGCACAAACTGCCCCACACGCTGTGCCAGAGGGTGCTGCTTCTTTCAGCCGCTCAAGTAGATTTTCTACACGAGCGACAGCGTTCTCAATGCGAAGGGTAGCGACCTGTCGGGGCCACCAGCATTGAGAAATCACCCTGGGACTTGTCCCAGCACTCATTTTTTTCTTGCTCATGTTAGTGAGCTGCGTGCGGGAGAAGCTCTGCCATGCGGTGGTCCGCAGAGTTTTTCTGGTACTTTGTGCTCCACCTAAAACTCAGCGAACTCCGCCAGTGAAGCACAGTTTACCACCCACCCCTACGTGGATCATATACCCCAAATGGACTATAACCTCTGGACCCACTAGGAATGTTGAGGCCACCATTAGCCCTGCAAGATAGGTGGAGCATTTTGCCTCACTATATCAAGAGCCCTCGAAGGCTGATCTGGGAATCACAGAAAAGGACCTTCATGAAGCTCAAAAGAACCAAGTCATAGCTAAAGCCCCCCGTACAACTACCATCATGAAAGAATCACATTTGGTAAGATGTAGGCCTAAGCAGTGAACTCCATTCCGTTCACGGAATGTGCTGAGTTTTCAGCACTCCGTAGGGCATGCAGAGTTCTGAAAAACTCCGCTCCGCGTAGCAGAGTGGAGTTTGTTTCTCGCTCGCACTCTCCAACATCAAGTTGGTGAGCGTGAGCGGGGAAAATCCACCTCCCGGCGAGATTTCTCAACTCGGGTGGCCGGATTTCTCAACGCGGGCAGTCGCAGATGGTCCCCACCGCGCACGTTGAGAAACCTTCCGTTCACGGTGAGCGAGCTGCGGCTCAAGTAGAAAATCTAATCAAGTGGCAGTAAAGAAGTAGTGCCCTCTTGTGCTGCGCATGGTGCCATTTGTGCTGGACAAACACCCAGCGCTGAAATTCAACGTGAACAGCGTAACCAAATACACTCCGACGCTTGCGGAACTCTGCGTAGCGCGGCAGAGTTTTTTAGTCACTTTGTGGAGTTCCGCAAACTCAGCGAACTCCGCCCAGGCCTAGTAAGATGAAAATAGCCCATGCCAAACTGGGGAAAGCCCCAGGCCCAGATAAGGTGCCAGTTGACGTGTTCAAAACCAACTTGGACACGTGGCTGGGTCCTTTGACAGCAGCATTCAATGCCATACTTGCGGAAGATGTGGTTCCGGCTCCTGGAGGCTCTCTGTAAAAGTTCAAATTCACAAAAAACGGGAAATGATCCCACCAATTACCGTCCAATTTCATGTCTGGACAGTGTAGGAAAAATATTCGTTAAGCTGCTGCGCTCTCAGTTGAAGTCTTGGATGGAGGACAACCGCATAATATCTCATCTCCAAGCTGGTTTTTGCAACAGGCAGAGTACAATTGATCAAGTTCTGCGATTATACATGATCTGCTTGAAGTATGTAACTCTCTGAAATTCCCCAATCTTCCTGGTCTTTGTAGACCTAAAGTAAGTTTTTGATAGTTTGGAAGGAACAACACTTTACATATCTTGGAGGACCAAGCTGTCACCAAATACTTACTGAATTTGCTAATTAACCTCCACACTGGTAACACAGCAGCAGGGAAATATGGACACAAAGGTGAATGTACGTCCACGTTTGGTATACTCACGGGTGTCAGGCAGGATTGAGTTTTAGCCCAAGCCCTATTACACATCTATATCAATTGCATAGGGAAGTCTCATAATGATCTTGGCCTTGATGTACCTGGGGAATGAGCATCTTCCGATCCTAATGTGTGCAGATGATGCGGTCATCGTACAATGCACAGAACTGTCAATGCATCGGCTGCTGTTAGGTATCAAACGTTTTTGTAAAATAAGAAAATTACCAATGAATATACAGAAAACAAAGTTTATGATAATGAAATCCAAAGCCAAGCTAAAATCGACTATCAGGATGTATGGAAAACCAATAGAGCAATTCAAAACCTATGATTACTTGGGTATTCAGATCGATGACCAGCTTCACTGGAGTGCCCAAGTAAACAAGTCCAAAGTGATTCTGTCCCAACAGGCTGGAGCTGTTTGGAGACTCACAAATAAATGTAAAAATCGCCAAATAAATCCTGCACTAATAGCATATAAAAACCAAAGCGGTGGAAGCTAGTTCATACGGTGCCAAAATTTGAGGAAACATAAATGTGCAGGTGTTATCAAAGTGGAAAATTCCTTCTTAAAGCGGTTACTATACTTAGGTCCAGGAACCCCAATAGCAATACTTAGAGCCAAACTGGGAATGAGTTTCCTAGCTGACCTTATTGCCTTTCACAGGGGTGGTTGGTGCATAGGGGGCGCCAGAGCGCCGCCCCTCTATCACCAGCACACTGCAGAGAGGCTGCTGTTTGCCTTTTGCAATCATAAAACATAAACTGGCATAATTGTCAGTCCGTTTGTTTTCGTTTCTTTGACCTCTGCTGGTGACACTGCAAAGTGCGCATGTCAGAAGCACAAGCAAAGGGCATCTGCAGGGCTCAGTGGATTGCGCATGTGGGAAGGGCGCCTTTCATTGTAAGCCCTCTCTTACATTCACAATGGCACAGTCATGCTGCGCATTAGGGTGCCCAACCGTCTGTAAATTTCACTGACGGTCCGTGCATTGGATCTCACGTCCGTTGTCCGTGACGATCCCTTTTATGGACGCCTTTTGTCCATAATTTTGGGCATTGCAGGGAGCAGCGCTGTTCCCCTGCGAGAAGCCTCAGCGCCCTGATGGGGCCGCCTCGCACTCATCCTCTGAGCACAAGAGCAGCCCCACCCCGCCCATTGTCATTCTGTATGCCAGCTGATTTCACATACAGAATGACAATAGCCCACTCTGGGCTGTTAATGCATGTAGTGGGCCTCCTTCCGCCTCGGTCTAGGGCAGGGCATTCTGTTTTAACAGTACATAAAGAAAAATGTTGCACCAGATGGAAGAAACATAGAGAATCCAGTTCATGAAAAGAAGCCAGCAAAAGAAGTTAAAAAGAAGGGGTTATAGTTCTTTCAGTCTCATCCTTTTAGAACTGAAGCATTTTCAATATTATATACAACGAAGCCATAGTTGCTGCTTTTTTATTTTATACAACTAACAACCATTTACAATGCCAATAGTCCTGGCTTGTTTTAGGTGTAATGTATTATATATCTGGATGCAATAACAAAAGTAGCAGAATACCAGTCGGGCAGCACACTATCCTAAGCACAGATTTTTAGCTACTGTGTTTTAAGCCACACCCTTAATTACATCGGACACGTCCATTGGAGAGACCCCCAAGTTTTTTCAACCCACTTAAAGCCCTGGAAACAACCCCATGTCACAGTCACCTCACGTCCTGGCACTGTGCTTCATACATAACTCATGACTTCCAAGTTTTCAGATTGCCCATTTGCAGGGGCATTGTGAACCCTCCCCCACCCCACCCCTTGCATTAGGAACAACAGCAGGGGTGAAGTTCTTGATGGGCCTCTTCTGTCTGAAACAGCAGACAAAGGCTCAGCTCATAATTAATGTGAAAAGGTGGGTGAGTAAGTAAGTGAAGGATTGGGTGAATGACTGGGTGGATTAGTGAAATTATAAATGGATGAGTGAAAGGGTGAATAGATGGATAATGAGAGAAAGGATGGATGAGTGAGTGGAAGGATGCATGAGAGAAGGAGTAAATAAATAGATGTATGGGTGGAATGGTAGATATATGGGTGGAATGGTGGATATATGGGTAAAAGGGTGGATGGATGGCTAAAAGGGTGGATGGATGGTTAAAAGGATGGATGAGTGAAAGGATGGATAGATGAGTGAAAGGGTGGATGATGGGCAAGTGACTGGGTGGACAGATGAGTGAAATGATGGATGGATTGATGAATTGATAAGTGAAAGGGTGAATGGATGGATGGATGAGTGAAAGGGTGGATGTAAGGATGGATGAGTGAGTGATAGGGAGGGTAGATGGGCAAAAGGATGGATGGATGAGTGAAAGGGTGGATGGATGAGAGAAAGGATGGATGGATGAGTGAAAGGATGGATGAGTGATAGGGTCAATGGATGGATTCATGAGTGGATGAATGGGTGGGTGGATGGATGGGTGAAGGGGCGGCTAAGTGAATGAGGGATGGAGAGAGAAAGGGAGGATGGATGAGTGAAAGTATGGATGGATGATCGACTGGATGGTGGGTGAATCGGTGTATGGATGAGTAAAAAGAAGGATGTATGAGTGAAAGAATGCATAGAAGAGTGAAGGGGAGGATGAAGAGCTGGAAGAAAGGATGTCTGGATGGGTGAAAGGGTAAATGGTTGGATGTATGAGTGAATGGATTGATGGATGGAAGTGTGGATGGATGAGTGAAAGGATGGATGGGGTGAAAGGGTAGATGGATGGATGATGGATAGATGAGTGAAAGGGTGGATGGAGGGATGGATGAGTGAAATGATGGATGGAAGGATAGATGATGGACAGGTTTGGAAATAGTTGAATAGGTTTGTAATGGATGGGCACACAGTTGGAAGGACAGTATGAATGGTAAAAGACTGAATGATGGATGAAAGAATGAATGGATGTCACACCCCTCCGGGTGACTCAACACGCCATCCCAAACTGACAGGCAGCAAGCGTGGAACTCAGGCTTGAAATGCTCCTTCTGCCTCCCAAAAAGCAGAAACTAATCCCTTGTACGGCGCTGTGGTACCACAAGAGACATTCCTTTGTTGTGCCGCTGGGTGGCGCTGCTCCCATACCACCGGGAAACAGCATGAGCAGCCCTCCACCTGCCCTGAGGCCATGAGAGATGCATGAGGGCACAGCTCCGTGCAGCCCTTCGGCGGGGAAAGGCAGGCAAGACAACATAACCTGCACTTGCAGACAACAGCATCGATGTGACTTGAGTCCCTTCCACCACAATTGTTTTTTCTTTTAAAATTTTGCACCCCTAAGAACATTGCACCTTGGGCAACCTCCCCTGTGGCCCGCCCAGGCTACGCCACTGCCTACCAGTATGGATGACATCTGACTCTTACACCTGGTAGCCCTCAATGTCTTAAGTAACATTTCCTATACATTGACTTTCACATTTATGTCATTGTCTCTATATAATATGTGTGTGATGTATCACACTCCGACACCCTGCCGTACATACTTCAGATGAGTAGCACTATAAAATAAATTGAATACACTTGAGAGAGGGTCTATGTGAAGATTAGGGGCACCATTGGAGAGTGGTAGCAAGGCCATACTGACCGTACCAGCATCGGGCGTTTCCCTGGGAGGCTGGGGGGGTGGTTTTGTTACTGGGGGCTGGCACTGCAAAGTTCCTTGTATATCCAGCAGTTTTCAGGCAACAATAAAAGTGTCACGATAACTTAGGTGACTAATGTACCTGCTGGAGTTTCGTTTAGTTGCAGTTTTGAATCATCTATGGTAGTTCAGAGGGTTAATATGCCTGATGCAAAGAATGTGTACCATGCCTATCAAAGAACAGTATTTTATGTGCAGAGCTCAGTGGGTTACTGCTTTTGTCACTGAGATTCGTTTGTTACTGTGCAGTTCATAAGTTACATACATAATCTAGCACAGTGAGCTATGAACTGCCATCAAAGAGCTGCATCTAAGCTGCATGGTATAGGTTACACAGTTATTTTTTTCCCAGTTTTTCATTATCCTGATGTTGCTAAAAAAGTTGGTTTGGGTAGTAATACATTCTTATCATTAAAGTCAACACTAACTACTGTGTTATGTTCTGAATCCTGAGTTTGAGCTTCTTCAGACCAAGCACTTTTACAAAAAAACCTACCAGTATGGGTGACATGCATCCTACACCTTGTAGTCCCCTTTGCCTTATGTAACATTTTCTATACACTGATTTACACATGTATGATTCATTGTCTCTGTATGTGTGTGTGATGTAACATGCTCTGGCACCCTACACTGGTATGAGAGGCGCTATAAAACAAGTGAAATACATGTGAGAGAGAGGAACTGTTGGCGATAGTGAGGGAATCATTGAAGAGCCCCATCAAAGATTGTTGTATCCTGGAGCATAGTAAAGTCATCATTTACTGTGCTTTAGAAACTAATACAATTGATATGTAATGACAAATGTGTTGTAGAATGCACCATATTTTCCCAGATTTTCTTGGGGGTGGGAAAACAAAGGCTGTAAGCTGTTAGTTTGTTTGTAACACACAACATTTAAATATCTGCAAATGAACTGTGCAAATGTTTCAAAACATATCAGCAGTTAGGAAACCACAAATGGACCACTTGTTTGTAATTCAGAAGTGTGCTGGAAACAGAGTTTTAATAGGATCAAAACAATCAAGACACTTTACTTGGCGCTGTTCAAATGATACATATTTGCCAAAACCACATTTCCACACCATAGTATTTGTGCGCTATATAGTTTTATCACTAAAACTGCATGTTGGCATTTTGCTTCCATTCAATAGAAAATGTTCTGTATGTAAAAGACAGTGTCTCCTTCTGCCCTACAATTATGCCTTAACAGTGTATACAGTTTCTAGTCTGGAGCACACTTCTGTGCATCAATGAAAATTTGCAGTTTAAAGCTCACAGAAATGAAACAGCCCAAGCAGTATACTATTTCCAAAATACAGGTAAAATAAGGAGGGCTGATATATGGCTAGCCAGGTCATTATATAGTAATGCCAACTCCTATCTAACCACTCTGACCCCAAATAATACCATAACACTCAGCAGTCTGCAGCCAATTATAGCTCATGCAGGCTTGTTAATAACTCCCTTTTCCTGCTTAATGCTCTTACCCTCATACAAGACCTGTCCGCAATGGGTCTTATCCATTACTCAGGACTGTACCAGCCCCTATGCAAGTCATCACCAGCTGAACAGAAATGTAATGCTTGAAGCGATCCGACACATAAAGCTGGCCACTCGGAGGACTGCACTCAAGTCCAGCACTGCAGGTCCCAATTAGCTACATCCTATGTGTGCCGCTTTACATCTCACAACGGCACTGATGTGTCTGTAAAACTTACCTTTTGTCCCTAAGTTTTGTCCTGAATTTTGACCTTCTGTCCTGAATTTTTGTCCTGAATTTTGACCCTTTGTCCTGAATTTTTAAACTCACCGCCCTGAATTTGCACTCATGCCAGTTGGTCACCCTACTGCGCATCCCTGTGCAACGCAGCATGTCAAGGATGAAAGCCTATTGGTAGATGGTAGAGCGACTTTGCCCTAAGGCCTATTAGAAGACAGTGTAGAGCAGGGGTGAAGAAAACTAAACCCTCAGCTCTATCCTGCCTTCTAATAGGTCAACTAGTAGCGCTACAGCAGACTTTTGGTGCGTTGAAGAATACTCACGAACTTCAGAGGTGCTGTGCAGAATCCCGCTCAGCAGTTAAGTTCACCAATCACTACGTGAGGAATCTTTGCAGAGCCCACCTGTGCACTATTGGGGACAGGCCTCTGTTTCGTTTTCATGTTAGTCTCCAGACCGAAACACTTCAAAAGCTACATACATCCTGGCACAAGCTGTTGATGATTTATTCCTTGCACGACTGAGTTTCAGTAGCAGATGATTGTCACTCCAAAGTACTCGCCTACAGCCCTTCAGGAAAATGTTGAGAAAATATTTATTTGTTCTTGCTAAATAAAAGCTTTTTTCTTAAATATTCTGCTTCTGATTCATGTAAACCCCAAAGGAATATCTGTTGAAATAAATTTCTAAGGCAGAATTGTGAAAAATCTGGACACTGTATGTAGCAGAACTAAAACACACTTCCCCTTCTACTGGAGATGCTTCTGTAATATCTTTTCATTCAAACATAAACATCAGTCCATGCTGTACTGTGCAAGCAAATGCAATTAACATTGATGATCTAGAGCATGTTAGAGTATTAGCAGAGCTGAGCAACAGTGCCACAGTGACAGGCCATCGAGGGGAAGGGTGAGCGGACATTGAACATAAAGAAGAGGGGCCGCAGGGAGGGAGATTGTATAGGAGCTGAAGGACGGCTGGTGAGGGAACCGTAGACTGCAGCATAGTGTGCTACCAGGACAGGAGGAGTCAAAGTCAAACTTTAGAGAGACAGATGACACCGAGAGAGATGGATAGCACAGAGAGAAGTTAGCAGAACAATGCAGAGAGACACATTGCATACAAGATGGAGAGGAGAGGAGCAACAGCGGAGAGGAACGGAAACAGAGGTGATACTAAGGGACAGATTAGAAAGAGTTAGAAAGAGAGAGACTCCCGAGAGAGAGGATAGCTGAGCAGCACCCAGAGATAGACTGTCCCGAGAAAGGATTGCAAGGAGGCAGACTGCAGACAGAAAGGATAACAGAGGATAGGGGAGATAGTATAGATAAAGTTCAGAAAATGAGACATAGTGCGGAGAGCAGACCAATATTGAGAGACTGCATAGTGAAAGAATAGCACAATAGACACAAACAGCAGAGAAGCATGATATAATAAGAGAGAGGGAAACCCACAGCAGAGGGGCAGGAAGCAGAGCAGAGGAAAGACAATAGATAGAGATAATGGTTCTACAAAAAATAATAGCAAAGTTAAGACCACGAATCAGGCAGAGGGGATGAAGTTTAGGAGAGACGTGGAGGAGAGACAAACTACTGAGACGTAGCATAGGAGACACAGACTGTAGAGAGGGATTACAGTTGAAGAGGATGGAGACAAGTCACAAAAGGATGGTGGCAGAAATATAGAGAGACCGACTACAAAAAGTATAGGAGGGAAAAAAGACGGAAAATGCAAGCATTTAACCTCATCCTCTCTGAAGACAGCATCAAGCAAACAAGTGGAATTTCGAACACTGTAATATCAAAAACAGAATAATAGTACATGAAAAGGTTTCCACGATGTTCTTTGGGAGAATTTTGCAAAAGTGTTTGCAAACACTTTAGAAAAGCATTAAATACCTAAGGTTGACCTTTCTTAATAGAAAGCATTTTTTTTGCTTCAACCATCCAGCACATTTTAGAATTCTATGTTAGCACACCATTAATCCCTTTGAGGCTTGAACTTGGGGGTTAGGCCAATGACAGGAAGTGCCTCTATCAGGCCTATACTTTATTGGAGAAGACTCTGGGTAACAGCGGAGTTGCTCTCTTACCGACGAGGCCTGGTAGAGATATTGGGCATACAGGGGTCAGGGGACCTGCCCTGATTCAAACACACCAGAGATACTTTGCGAAGTACGGGGGAAAGATAGGCTCTGGGAGGATATCAACCTAAGTATGCAGTTCCTTTAGAGAAAATATAGAGGTAGAGGCCTGGTCGGTATATCAGAATATCCCAAGAGTGGAGACGGGGAGTCTCCCACTTTGGGAATTAGGGCCCGGCCCCTCACACACCCGGCTGGTTGTCATGCTTCATCACAGGGTATGCTCCTCGTCAGGCCGGTGTTGCAATGCCTGATGGGCACCCTATTGCGGGGCTCTTTATCGGAGATCTTTTATTCCCAAGCCGTAAGGTGCGGTGTGAGTATTGGACCTCGTAGTGTAGATGTATGTAGGAAATGTGAGGGGACTGTGAAGGGGAATCTAAAATGAGGCACAGTGGTACTCCAAATCAATTTTAATCAGCGAGTCCACTGGTCCCAGTTAAAAAATGAAAGGTGTGTCACCACTGAGATAATGTACAGTGGTGGCTACAATGCATAGGTCAACATGTTTCTTGCCTAGGGTGTCAGAATGATCATGTGGCAATTCTTCAGGACCAAAAGTTAGAAATAACTATCTACACAGTGGTTGGTTCCATTGTTAGTATACAGTGTAAACCAAGCACTAAAGTGCCCTAACATTGAGGTACCTTGTTATCAGACTGACCTAAAACACAAAAAATAATGACCCTGGGAGAGCCTCTATGCAAAGCACTAAATTGGAACTTAAAATGAGCTTTAAGAACTATAAGTTATGCAGCCTTCTATCAAGCCCAACTCTAAGTGCACTGCCAGATAGATTTTTTATTGCACATTTACCAATATAAAGCTAAAGAATTTTTGGATGAGATAGAACCTAACCTAGCTAGAAAGCTCTACATCCAATTTAGTCATGGCTCATTCCGTCTGCGCACATTTACCATAAATGGGCATGCAGTAATAACACAGAGGAGCAGGTCTGCCCGACTTGTGGTTTGGCTGACAAACTATGCCGCATGCTATTTTCTTTTGCCCAGATTATAGTAAGGCAAGGTCAAAATGGATAATTCCCACCTGTAGGAACTTGGGGATAGCTCAGTATGTGGAGGCGCTTAGAATCTTCCAAACAGATACTAGTCAACATTCAGTTTTTGCAATGCCTTCATACCTGTTTCCAATGTGGTGCATTAGGCGCAAACTGATCTCGCCAACTGTTCTAGATAATATCTAGCATGAAAAATGGGCTTGCACAGTACTGCGCTGTTGTTTAAGGGTTATAAGTAAGCAATGTTACAACATTTTGTACAGTGTTCACCTATGGCATTGACAATAATAACAAGCATGAAAAATGGTTTACACTGCACCTCAATGATGACCGAAAGGCTTCCCCCAAAGTTGATCAATTATACATCGCTATGATGTTATGTACATTTTGGGGTCGGCCCTGAGATATGCACTTTACAAAATTGACCTCTGGCGGTAAATAGTTTATATACCGATTAATCTACGTTTATACTTTTAATTAATTGGTACATCCTTTATAAAAAAATTATTTTATTGGTTCATGTTTTAAATATTTATTTGTTGTCTTTTATCGCGTAATGCCGAAATAAAGATTGAATGATGATGATGAGTTCTATGTTTTAAACTGATGGTTATAATAAAATGAATCTACCAAAAGCAGAGGACTTTGTATCTAGATGATACCACCACCATTTGTGGACCATCCTTGACATAATATGGGTAGGGTATGTTTGTCACCATACTGGCCCTCACCAGCATACTTGGCCTCTCCATGAAATATTGTGAGCATTTCTAATGACATTTTAACTATCAATAGCCTAGTCATGCCCATCCTTGATATGTCACATATATGTGAATTTTTAGTTGTGTAATGGTAGTCCTGGTACAATGGTGCCTGCCCTTGACATACGTTTGGCTCCACTCCCATAACTGTGGTGCAAATCTGTGCTTCGTAATGTTATTCCGGGTATTTGATGATGAAAAAGGGGCCTGAAAGGCATCATTGATCCCTCTGTGAGCACTTAGTGAAAATTACATTGTTCTATTTGGAGGAATCAAACCTATTTATTCAAATTGAAAACATGTATTTAAAGTGAAATGCCTGCTTTTTCAGAAACTGGCAAGCTGATGTTTCAGATAATAAGACTCCATTTGTGATAGATATTTTGAAGCTGGTGTTTGAAGGAAAGTTTAAGCTCGGTTCTGAAAGCTTATTTCTGGTTTTAGTTGCTTTGAACCATGTTGAACGTTTGCTTAGCTGCTATTTAATTATTTGTTCCGATGTATTCATCATGTATTTCGATATTGCTTTCTGTGATATCACTACTGCTGTTTGAGGCAAGAGCAACCACAGTTGGTATAGCCTGTCTGATCCTGTAATTTATGGGTAATAGAGCAGAAGTATTACTGTGTGACCTATAGGATTTGTCTAGCCAAGGCGTCTTTCACCTGTAATTGTGAGGTTAGTATTACTTTTGATTTTTCCACCTGTCCCTTCCAATAAAAATTCAGTCATAACATATGACTAAGAATACCAGGCAGGGTGGAAACATTAAGTGAAGAAGGATGCTATGCACATTTTGAGAAAAGATACATCATGTGACATTGTGGACCAGATTTGTTTAACAATAATACACATTGCTCTTTAGCCAGTTTCATCTACATTGCTGAAAAAACAATATTTGGACAGATTTTTCAGTGTTTTCTTGCAGAGGGTGTGCCTCAACACCCCTGATGAGGGTAAGGCTTACCTCAAAAGTATTGGGCAAATTCATTCTCTTTTTTTTTTTTAAACAGACTTTTATTAATTATCTGAAAAAGCCATACAAATAGTTTCATGGTTAACGTACAGGAGAAGTTGGGGAAGCAATACATATTACACATATATAGGCAGTGGCATAACAGCAGCCCCCCGCAGAGTGACCCCCCCCGATGCCACAGCAGGGCCCCTCAGGGCACATTATCAAATCCCCATCATCCCCCCGCAGCAAGTCGGCTGTATAGCCCTAGGCAGTTCCATGCAGGCTATCGCCCTGAATTCAAGTTCAACGAAAAAGAAGACACTCCCAATGCCCAACCCCCCCTCCTAGCCCACAAGTCCCCAACAAACCCCCCCATCCCCTCCTCCCTCCCCCCCAAGCATGCCGCTGATCACTAAGGAAGGTCAAGGGTTTTCCCAACTCCCCCGCACCAGTCGCCAGACCCCCTGCCGCACAATTCCACATCCTAGCCAGGGTAGGAACACTGGGGGTAAGCCCCCGCAAGACCCTCACCTGCCTTATCTCACCTCCCCGTCAGCCAGTACACGTCATATCAGTTAGCGCTAGCACCCTCCATCTCATCCAGTGCACTCTCTTCGGCATCAGGTGGATGTTTCGCTAGCTCCACAAGCGCCACCCAAGCTCGGGCCATGTCCATTGATTTCTCACTCCCATTACGTCTAGCCATGCCCAGCCTGCAATTTCCTTCACTCTCCGCCCACTTTACCAGCTCCCGCCTCCATCGCCCAGGCGAAGGACCTTGCCTCGCCTTCCAATGACTAGTAAGCTCTCTTTTCGCCAGGAATAGCCCCAAGTCAATGAACTTACTGGTAACCTTGGTCCTCGCAGTGTGCGGAAACCCGTGCAACAAGCAAACCCTCACAGTCAGGGCAATCTCCCTCTCCATAACAGTCGCTAATGCAGACATCACCCCGCGCCAGTAGTCCCCCAATTGTGGACAGTCCCAAAACATGTGTAAGAAACCCGCCCCGGCTAAAGTACAATGGGGGCAGGCGGATGGCGTCCCAAAATAGTCGCTCAGTTTACCGGGTGTTAAGTAAGCCCTATGTAAAACATAGAATTGGATAAGCTGAAAGCGCGCGTTCCGGGAGCTCTTCCATGGCCTCTCGATCACCTCCCCCCAGGTTTTGTCCTCAAGGGGTTCCCCCAGGTCCGTCTCCCACTTGAGCCGCAACGCTGCCAGGGGCTGGCGCAAGTCCTGGGTAATCCGATGATAGAGACAAGTCACCGCTTTAAAAGTACCCGCGGCCATCACCACATACTGACAGGCTAGGGACGTGTCCAGTTCCACTAGCCCCCCCCGCCAGTGCTTCCTAATGGCCGCGGATAGTGCCGCATGGAAAAGGAAGTCCCCTCGCGGGAGATCATGGCGTTCCATGAGAGCATTAAAAGGGAGGAGGTTGCCCTCCTCATAAAGATCACCTACTGTGAGGATTCCCAACTCCTCCCAGGACTGCAGTTTGCTCCATTTGCCCCCATGAGGCAGCACCTCACACATGGCCAGTGGAATCTTGGGCGCGTACAGGGTCCTGACGCGCAGCCTCCTGGCCATACGTGCCCAGCACCGCTGCACCACGCCCAGGTCAGAGGGCATCAAGTCCCCTCCCGGACGCACCCGCAACAACACACAGGACAAAAGTCGCCAACTGGGATCCGACCCCCCCATGTTCTCTGGGTGCCTGATGTGGCCCGCCACCCACTTCGTGAACCATTGAAATTGTGCGGCATAGTAATAGGCCTCCAGGTCCGGCAGCGCCAGGCCCCCCTCCGCTCTAGGTCGCTGCATGGTAGACAGAGCCACCCTCCGCCTTCCGGCTCCCCACAGGAATCCCGAAATTAAGGTGTTGAGCTGCACAAAGAACTTACCGGGGATCCAAATAGGCAGCGTCCCAAAATAGTAGAGGAAACGTGGGAGGGTGACCATCTTCACCAAGGCAACCCTGCCCGCAACAGATAACGGGAGAGTCCCCCAAAAGTCGAAACTAGATTTGGCACTGCGCAACGCCCGCCCCACATTACCCTCCATCAGGTCGCCATCATCATGATAAATTTGAGTCCCCAAGTAAGGTAAGCAACAGGGCTCCCACGGGATCCCCTCCACATTCTGCCGATCCCCTCTACCAGCCTTGGTGGGGAACAGGCACGACTTGGCCCAATTCACTCGGAGCCCCGACACTCTCCCCAGGGTTTCCAACAATGCCCTCGCCCCCCGCAGTGCATCCCTGGAGTCCGGCAGGAACATGAGTAAGTCGTCCGCATACAACGCTATGTGCTGCTCCTTCCCCTCCACCAAGAGCCCCGAATAGCAGCTCCCCGACCTGGCATGAGCAGCCATGGGATCCATCGCCAAGGCGAACAGCAGAGGGGACAGCGGGCATCCCTGCCTCGTTCCCCGAGCAACCTCACAGGCAGCAGAGATTAGGCCTCCCGTCCGGACCCTGGCGGTAGAAGCGCTGTACAGCAGTGACGTCCACCGTATGAACTGCTCCCCCAGGCCAAATTCCCTTAGTACATTAAAAAGGTAAGGCCACTCCAGGCTATCAAAGGCCTTCTCAATATCGACCGCGAAGATACAAGGCCTCCTCCTTATCATAGGAATCGGACCCCAAGACTCGCATGAGTCTACGAATATTCATGGCAGTATTCCGGGACGGGATAAATCCCGCCTGATCCCCGTGTACCAGCATCACCATGTGGGGCATTAACCTACTGGCCAGCACTCGACTTAAAATCTTGTAGTCCAGATTAAGCATCGCGAGGGGCCTGTACGAGGAGCAGTCCCAAGCGGGCTTGTCCGGCTTGAGAAGGGGGACTATGATGGCTTCGCGTGTAGAGGCCGGAAGGACACCCTCACACCACGCTCTATTGTACAGCGCCACCAGGCAGGGCACCAGAACATCAGCATAGGCCGCGTAAAATTCCACTGGTAACCCATCCGTGCCCGGCGTTTTGTTCCTGGCCATATGTTTTATCGCGCTGCGTATTTCTCCCGCCTCAATATCCTTACCAAGGGCCATCGCCTCCTCTGCTCCGAGTTTAGGGAGAGCAGCACCCGGCAAAAACCCCTCATCACCAGGGAGTCCAGGGCCCAACCTACTCCGATACAACTCAGTATAGAATTGCAAGAATTGGTCATTGATGTCCCGTTGGGAATAGAACACCTCGCCCTCCCGATCCCGGAGTTCCAAAATGGCCACCCCCCTACGCGCCGGGATGGCCAACCATACCAGCAGGGCACCAGATTTGTCGCGTTCCGCATGCGCCCTATCTATGTAGGCCTTATAATCAAAACAGCGCAATCTCTCTAGTTGGAGTGCTAACTCCTCCCGAGCCGCGAGCAGCTCGTTGTGTCTATCGGGCCGCTTTGGGCGCTCTTGCTCCAAAACGCGGAGCTGCTGTTCCGCCTCTGAGACATCCTGCAGTAACACTCGGCGCACTACCACCATTTCCCCTATACAGCGCCCCCTGACCACCGACTTAAAGCCGTCCCATTCAATGAGTAGTGTGGAAGCCGTATTAGCGTTAGTCCTGAAGTAGTCTTCTATGGCCGTACCGATAGTGTCCTTGAACACTGGATCTTCCAGCGTGTCTGGGCGCAAGCGCCATGTGGGAATGGCAGGTCGATCCCGAACCCAATTCAACCGCACCGGCAATGGATTATGATCAGAGGACGTCCTGGCAAGGTATTCACTATGTACCATCCCCCCATGCACATCCGGCGAGCAAAGGACCGAGTCCAAGCGGACATGCAGATCATGAATCGAGGAGAAATAAGAGTAGTCCCTGTCAGTCGGGTGGTGAGCCCTCCATGTGTCCGTCAGCCCCCATTGCTGTTGCCAGGCTCGCTTCGCCACAGCCAGTCTGTGCACCGGAGCATCCACCAGGGGAGGATATGAACGGTCTAAAGCGACGTCCGTGATGCAGTTGAAGTCGCCCCCCAAGAGCACAGAACCCACCAGCAGAGGAGCAAGCTTCGCTGAGAGATGCGCAAAAAATGAAACCTGGTCAGTGTTAGGTGCATAAATACTCCCTAGGACTATGTCTCTGCCATCTAAGCGCCCCAACACTACCACATATCTGCCCTCAGGGTCAATCAGTTGGCCAGTGCTCTGAAAGGGGACTCCAGCCCTGACCCAGATCAGTGCACCGCGCGCATAAGCCGAGTACGTTGTGCAGAATACCTGCCCCCGCCATCTACGCTGCAAGGCTAAGCCCTCCTGCTTGGTCAGATGGGTCTCCTGGAGTAGCGCAATCTGCACCCCTCTTCTCCTAAGATAAGCATGGATCTTGTGGTGACGCGCCATGTTGTGCATCCCCCTAATGTTCCAGGACAAGCAGCAAATACCTACGGCGGGTCCCATGATGCTGTAATCCAAAACCTCTCTTCCCCGCCTCCCTCTGCGACATGCTTGGCCCCAACCTCGCCCTCCCCCCCACTGCTCCCCAAAATCCCCAACTCCCCTTCCCCAGGACAGGTTCCCTGAAACTAGTCCCCATCCAAACTAATATAACCAAAACTGTGCACAAAGCAGTAGTGAGACGCGTGCTGGCCCTTTAGGACCCAAAGCCCCTCCCGGCTCTCCCCCCGTTCAGCAGCAGCAGAGGGGAACCCATCAAGAATGATCAAATGATGCTGCCCCTCCCTTCCTGCAGGCCCTGGGGCATGCAGCGATCAAACCCAAGGAAGTCCTCCAGCCTGTCTCTTCTAGTTGGTAGGTGACCCTTCAGCCAAAAAGGTCCGCCGTCTGCGGAGTGATCACCGGCAGTTCAGTATCCGAGGGTACAGGTGGGCTTCCAGAACAAGAAGACTCAGATTCATCCAATACTCGGTGTGGGGAAACAGCCTTCGGGCTGATCACGCCCGACTGATCACGGCCTCTGCCTGCACCACTCTGTCCCGCTCAAGACAGTAATCCGGCACCGAAGTCGCCCTCGGTGGGCTCAAACGTTCCGGGGAACCCTGTTCTACTTGGCTCGTAGCAGAACTCCTCCTGGATCTCGCCTGACGCAACTCCAGCCATTGCCAGACCTCATGCGGGGTAGTGAAAAAGAGCGTGCCAGTGGAGTCCACTACTCGCAGGCGGGCTGGAAAGAGCATGGCATAGGGTATACTGAGTTGGCGTAACTTTCGTTTAAGAGCAATGAAGGAGGCACGCTGTTTCTGGACCTCCCTAGTATAGTCCGGAAATATCATCACTTTGGAATTGTCTATTTGGAGCTGTTGTTTCCCCCTGGCCCGCTGCAAAAGATGATCCCTGTCCCGATAGTGCAACAATCTCACCACCATCGGGCGCGGGGGAGTGCCCGGCTTAGGAGGCCACGCCGGGACTCTATGGGCTCTTTCAAGGGCAAAAAAGGGGGACAGACCCTCCGGGGCCACCTCCGTCCGAAGCCACCCCTCCAGAAAGCGAACAGCATCATCTCCTTCTGCCCGTTCTGGAACCCCCACTATGCGAAGGTTGTTCCTGCGGGACCGTCCCTCACTGTCCTCTGCCCGCAGCTCCAAGATCCAAACTTTTTCCTCCACCTGCTTCAGGGACCGCTGTAGGACGGTCACTGCGTCCGGTACTCCCCCCATCGATTTCTCCATCGCTGACACTCTCTCTTTAAGCTTCCTGTGGTCATCCTTGAGTAGAGAGAGATCCACACCAATAGCGTCAATTTTCGTCTCAAGGGCCTCCCTGGACGAGGTGATGGCCTGCATGATGTCTGCCAATGTGGGGCCTCCCGGGACTCCAGCACCCAAGCGCTCTGAGACCTCGTCCTCGTCATCTGTCTGGTGCCATCTCCCTTCCAACTGGAGGGCGGCAAATCCCTTCTTTTTGGACACTCGCCCCATTGCCGCAGGCCACCCGCGGCCACAGGGCACCCTCAGCGCCACGGGATCACACCAGCAACAAGATCGGCCACTCGCCGGGGCAACTCGTCTATCAACCAGAGACCCGCAATAAGGGCAAGCAGTAGTATCCAGCCGAGCGGGCAGGCCTCCCCAATAGCAGCAGCCCCCCCTTGGGACTCTTGGTCACTCCGACAGTTAGGGAAACCTCAGGGGTGACCCGCCTGCGCAGTCACTCAGTCCGCTCGGGCAACACAACAGGTGCAAAGCACCCCAAAGGCCAGAGCACACTCACCCGTGGCCTTCAGCTCTCCAAGTTCTGTGCGCCGCCCTCTCTGACCAACAGTGTACCCCACAGTCCGGCCGCAGTCAGCCAGCATCCTATTCCGCCGCACGTCCCCCGCGGGCTGCTCCCAGTCGCAGACAATGCCAGTGGGCGGCCGCCAGATCCCTCGACATTCCTCCAGGGGCCCAGGGAAAATGCAGACGCTGCCCCTCCTCCAGGCGCCAAGCCACGTATGCTCCGCTGCCTAGTCGCCCATAAAGCCCCCTGTAGCCATCAGGGCCAATGCTCCGCTCGATTTGGTCACCAGCTGCGCAGTCCCATCAGCCGTGCACTCACCCACAGCAGGGGCCACTTCACACAGGTCAGCTCTCCAAGCCGGGGGCACCGATCTCTGCCTGCCAGACCCTCTCGCAGTCGAGCCCCTCTCCAGTTCACAGGGCCGCCATCTTAAGACCGCCAGCCAGCTCCAGGTCGCGGTGCTGTCCCCCGTCTGCACTCCGCCTCCACGCTCAGTCGCTGCCAGCCTCCGGCTCCGGGGGAAAGTATGGAGTCATCAGCCCTCCCACCGCCGCCGCGGGTAGGATCCAGGTCCAACTCACGGAGGCTTCTCCGTCAGGGCACGGCCGCCATCTTGCGTCAACGCCGCCGGGAGCCGGGCAGAGCAAACAATCGCGGCTCACTCCGCACCCCAGCCTCGGAATCCTTCGGCGGCTCTCCTGAAGGGGCAGCTAACATTCCGCCAGCAGATGAGCGATTAGAGGCCCCCCCCAATTCAGCAGGATATACAGTAACGGCGGGAGGCCTCGGAGGAGCTCCGAGGTCCGCTACGTTCTACATCGGCGCCAAGCCACGCCCCCCCCAAATTCATTATCTTACTTATTTATGCCTCACCACTTTCAAAATTCACCCACCAGCACTGGCTTTTCACCCAGTAGGTTATTGGATACGAATGTTGGACTACTCCTGCCCTTACAGAGTTCCAGAAGAGCTTGGAGGACATTTTAAGAAGCCAAAATTGCAGCAAGCTGCTTTGATTTAAACATATAAAGCACACCTTTAAGGCAATAAATTGCTTAGATCTAAGGCACAACCCAGAAAATATGAATAAAGCCACATTATTAATGGTGAAATATAAATACTGGGTGCTTACGCGGAAAGCATACGGTTATGAAATGTGCCCTAGTGACAAAATACCTGACTGTGAAGTCCATACCCCGGTAGGAGCAATTCCTCGATCTAATATCGCTACCTGAGAAAAGGGCTTATATCTCAGCTTCAGACTAGGAACACTACACGTTCAGGCCTATACCAAATCCTGGTCCCTGGTTTCTGGGCAAAGAGCTGGTGCATCTGCTGCTGCCCTTTGGGTGGCCAAGAAAGACTGATTCACTTCATGCTGCTTTGTGCCACGACAATAACCCCAAAGGTTTTACCTTTGTCCCCTGTTTAAAAATACTGCACAAGGAATTGCAAGGATGCTCTAACACTTTGTTACAGAACAGATTGGCAGGAAATTTATCAGACTGTTGCATCCGATATATGGTAAACAGTCTAAATATCGAGTTTTTAATTTCGACCCACAATAATATCGAGTTTGAAATATCGTAGGGACACAATATCGAAGTCAAGAATATCGACAACCAGAATATCGACCTGAAGGTAAGAAATATAGTTTTTGTTAATATCAAAGTTAGTAATATCGATAGCAAAAATATCGATGTTACTAATATCGATATTTATATTAGTGTTATGTATTTCATTATGTATTTTATATGTTTGTGTTTATATTTTTTGTTAATTATTGTACTAGTTTTAGAATATATGTATAAAAATTTTCGAAGTTAGTAAATTTTTTTAAAGTAAATTATGCGTTTTAGTACCGTAGCGGGTTGTGGGTTTATAGGGGAATAGGGTGTGAAGTAATTTAATTATATTACATTAATTTAAAAAATTTAGGAATTAGTAATTATTTTTAAGTACATTTTGCGTTTTAGTTCTGTAGCGGGTTGTGGGTTTATAGGGGAATAGGGTGGGAAGTAATTTAATTGTAATTAAGTAATTATTTATTTTTATTTATTGGTATCGATAAATAATGTTATGTTAATTAATTATTAATTGGTAATTAATTTTTATTAATTGGTAATTAATTTTCATTAATTGATTAATTGGTAATTATATTAAGTGTATTAATTTATTATTGAAGTGTGTTGTGAGTTTAGAGGGCAATAGGGTGGGAAGTAATTTAATTGTAATTAAGTAATTATTTATTTTTATTTATTGGTATTGATAATTAATTTTATGTTAAATAATTATTAATTGGTAATTAATTTTTATTAATTGGTAATTAATTTTTATTAATTGATTATTTGGTAATAATATTAAGTGTATTAATTTATTATTGAAGTGTGTTGTGAGTTTATAGGGCAATAGGGTGGGAAGTAATTTAATTGTAATTAAGTGATTATTTATTTTATTGTTGAGTATTGATAATTAATTTATTGTTAATTAATTATTAATTGGTAATAACTTTTTAATAATAGATATGTTTATGTTTTGGAAATTAATTTGTTCGTTAATTAATAATTGGTAATTTATTGTCATTAATTATTATTTATTGGTATTTATCAATAATTTATTGTTAATTAATTATTAATTGCTAAAAATCTTTTAATAATTATTGTTTTTGGGTATTGAAAATTAATTATTTTTTATTTTATTATGTGGTAATTAATTGTTAATAATTAGTATTTAATTGTATTTATCATCTATTTAATTGTTAATTAATTATTACTTGGTAATTATTTTTAAGTACTTATTTATTGGTATTGTTAATTAATTTATTGTTATTTAATAATTAAGGGGCTCATTACGATGGCGGGCGGAAGCACCACCGCCGTGCTGGCGGATGCAAAAACCACCAGTTACCGCCGGCACGCAGCAGTCCACACGCCCGCCCAATTACGATGCGAAAAGTAGGCCAAACACCGCCGGCAAGCCAGAAACACCGTCCGCCATCAAAGTGCGCCCGTACATGTAGCGGCGCAGCCCAACTGACACACACCATCCGACGAAACACGTCCCGCCCGGCGCATAAATTACGATGCCGCAAACAAACGGCTCCCACGGCCAAGAGATACCGTACGACAAACCGAAGCGGTAACACGGACGCCGAGCACGGACAACGAAGAAGCGGCTCCCCGAGCATGAATCCAGCACTGCAGGCACTCCCCATGCTCCTGCTGATGCACCACCAAGGACGCAACGTACCGCGGAGACGCAGGTAGGCACACACCTACCTGCAAACAGCGCACACAGTGCAAGGGCGGAAAAAGCGGACAACCCCCCACCAGCGCGTGTACACTACACATCCACCATCGCATCCACATATGACACACAGGCCAAATCGTAACATCGCAGAACACATGTGTACACACCACCTCGGACTAGGAACCAACCACCCCGTCATGGCCCCAAAGCGCCGATGACGCCGCCACACATGCGCACAACGCAGAGGCCAACCGCAGCGCCATGCATGCGTCGCACACAGACACAGGACACAACCAAGCAGCACACACATCAGCCCCACCCCGAACGCACATGACACGTGACAGGCCGGCCACAGACATGTCCCCAACGCCCAATTCACGGACAACACCCAACGCCACACAACCGACGCACACATATCAGTGAAGACACGCAACAGCAGGACACACCCCAGTGTAACAAACATGGCGTAGCACACAGCGGCGGCAACACCAACTAGGAGAAGCAGGGCCCCTTCGGGAAGAGGAACGCCAGTACCACACAGAAACACCCATACCACCCTGCACATATGAACAAGACATATAAAACGGAACACCAAAGTGCCCGGGGACCGACAACAGGTGGCCCAAGAATAACATTCACACACAAGGCCCAACGCAGAGCGGAAAGGCAGCCTGCCGCCCACACAAGGGAGAGCAGACAGCACTGAATGACCTTCCATTCCAACTCCGAAACCACAGCCCTACGACAGAAGCCGGTGAATACAGCCATTGTCCAAGAATAGACCAACACAGGCATGCCGAGGAGACCGACCACAGGGCAGATAGCGCATATCACAGAAGCACACAACGGACGGGGAAGAAAGAAGAAAACACTCCCCATGTCGGCCACATGCAAGTTAATTGGAAGGAGTCACACAGCACTGACCTTGAACTGTCTGAGAAGCATGTGGGAAGAGGGCCCGTGTCCTCCAAACAAGCCAACAGAACACAAGTCCTGTCTCCCTACGACTACACAGAGCTCACAGCAACCCCGGAGCGTGCACATCGCAGACTGCACACACAGCCGGAGCACGCCACCTCAACGAACCGCTGCGAAATGGCAACCGCAACACACCTACCCAACTACGCCGAACAGCTCAAGCTGTACAAAACCAACCTGTGCCATACATTGGGATGCGATCTCCTGTCCCTGCTGAACGTAAGTTACCGACTGACTTACCGCATCACATTGTTCAGCTGCGTCATGCCCGTCTTCTACTGTCGGAGGTGTCCCTACCAGCATCCCGTCGAGATATGCCTCTCCAACCCGGCATGTCTGAAGGCGGACCTGCTACCACTACTCCTCCCTCTGGACGCACACGACCGGGCCTGCTCTGCCTATGGGGGCATGGCGTATGTGGCCAACATCGCACCCGCACTGAAATGGGACCACTGTGCCTCCACACGACGGATCATCGATAACAGCTACATCGAATGTCACCCAGCATGCCCCATCATGGTCCTCCAAGGGACAACCTACGAACAACACCTTGACAGCCACCATCCGCTTCATTGGCTGGCAAACATGTACACCACCAATGACATGGAAGCCCTGCTGGACGGCATCGCATACCTGACAACCTGTAAATACGTCGGACCACAACGCAGGTTCCCCGAGTGACCTATGATGTCCAGCCCCGCACCCATGCTTAGCTTCCGCACGGACTGGCCAGTCACCACCACAACAGCCATACCAAACGACCGGCAACTGTAACCACACCATCAACGACATCGCCATGACATCGGATATGACCGGGACATGCACACTGTTCCCCATCACATCCAGGAACACCGCATGCATCGTGGGAGGCAGTGGCATGGGCTCTGTGTATCGCACCCACATGGACGGAACTGCACGAACAACCAGGACACGACATGGATCCAGCGCCCATGGACACACACACCGCTCAGTGGACATGAATAGGTCGCCTGGAGTCTGTGGGTGCTGCACCCCTCCCACCCCCGCCCCGGGAATCCCATACCAGGACCTTTGCATGGACGACAAGTGCATACAACAACAACACGACCCCAGTGACTGTGACATGTCCAGTAACCACCACAGTGCAACAACAAGTGGCACGCCGCTGCATGCACGCAAGCACATGCCCTGATGTCATCTCACATGCACGCGTGCATGAGGAACAACCGCAGCAAACCTGTCACATGGAACTGAGATGGACTGTGCCCATGATGCCAAGCGGTCTGGTAGGCTACATGTATACCGTCTGTGTCAAAGTCCGCAGCTCCGCAGCTATACGTAAATGTACATTAGCACAGCCTTGGCCAAGCAGATGTCACTCTGAAGCCCACATCCCACATGCAACAGCCAATCACATGTAACCCCACACCCTATCCCATTTGCAATCATGCTCAGTATATCCTCAACATGTATTCCGCTGCCAGTAGTGTCCACTATACTGCATCACAGAGGACAGAAGACTCAATATAATGTTTGAAACCAAAACTGTCTCCGCTGACTCATTTCACAAGTACGAATGAGAGAGGATGAGAGTATGTGAAGTACACGGCAGTCGTGACATGACCATGTAGTCCACTGGTATTGGATGTCAACGCAAATGAGTAGCACTACTGTGGAAGACACACATGTGTCGTGTGAAGTCGTATGGACGCAGTGCTCAGGTGGGTGGGTGCGACGGGTAGATGCGCACATGCCAAGTTGGAGCACGCCGTGTCGGGAGGGGTCATGAACAGTACACCACCGCTTCCTGGGCATTGTGAGAGGACACCTGTCGGGGGGAGTGAACACGTGTGTGCACAGCAGCCGGGCACACGTACAAAGCGGTACCAGGCGCACCTCAGCCCACCCTCTGTGGACAAGCTGGATCCTGTTGTGCGCCCGCCATGCCCCTTGACAAGGCACACACAGCCCCAGTCGACCAGGTGTAACCCCAACATAGTCAATCCGCACAGGCGATACAGGGCACGGGATGGCAGTGGAGCATGGTGTGTGAGAGGTCTCCTCGCGCTCCTCCTGGTCATATCACGCAGGCAATAGAACCTCAACGTCTAGCATGGCACAAGTCAAATGGAAGTGTAGGGGGACGCACCACAGCACGAGCAGCACTGACGTCACGGGAGGTGGCTCGCACCATCCCATCCATTGCCCATCATACCAACCACGCCACATGCCATTGCGACTAAGTGCAAGCGCGTGCGCCACCACCCCGAGCCCTCCCCAGAGAGGCCAAAGAGTGACTGGGTGGGCCATCAGTCACAGACGGACGTGGCCTGGCCGCAAGGGCAGCCACAGCCACTGGGTGTCGCAGGTGGCGGATCCGGAAGGCGAAGACTGTGATGCATAGTCCATGCAGGCCGGGTCTCCATTTGGGGCACCACGCAGGTGGACGGCGTCCCGCAACACATCATACCCTGAGACAGCCCACTCGTGCGACTGGACCCACACATACACTCCTTGCCCTCTCTGGTGCGAGCTTGGGGCTGCCTGTGCAAGCACTAGCCTCGCAGGTGAGCATGCATATTGGGGGAGCGAGGGGAGGACATGTAGGGCTGGGGTGAAGATGACTGTATCACTGTCAGTTAGTACAAGGGATGACCCAGATGTGGAAAGGAAGAGACGTGTCCCGTGTGTACTGCAACTAGTCGCCAATCCAACTACCCCCCATGTCCGGAATGTAAGCCCGCACCTAGGCCCGCCCATCCGCCACATCGAACATACCACCAGCACGACAACCTTCCCATTCGAAACACTGACTGGGGGTGGCGACCAGTGTACAATCATGTGTAGCCTACCCACGCGTACATGTGGGCCCTCCATGATCCATGTCACCTGCGGCAAAGTCATGACATGCGCAATGAGGGAAGTGAGGAGAGCTGCCCGCCCCACGCGCAGAAGGTGCATCAGCTCCACAGACCCAGCAGCGAGTCCAGCAGGGGTCACATGTGCAGGGGCAGCTGTGCCTGGTGTGAAGGCACATGCATATAGACAGCACATCGACCAATGTGTAGTCTGCCCACATCTACAGTCCATCATCATGCGGACATAGGAATTGAACACAGGGCAACACATCTTAGTGGGTGCACCCACCGTGACCAACAATGCGCAATCATCGACGTACCCGCCCTGTGCATGGCCCCCACCCAACGGAGGCACATCCAGTGCCACCATCCCACACACACAAGCCTTCCACGGAACATGCTGTGTCCAATGGTCAGTACAGAGTCAGCGCCCATCTGGTGGATCCTGAACAGGAGACACATGCACACACATGCCAGCTCCCACTATGTACGACTGCCACCTGGCACGTGCAATGTAACCTCTCACCTGTGACGTGTGACTGCAAGCACACAGCCGTCTTGGCATGGGGCTGTCAATGTGGACACCTGTCAATGTTTCGGGAGGTGTGATCCGTACAGTGCTGTACATAGGGTGCAGTGCTGACACCTACTACTGTCTCATATCCCCTCGTGCCACAGGTCCCACTTGTTTTGGCCGCTCAGCCTGTGCCCACATCGTCGTCGTCGTGTGCCATACTCATCCAGCCGCGGAAGCAGTTCCATGCTCAGCAGACATTCATGTTGCCGTGGCGTTGCCGCTTGACGGATATGCAGTCAGTCCCCATCAGCACGCCCCGCAAGTCATTGGGGCCTAGATCCCCATGTGCATGCACATGGCAGTGGTTTGTATCACTAGCCATTGCCATTGTTGGGTGACCTGTGTAAGTGTATTGTGGCCGTGCCGTCCCAGCTTGACAGCTGGGCTGTGGCTCATGTGCTTGCTCAGTCATGTCAGTGATGTGTATGCGAAATTGCTATGTGTCGTGTTGCTTTGACATGTGTCCTCTGCCATTGTCCCTAGGCGGAGACCGAACATTGACCGCCCATACCAATTGCTGGCGGACATGGACGAAACAGAGGTTATTAGGAAGTTTCGGCTGGACAGGCCAACCCTGCATCGACTGTGTGCCATGTTAGAACCCCATCTCTGTCCCCGCAGGGTGTATCCGACTGCTGTCACCCCCACGGCTAAGGTGATGGCCGCCATGCATTTCTTCGCCACTGGGTCATTCCAGCACACAGTGGGCATTGGAGGAGGGATGTCCCAGCCCATGTTCAGCAAGGTGCTGAGGGATGTACTGGCAGCCATGATGCTGTACCGGAACAGGTACATCCGCTTCCCCAGGGCTCGTGAATTGGCGGCAGTGAAGGGTGCATTCTATGCCCTTGGCAGAATCCCACACGTCGTTGGAGCCATTGACTGCACACATGTCGGCCTTGTTCCACCACAGGCCACTGAGCACCTGTACCGCAACAGGAAGCACACGCACTCCCTGAATGTGCAAGTGGTGTGCCTTGCGGACATGGTGATCACCCACGTGTGTGCAAAGTTCCCAGGCTCGGCCCATGATGCACACATAATGCGCAACAGCATCTTGCCACGACTGATGTCCAATATGCAACAGGATCGTGCCTGTATTGTCGGTGAGTATGTGGAGTGGTGTAGCGTGCTGGTTGTGCGATGCTGTCCCCTGTCCAGTTGGAATTGCAACGGTTCTCTGTGTCCCTCACACCCAGGTGACTCTGCGTATCCGAATGGGGCATGGCTGCTCAGTCCATTGAGGAATCCTCGCACCCCAGCAGAAGATCGCTACAATGAGGCACATGGGAGGACCAGACGTGTGGTCGAGCGTACCTTTGGCCTCCTCAAGTCCAGGTTCAGGTGCCTGGACCGCACCGGGGGTGCGTTGGCGTACTCCCCACAGAAGGTGTGCCAGATAGTGGTGGCGTGCTGCATGCTGCACAATCTGGCCATTCGGAAGCAGATCCCCCTCATCGTGGATGACGGAGATCAACCAGGGCCCCAGCCCGCAGACCAGGACAGCTCGAGTGAGGAGGACAGCGGAGAGGAGGAAGCTGGTAATGTGCGGCAGCAGCTCATCGCCCGCTACTTCACTTGACGGTGAGTGTCCATGTACGACGGCTGATGTGGCTGTATCTGTGCAGGTGTGTGTGTGCTGTGTCAGGGTGGCCGTTTGTTCACTGCGTGCTGTGTGTCAACGCTCCATGGCCAGGGTAGTATGCCACTGTTGGTGGCTGTGGCATTGTGCCCTATTGCTCTGTGCGATGTGTGTACATTGCTTGTAGTTGTTGACATGTACTGTGTGATGGGTGTGTGACACACTCATTGAATGTGCTCCTGTTCTGTCTCCCACCCCTAGGTCCCTACAGATCCTCCGGTTCCATTGCCATGCCACGCATCAGGTGCCTTTCCGCCCAAGGTGGCCGTTGTATTCCGTACAATTAAAACACAGGGCACAAACAGCAGTTAGTGAAAAAGGTGCATTTATTACTAACTGTGACATGTGATTGTGTGTAAGGTGATGACAAAAGTGGTGAGTGCAGTGACAATGAGCTGTCGGTCATGGCTGCGTGATGATCAGGGTGTACCCACTGGTTCTATGTCCATAGTCCAACACACACATGCCATCCAGATGGCTGTGTGGAGTGGGATCGTAGTCCAAGTCAATGCAGTGGCTGGTCAAGGAAGGCTGGCGGAAGGCTGGCTGGCTGCCTCACTTGCGGCTGGAGCGTGCGAAGTCCTCCCGGGAGATCTGTTTCCTCTTCGGACGGCCCCTTCCACGTTTGCGAGGGGGTGCCTGCTTGCGACATGCTGGTGGTTGAGGTGTGATCACTGGCTGTGGACGCAGGGGAACTGGACACTGCTGCTCCACCCTGCGCCCCGGCAGGTGGTGGCGGAGGGGAGCTGCTGTCCCTGGCTGTGACCTCACCGCCACCACCAGCTGTCCCATGAGGTCCACGATTTGGCCCATACGGGCGTCCATGGACCTCAGCACCCCCAGCACCTCACGCGTGTCTGAAGCAGACAGGACCCATTGTCCTTGGGCCTCTTCATAGGCCCCAAGGACTCTGGCCATGTGAGGCAGGGCATGGCTCCCAGGGGAGGCTGGCGTTTCCCTGACCCTGCTCCTCCTACCAGTCCTGCTGCCACCGGCCTGCCCACTAGCCACATTGCTCACCACGGTCCTCGCTGTGGCTCCCAGGGTGGATCCAGTCGTCCGGGCCACCACCTGCGCTGGGGCTGGTGCCAGCGAAGACGTGGCGGTGGTGGCGGCGGTGGTGGTCGGTGCGGCGATGGTGGCGGTTGCGGCAGTGGTAGTGGCCACAATGACCGTGGGTGTGGCCGCAACGACAGTGGCAGCAGGGGGCTGTGAATGTTCAGCAGCCCTGGATGATGGGTTGGTGGGTAGGAGGGGTCCTGGGGAGCGGCTGGGCCCTGCCACACCAGATGGGCCTGCTTGGTTGTCCGTGTCCGAAGAGGAGGACAGATCCTCCAGATCCGTGTGTCCTCGTTGGGGGCTTGTAGGCTGGCTGTGCTGGCTGCTGTCTCCATCCCCAGCATCCAGCAGTTCGTCACCTGTGGAGAGAATGAGATTTGTTATTGTGTTGCACCTGGCGAAGTATGTATTTGTCGTCTGACATTCACAGTTCGTGCAATCTCGTACATGGGTTTCCCGGAGGCGTGTGTGTGGCTGTAGCATCTGTAGTTGTGTGTGCTTGGCAATGGGACTGTGTGCTGTGCACATGTGGCATGGGACGGATTGGCCATGCCGATGGGTGTGTTGCTGTGCCCCTACTTATTGTGACTCTGGTGTATGCGGGCTCCTGGCCCATCCTGGGTCTGGTTTGTACTTTGCTTTTGGGGTTCAAATGGAACGCTTAGGAACGCATATGGCAACATGGGGGCCATGCCCCAGATTCGCATTTGGGATGGAATATGCTTTTGGGGTTCAAATGGAACGCTTAGGAACGCATATGGCGACATGGGGGCCATGCCCCAGATTCGCATTTGGGAGGGAATATGCTTTTGGGGTTCAAATGGAACGCTTAGGAACGCATATGGCAACATGGGGGCCATGCCCCAGATTCGCATTTGGGAGGGAATATGCTTTTGGGGTTCAAATGGAACGCTTAGGAACGCATATGGCAACATGGGGGCCATGCCCCAGATTCGCATTTGGGAGGGAATATGCTTTTGGGGTACATGCTGTGAGCCATGGGTGCCGAACGTGACATGTGTTGTGGCAGCATGACAGTGCATGGTTTGAGGTGTGTGCATGCTTGACATGGCCTGCATATTTGCTGTCTGTTGTGATTACTGGACATGGCATTGGACGCATCGTTATGAGTGAGTGATGGTTGTGTGCCAGCCAACGTATTGCAGTTGTCCCATCTCCTTGGTGTGCGTGCTGCCCTGTGCCATGTGCATCACTGCAGTGCTCGGGGGGTGTGGCCCATGTTGTGTGTTGTTGCTCACAGTGTGTCGTGCACTTCATTGACTTCTGGCACATGGTTGGTCATGGGCATGTATCTTAGCGTGACTGCTGTATGTGTGGCAGCTGTGCGGATGACATGCCTTTCATGAGACTGGGGCTGACGGATGGGATGGATGGTATGTTGTTTGTGCATGGTGTGTCTGTGTGTTTGATGGGTTCAGTGGTGTTCGTGTGCATTTATGTTGTTCCGCTCTGTTGCGTCTAGTGTTGTTTGTCTTACATAGGCGTAGTTGTGGGGTGTGTGGTTGACAGGCAGTTGGGGCTACATGGACAGGACTTCAATGGTGTTTCGGTTGTGTGTGATGAGTTGCACAGTGGCTGCCGTGTGGTACTATATTCAGTGTGGCTTGTGCATGCAGACGTGGCTCCTTGGGTGTTGCTATGTCTGTGATGGGTCATGTGGGGTGTGAGTCTGTTGTTCATGTCCGTGTGCACATTGTTCACTTGTTCGTGACGGTGGGCGGTGCTGTGTGTTCATCTGCTACGTGACATGTCCCATGTGTTGGTCGTGTTATGGTCCTCATGCCTCCAGTAATCCAGCCCTGTCCAGTTTCCCACCTGCAAGTTGTTCGTGCGTGCACTGTACTGGATGCCACATGGCTCTAAGCGGGGGTGCTCCATGTTGCAGGTCTGTGGGGGTGGGAGGGTGTTGTGGGTCGTGGGGGTGGCTGGATACCCACTGACACCGATTGCTGTGGACCGTGATGTCTGCCTTTCGGCTGTCGTTGTGCACTGCGGTGGCTGACACGTGGCTGTGGGGTGTGGGGATGCTCCTCCTTGCTGTGCTGTGGGACTAGGGGCCTGGTGTGTGTTGTACTTGGGCTGTCCACCGTCCCACCCACTGCACTTTGTGTTCCTGCCACTTACCTGTTACTTGTCAGTTAGTGCAGCTGTGGCGGACACATGGGTGTGGTGGGTGCTCGTTGTGGCGCTTCTGGCATATTTGGGGACCTGTTGGTGGTTACGTGGCTGGCTGAGTGTACACATGTCCCCACGTATGTTACAGTTGTTCGGTTTGGGCTGTGTGTGGTGGTGTCTGTTGCATGTGTGTGTGATGTGTTGTGTATTGTGTGCTGGACATGGGGGTGTTTGTCCCTGGGAGCTGTGGCATGGTGGTAGTGCATGTGAGTACATAGCGGTGTGCTGGTATACATTAGTTTGTACTTACCAGCCTCCACTCCCCCTGCTAATCCGGCGAGGATCTCCGGATGTATTACGACTCGCACCTTCTCCTCCCACGCTTTGAAGGTCTTAAAGAGCGCGGGATTCCCTCCGCCAGTGACGGCAGCCAGCTCTCTGTTTTTGCCCTCCTTCTTCTTGACCAGGCTCTTTACGTCATTCCAACGTTTGTTGATCTCGACTCTGTTCCTGGGCAGGGTCCCGACTGCATTGACCTGGTCTACGATCCGGTTCCACATTCTGTTTCTGGTGGCTAGTGGTGTGTGCTGGACCATGTTCCCATAGATTTGTGGGTACACCTTGATGATCTCGTCGACCATGACCGTTAGCTCCATGGGCGTGAACTTGGGCATTCTTTGTGGTGCCATGATGTTTGTGGTGCTGGTGCGGTGTGTGTTGTGTAATGTGCAGGGGGTTTGTGGTGCCGGTGTTTGGTGGTGGTGGTGGTGGTGGTGGTGGTGGTGGTAGTGATGTGTGCGTTTCTGTGGTGTGCTGCTGTCCTTGCTGTGTCACTGTGTCCTCTCCTCTCCTCTCTGGTTTGCAATGTAGCAAGGGGTTGTGGTCTGTGGGAGTGCTGCTTTTGTACTCACCTATGTGGGTGTGTCCTCATGGTCTGTTGTTTTCAGGTGTGTTGTGTCTGGGGTTCTGGCCTTTGTATTTTTTGTTTGTCCGGGGGTGTTTTCGGGATGTGTACTGTGCTTGTGTATTTGTGCGTGCCTTGCTGTGTGGACTTGTTGGCCATGTTGTGTGCTATTGGTTTTGTGTGCGGATGGTTTCTGTGCAGGTACGTGGGCGCCATGGCTTCTGCCGTGTCGATTGTCATCGGCGTTGTTTGCGCTGGCGGGCGGTATATTTGTGGATTTTCCGCGCTCATGTCGGTGCGATCGTAATTTCTCGTGCGGTGTGTCGGCCGTGAGGGCGGGCGGTTTTGTGTTGTCGTGCGTGTTTCCGTCCGTGGCGGGCGGTTTGACTCCGACTCCGGACGTTGGCGGGCGGTATTTTGTGTGCTTTTCCGCCGATGGCGGTATTCGGTTTGTGTAATCGTAATGGCGTGGTCGGTGTTCAGGCGGTGTGTGCGGGCGGATTTTTGCCGCTTCCATGCCTGGCGGATTTATTTACGCCGGGTATCGTAATGGGCCCCTAAATTATTATTTATTTAAAAAAATATATTTTAATGATTAGTAAGGTATTTTTACCCCTACGTTATCCAACACTTTCCCTACTGTTGCACTCTCTGGAGTTGGAATAGTAATTTTAACCTCTACACTATCCAACACTTTCCCTACCGTTTCACTCTCTAGAGTTGGAATAGTAATTTTAAACTCTACGCTATCCAACACTTTCCCTACTGCTGCACTCTCTGGAGTTGGAATAGTCAGCTCTCCAAGCCGGGGGCACGATCTCTGCCTGCCAGACCCTCTCGCAGTCGAGCCCCTCTCCAGTTCACAGGGCCGCCATCTTAAGACCGCCAGCCAGCTCCAGGTCGCGGTGCTGTCCCCCGTCTGCACTCCGCCTCCACGCTCAGTCGCTGCCAGCCTCCGGCTCCGGGGGAAAGTATGGAGTCATCAGCCCTCCCACCGCCGCCGCGGGTAGGATCCAGGTCGCTCCAACTCACGGAGGCTTCTCCGTCAGGGCACGGCCGCCATCTTGCATCACCGCCGCCGGGAGCCGGGCAGAGCAAACAATCGCGGCTCACTCCGCACCCCAGCCTCGGAATCCTTCGGCGGCTCTCCTGAAGGGGCAGCTAACATTCCGCCAGCAGATGAGCGATTAGAGGCCCCCCAATTCAGCAGGATATACGGTAACGGCGGGAGGCCTCGGAGGAGCTCCGAGGTCCGCTACGTTCTACATCGGCGCCAAGCCACGCCCCCAAATTCATTCTCTTACTTATTTATGCCTCACCACTTTCAAAATTCACCCACCAGCACTGGCTTTTCACCCAGTAGGTTATTGGATACGAATGTTGGACTACTCCTGCCCTTACAGAGTTCCAGAAGAGCTTGGAGGACATTTTAAGAAGCCAAAATTGCAGCAAGCTGCTTTGATTTAAACATATAAAGCACACCTTTAAGGCAATAAATTGCTTAGATCTAAGGCACAACCCAGAAAATATGAATAAAGCCACATTATTAATGGTGAAATATAAATACTGGGTGCTTACGCGGAAAGCATACAGTTATGAAATGTGCCCTAGTGACAAAATAGCTGACTGTGAAGTCCATACCCCGGTAGGAGCAATTCCTCGATCTAATATCGCTACCTGAGAAAAGGGCTTATATCTCAGCTTCAGACTAGGAACACTACACGTTCAGGCCTATACCAAATCCTGGTCCCTGGTTTCTGGGCCAAGAGCTGGTGCATCTGCTGCTGCCCTTTGGGTGGCCAAGAAAGACTGATTCACTTCATGCTGCTTTGTGCCACGACAATAACCCCAAAGGTTTTACCTTTGTCCCCTGTTTAAAAATACTGCACAAGGAATTGCAAGGATGCTCTAACACTTTGTTACAGAACAGATTGGCAGGAAATTTATCAGACTGTTGCATCCGATATATGGTAAACAGTCTAAATATCGAGTTTTTAATTTCGACCCACAATAATATCGAGTTTGAAATATCGTAGGGACACAATATCGAAGTCAAGAATATCGACAACCAGAATATCGACCTGAAGGTAAGAAATATAGTTTTTGTTAATATCAAAGTTAGTAATATCGATAGCAAAAATATCGATGTTACTAATATCGATATTTATATTAGTGTTATGTATTTCATTATGTATTTTATATGTTTGTGTTTATATTTTTTGTTAATTATTGTACTAGTTTTAGAATATATGTATAAAAATTTTCGAAGTTAGTAAATTTTTTATAAAGTAAATTATGCGTTTTAGTACCGTAGCGGGTTGTGGGTTTATAGGGGAATAGGTGTGAAGTAATTTAATTATATTACATTAATTTAAAAAATTTAGGAATTAGTAATTATTTTTAAGTACATTTTGCGTTTTAGTTCTGTAGCGGGTTGTGGGTTTATAGGGAATAGGGTGGGAAGTAATTTAATTGTAATTAAGTAATTATTTATTTTTATTTATTGGTATCGATAAATAATGTTATGTTAATTAATTATTAATTGGTAATTAATTTTTATTAATTGGTAATTAATTTTCATTAATTGATTAATTGGTAATTATATTAAGTGTATTAATTTATTATTGAAGTGTGTTGTGAGTTTAGAGGGCAATAGGGTGGGAAGTAATTTAATTGTAATTAAGTAATTATTTATTTTTATTTATTGGTATTGATAATTAATTTTATGTTAAATAATTATTAATTGGTAATTAATTTTTATTAATTGGTAATTAATTTTTATTAATTGATTATTTGGTAATAATATTAAGTGTATTAATTTATTATTGAAGTGTGTTGTGAGTTTATAGGGCAATAGGGTGGGAAGTAATTTAATTGTAATTAAGTGATTATTTATTTTATTGTTGAGTATTGATAATTAATTTATTGTTAATTAATTATTAATTGGTAATAACTTTTTAATAATAGATATGTTTATGTTTTGGAAATTAATTTGTTCGTTAATTAATAATTGGTAATTTATTGTCATTAATTATTATTTATTGGTATTTATCAATAATTTATTGTTAATTAATTATTAATTGCTAAAAATCTTTTAATAATTATTGTTTTTGGGTATTGAAAATTAATTATTTTTTATTTTATTATGTGGTAATTAATTGTTAATAATTAGTATTTAATTGTATTTATCATCTATTTAATTGTTAATTAATTATTACTTGGTAATTATTTTTAAGTACTTATTTATTGGTATTGTTAATTAATTTATTGTTATTTAATAATTAAGGGGCTCATTACGATGGCGGGCGGAAGCACCACCGCCGTGCTGGCGGATGCAAAAACCACCAGTTACCGCCGGCACGCAGCAGTCCACACGCCCGCCCAATTACGATGCGATAAGTAGGCCAAACACCGCCGGCAAGCCAGAAACACCGTCCGCCATCAAAGTGCGCCCGTACATGTAGCGGCGCAGCTCAACTGACACACACCATCCGACGAAACACGTCCCGCCCGGCGCATAAATTACGATGCCGCAAACAAACGGCTCCCACGGCCAAGAGATACCGTACGACAAACCGAAGCGGTAACACGGACGCCGAGCACGGACAACGAAGAAGCGGCTCCCCGAGCATGAATCCAGCACTGCAGGCACTCCCCATGCTCCTGCTGATGCACCACCAAGGACGCAACGTACCGCGGAGACGCAGGTAGGCACACACCTACGCATGCAAACAGCGCACACAGTGCAAGGGCGGAAAAGCGGACAACCCCCACCAGCGCGTGTACACTACACATCCACCATCGCATCCACATATGACACACAGGCCAAATCGTAACATCGCAGAACACATGTGTACACACCACCTCGGACTAGGAACCAACCACCCCGTCATGGCCCCAAAGCGCCGATGACGCCGCCACACATGCGCACAACGCAGAGGCCAACCGCAGCGCCATGCATGCGTCGCACACAGACACAGGACACAACCAAGCAGCACACACATCAGCCCCACCCCGAACGCACATGACACGTGACAGGCCGGCCACAGACATGTCCCCAACGCCCAATTCACGGACAACACCCAACGCCACACAACCGACGCACACATATCAGTGAAGACACGCAACAGCAGGACACACCCCAGTGTAACAAACATGGCGTAGCACACAGCGGCGGCAACACCAACTAGGAGAAGCAGGGCCCCTTCGGGAAGAGGAACGCCAGTACCACACAGAAACACCCATACCACCCTGCACATATGAACAAGACATATAAAACGGAACACCAAAGTGCCCGGGGACCGACAACAGGTGGCCCAAGAATAACATTCACACACAAGGCCCAACGCAGAGCGGAAAGGCAGCCTGCCGCCCACACAAGGGAGAGCAGACAGCACTGAATGACCTTCCATTCCAACTCCGAAACCACAGCCCTACGACAGAAGCCGGTGAATACAGCCATTGTCCAAGAATAGACCAACACAGGCATGCCGAGGAGACCGACCACAGGGCAGATAGCGCATATCACAGAAGCACACAACGGACGGGGAAGAAAGAAGAAAACACTCCCCATGTCGGCCACATGCAAGTTAATTGGAAGGAGTCACACAGCACTGACCTTGAACTGTCTGAGAAGCATGTGGGAAGAGGGCCCGTGTCCTCCAAACAAGCCAACAGAACACAAGTCCTGTCTCCCTACGACTACACAGAGCTCACAGCAACCCCGGAGCGTGCACATCGCAGACTGCACACACAGCCGGAGCACGCCACCTCAACGAACCGCTGCGAAATGGCAACCGCAACACACCTACCCAACTACGCCGAACAGCTCAAGCTGTACAAAACCAACCTGTGCCATACATTGGGATGCGATCTCCTGTCCCTGCTGAACGTAAGTTACCGACTGACTTACCGCATCACATTGTTCAGCTGCGTCATGCCCGTCTTCTACTGTCGGAGGTGTCCCTACCAGCATCCCGTCGAGATATGCCTCTCCAACCCGGCATGTCTGAAGGCGGACCTGCTACCACTACTCCTCCCTCTGGACGCACACGACCGGGCCTGCTCTGCCTATGGGGGCATGGCGTATGTGGCCAACATCGCACCCGCACTGAAATGGGACCACTGTGCCTCCACACGACGGATCATCGATAACAGCTACATCGAATGTCACCCAGCATGCCCCATCATGGTCCTCCAAGGGACAACCTACGAACAACACCTTGACAGCCACCATCCGCTTCATTGGCTGGCAAACATGTACACCACCAATGACATGGAAGCCCTGCTGGACGGCATCGCATACCTGACAACCTGTAAATACGTCGGACCACAACGCAGGTTCCCCGAGTGACCTATGATGTCCAGCCCCGCACCCATGCTTAGCTTCCGCACGGACTGGCCAGTCACCACCACAACAGCCATACCAAACGACCGGCAACTGTAACCACACCATCAACGACATCGCCATGACATCGGATATGACCGGGACATGCACACTGTTCCCCATCACATCCAGGAACACCGCATGCATCGTGGGAGGCAGTGGCATGGGCTCTGTGTATCGCACCCACATGGACGGAACTGCACGAACAACCAGGACACGACATGGATCCAGCGCCCATGGACACACACACCGCTCAGTGGACATGAATAGGTCGCCTGGAGTCTGTGGGTGCTGCACCCCTCCCACCCCCGCCCCGGGAATCCCATACCAGGACCTTTGCATGGACGACAAGTGCATACAACAACAACACGACCCCAGTGACTGTGACATGTCCAGTAACCACCACAGTGCAACAACAAGTGGCACGCCGCTGCATGCACGCAAGCACATGCCCTGATGTCATCTCACATGCACGCGTGCATGAGGAACAACCGCAGCAAACCTGTCACATGGAACTGAGATGGACTGTGCCCATGATGCCAAGCGGTCTGGTAGGCTACATGTATACCGTCTGTGTCAAAGTCCGCAGCTCCGCAGCTATACGTAAATGTACATTAGCACAGCCTTGGCCAAGCAGATGTCACTCTGAAGCCCACATCCCACATGCAACAGCCAATCACATGTAACCCCACACCCTATCCCATTTGCAATCATGCTCAGTATATCCTCAACATGTATTCCGCTGCCAGTAGTGTCCACTATACTGCATCACAGAGGACAGAAGACTCAATATAATGTTTGAAACCAAAACTGTCTCCGCTGACTCATTTCACAAGTACGAATGAGAGAGGATGAGAGTATGTGAAGTACACGGCAGTCGTGACATGACCATGTAGTCCACTGGTATTGGATGTCAACGCAAATGAGTAGCACTACTGTGGAAGACACACATGTGTCGTGTGAAGTCGTATGGACGCAGTGCTCAGGTGGGTGGGTGCGACGGGTAGATGCGCACATGCCAAGTTGGAGCACGCCGTGTCGGGAGGGGTCATGAACAGTACACCACCGCTTCCCTGGGCATTGTGAGAGGACACCTGTCGGGGGGAGTGAACACGTGTGTGCACAGCAGCCGGGCACACGTACAAGCGGTACCAGGCGCACCTCAGCCCACCCTCTGTGGACAAGCTGGATCCTGTTGTGCGCCCGCCATGCCCCTTGACAAGGCACACACAGCCCCAGTCGACCAGGTGTAACCCCAACATAGTCAATCCGCACAGGCGATACAGGGCACGGGATGGCAGTGGAGCATGGTGTGTGAGAGGTCTCCTCGCGCTCCTCCTGGTCATATCACGCAGGCAATAGAACCTCAACGTCTAGCATGGCACAAGTCAAATGGAAGTGTAGGGGGACGCACCACAGCACGAGCAGCACTGACGTCACGGGAGGTGGCTCGCACCATCCCATCCATTGCCCATCATACCAACCACGCCACATGCCATTGCGACTAAGTGCAAGCGCGTGCGCCACCACCCCGAGCCCTCCCCAGAGAGGCCAAAGAGTGACTGGGTGGGCCATCAGTCACAGACGGACGTGGCCTGGCCGCAAGGGCAGCCACAGCCACTGGGTGTCGCAGGTGGCGGATCCGGAAGGCGAAGACTGTGATGCATAGTCCATGCAGGCCGGGTCTCCATTTGGGGCACCACGCAGGTGGACGGCGTCCCGCAACACATCATACCCTGAGACAGCCCACTCGTGCGACTGGACCCACACATACACTCCTTGCCCTCTCTGGTGCGAGCTTGGGGCTGCCTGTGCAAGCGCTAGCCTCGCAGGTGAGCATGCATATTGGGGGAGCGAGGGGAGGACATGTAGGGCTGGGGCGAAGATGACTGTATCACTGTCAGTTAGTACAAGGGATGACCCAGATGTGGAAAGGAAGAGACGTGTCCCGTGTGTACTGCAACTAGTCGCCAATCCAACTACCCCCATGTCCGGAATGTAAGCCCGCACCTAGGCCCGCCCATCCGCCACATCGAACATACCACCAGCACGACAACCTTCCCATTCGAAACACTGACTGGGGGTGGCGACCAGTGTACAATCATGTGTAGCCTACCCACGCGTACATGTGGGCCCTCCATGATCCATGTCACCTGCGGCAAAGTCATGACATGCGCAATGAGGGAAGTGAGGAGAGCTGCCCGCCCCACGCGCAGAAGGTGCATCAGCTCCACAGACCCAGCAGCGAGTCCAGCAGGGGTCACATGTGCAGGGGCAGCTGTGCCTGGTGTGAAGGCACATGCATATAGACAGCACATCGACCAATGTGTAGTCTGCCCACATCTACAGTCCATCATCATGCGGACATAGGAATTGAACACAGGGCAACACATCTTAGTGGGTGCACCCACCGTGACCAACAATGCGCAATCATCGACGTACCCGCCCTGTGCATGGCCCCCACCCAACGGAGGCACATCCAGTGCCACCATCCCACACACACAAGCCTTCCACGGAACATGCTGTGTCCAATGGTCAGTACAGAGTCAGCGCCCATCTGGTGGATCCTGAACAGGAGACACATGCACACACATGCCAGCTCCCACTATGTACGACTGCCACCTGGCACGTGCAATGTAACCTCTCACCTGTGACGTGTGACTGCAAGCACACAGCCGTCTTGGCATGGGGCTGTCAATGTGGACACCTGTCAATGTTTCGGGAGGTGTGATCCGTACAGTGCTGTACATAGGGTGCAGTGCTGACACCTACTACTGTCTCATATCCCCTCGTGCCACAGGTCCCACTTGTTTTGGCCGCTCAGCCTGTGCCCACATCGTCGTCGTCGTGTGCCATACTCATCCAGCCGCGGAAGCAGTTCCATGCTCAGCAGACATTCATGTTGCCGTGGCGTTGCCGCTTGACGGATATGCAGTCAGTCCCCATCAGCACGCCCCGCAAGTCATTGGGGCCTAGATCCCCATGTGCATGCACATGGCAGTGGTTTGTATCACTAGCCATTGCCATTGTTGGGTGACCTGTGTAAGTGTATTGTGGCCGTGCCGTCCCAGCTTGACAGCTGGGCTGTGGCTCATGTGCTTGCTCAGTCATGTCAGTGATGTGTATGCGAAATTGCTATGTGTCGTGTTGCTTTGACATGTGTCCTCTGCCATTGTCCCTAGGCGGAGACCGAACATTGACCGCCCATACCAATTGCTGGCGGACATGGACGAAACAGAGGTTATTAGGAAGTTTCGGCTGGACAGGCCAACCCTGCATCGACTGTGTGCCATGTTAGAACCCCATCTCTGTCCCCGCAGGGTGTATCCGACTGCTGTCACCCCCACGGCTAAGGTGATGGCCGCCATGCATTTCTTCGCCACTGGGTCATTCCAGCACACAGTGGGCATTGGAGGAGGGATGTCCCAGCCCATGTTCAGCAAGGTGCTGAGGGATGTACTGGCAGCCATGATGCTGTACCGGAACAGGTACATCCGCTTCCCCAGGGCTCGTGAATTGGCGGCAGTGAAGGGTGCATTCTATGCCCTTGGCAGAATCCCACACGTCGTTGGAGCCATTGACTGCACACATGTCGGCCTTGTTCCACCACAGGCCACTGAGCACCTGTACCGCAACAGGAAGCACACGCACTCCCTGAATGTGCAAGTGGTGTGCCTTGCGGACATGGTGATCACCCACGTGTGTGCAAAGTTCCCAGGCTCGGCCCATGATGCACACATAATGCGCAACAGCATCTTGCCACGACTGATGTCCAATATGCAACAGGATCGTGCCTGTATTGTCGGTGAGTATGTGGAGTGGTGTAGCGTGCTGGTTGTGCGATGCTGTCCCCTGTCCAGTTGGAATTGCAACGGTTCTCTGTGTCCCTCACACCCAGGTGACTCTGCGTATCCGAATGGGGCATGGCTGCTCAGTCCATTGAGGAATCCTCGCACCCCAGCAGACGATCGCTACAATGAGGCACATGGGAGGACCAGACGTGTGGTCGAGCGTACCTTTGTCCTCCTCAAGTCCAGGTTCAGGTGCCTGGACCGCACCGGGGGTGCGTTGGCATACTCCCCACAGAAGGTGTGCCAGATAGTGGTGGCGTGCTGCATGCTGCACAATCTGGCCATTCGGAAGCAGATCCCCCTCATCGTGGATGACGGAGATCAACCAGGGCCCCAGCCCGCAGACCAGGACAGCTCGAGTGAGGAGGACAGCGGAGAGGAGGAAGCTGGTAATGTGTGGTAGCAGCTCATCACCCGCTACTTCACTTGACGGTGAGTGTCCATGTACGACGGCTGATGTGGCTGTATCTGTGCAGGTGTGTGTGTGCTGTGTCAGGGTGGCCGTTTGTTCACTGCGTGCTGTGTGTCAACGCTCCATGGCCAGGGTAGTATGCCACTGTTGGTGGCTGTGGCATTGTGCCCTATTGCTCTGTGCGATGTGTGTACATTGCTTGTAGTTGTTGACATGTACTGTGTGATGGGTGTGTGACACACTCATTGAATGTGCTCCTGTTCTGTCTCCCACCCCTAGGTCCCTACAGGCCCTCCGGTTCCATTGCCATGCCACGCATCAGGTGCCTTTCCGCCCAAGGTGGCCGTTGTATTCCGTACAATTAAAACACAGGGCACAAACAGCAGTTAGTGAAAAAGGTGCATTTATTACTAACTGTGACATGTGATTGTGTGTAAGGTGATGACAAAAGTGGTGAGTGCAGTGACAATGAGCTGTCGGTCATGGCTGCGTGATGATCAGGGTGTACCCACTGGTTCTATGTCCATAGTCCAACACACACATGCCATCCAGATGGCTGTGTGGAGTGGGATCGTAGTCCAAGTCAATGCAGTGGCTGGTCAAGGAAGGCTGGCGGAAGGCTGGCTGGCTGCCTCACTTGCGGCTGGAGCGTGCGAAGTCCTCCCGGGAGATCTGTTTCCTCTTCGGACGGCCCCTTCCACGTTTGCGAGGGGGTGCCTGCTTGCGACATGCTGGTGGTTGAGGTGTGATCACTGGCTGTGGACGCAGGGGAACTGGACACTGCTGCTCCACCCTGCGCCCCGGCAGGTGGTGGCGGAGGGGAGCTGCTGTCCCTGGCTGTGACCTCACCGCCACCACCAGCTGTCCCATGAGGTCCACGATTTGGCCCATACGGGCGTCCATGGACCTCAGCACCCCCAGCACCTCACGCGTGTCTGAAGCAGACAGGACCCATTGTCCTTGGGCCTCTTCATAGGCCCCAAGGACTCTGGCCATGTGAGGCAGGGCATGGCTCCCAGGGAGGCTGGCGTTTCCCTGACCCTGCTCCTCCTACCAGTCCTGCTGCCACCGGCCTGCCCACTAGCCACATTGCTCACCACGGTCCTCGCTGTGGCTCCCAGGGTGGATCCAGTCGTCCGGGCCACCACCTGCGCTGGGGCTGGTGCCAGCGAAGACGTGGCGGTGGTGGCGGCGGTGGTGGTCGGTGCGGCGATGGTGGCGGTTGCGGCAGTGGTAGTGGCCACAATGACCGTGGGTGTGGCCGCAACGACAGTGGCAGCAGGGGGCTGTGAATGTTCAGCAGCCCTGGATGATGGGTTGGTGGGTAGGAGGGGTCCTGGGGAGCGGCTGGGCCCTGCCACACCAGATGGGCCTGCTTGGTTGTCCGTGTCCGAAGAGGAGGACAGATCCTCCAGATCCGTGTGTCCTCGTTGGGGGCTTGTAGGCTGGCTGTGCTGGCTGCTGTCTCCATCCCCAGCATCCAGCAGTTCGTCACCTGTGGAGAGAATGAGATTTGTTATTGTGTTGCACCTGGCGAAGTATGTATTTGTCGTCTGACATTCACAGTTCGTGCAATCTCGTACATGGGTTTCCCGGAGGCGTGTGTGTGGCTGTAGCATCTGTAGTTGTGTGTGCTTGGCAATGGGACTGTGTGCTGTGCACATGTGGCATGGGACGGATTGGCCATGCCGATGGGTGTGTTGCTGTGCCCCTACTTATTGTGACTCTGGTGTATGCGGGCTCCTGGCCCATCCTGGGTCTGGTTTGTACTTTGCTTTTGGGGTTCAAATGGAACGCTTAGGAACGCATATGGCAACATGGGGGCCATGCCCCAGATTCGCATTTGGGATGGAATATGCTTTTGGGGTTCAAATGGAACGCTTAGGAACGCATATGGCGACATGGGGGCCATGCCCCAGATTCGCATTTGGGAGGGAATATGCTTTTGGGGTTCAAATGGAACGCTTAGGAACGCATATGGCAACATGGGGGCCATGCCCCAGATTCGCATTTGGGAGGGAATATGCTTTTGGGGTTCAAATGGAACGCTTAGGAACGCATATGGCAACATGGGGGCCATGCCCCAGATTCGCATTTGGGAGGGAATATGCTTTTGGGGTACATGCTGTGAGCCATGGGTGCCGAACGTGACATGTGTTGTGGCAGCATGACAGTGCATGGTTTGAGGTGTGTGCATGCTTGACATGGCCTGCATATTTGCTGTCTGTTGTGATTACTGGACATGGCATTGGACGCATCGTTATGAGTGAGTGATGGTTGTGTGCCAGCCAACGTATTGCAGTTGTCCCATCTCCTTGGTGTGCGTGCTGCCCTGTGCCATGTGCATCACTGCAGTGCTCGGGGGGTGTGGCCCATGTTGTGTGTTGTTGCTCACAGTGTGTCGTGCACTTCATTGACTTCTGGCACATGGTTGGTCATGGGCATGTATCTTAGCGTGACTGCTGTATGTGTGGCAGCTGTGCGGATGACATGCCTTTCATGAGACTGGGGCTGACGGATGGGATGGATGGTATGTTGTTTGTGCATGGTGTGTCTGTGTGTTTGATGGGTTCAGTGGTGTTCGTGTGCATTTATGTTGTTCCGCTCTGTTGCGTCTAGTGTTGTTTGTCTTACATAGGCGTAGTTGTGGGGTGTGTGGTTGACAGGCAGTTGGGGCTACATGGACAGGACTTCAATGGTGTTTCGGTTGTGTGTGATGAGTTGCACAGTGGCTGCCGTGTGGTACTATATTCAGTGTGGCTTGTGCATGCAGACGTGGCTCCTTGGGTGTTGCTATGTCTGTGATGGGTCATGTGGGGTGTGAGTCTGTTGTTCATGTCCGTGTGCACATTGTTCACTTGTTCGTGACGGTGGGCGGTGCTGTGTGTTCATCTGCTACGTGACATGTCCCATGTGTTGGTCGTGTTATGGTCCTCATGCCTCCAGTAATCCAGCCCTGTCCAGTTTCCCACCTGCAAGTTGTTCGTGCGTGCACTGTACTGGATGCCACATGGCTCTAAGCGGGGGTGCTCCATGTTGCAGGTCTGTGGGGGTGGGAGGGTGTTGTGGGTCGTGGGGGTGGCTGGATACCCACTGACACCGATTGCTGTGGACCGTGATGTCTGCCTTTCGGCTGTCGTTGTGCACTGCGGTGGCTGACACGTGGCTGTGGGGTGTGGGGGATGCTCCTCCTTGCTGTGCTGTGGGACTAGGGGCCTGGTGTGTGTTGTACTTGGGCTGTCCACCGTCCCACCCACTGCACTTTGTGTTCCTGCCACTTACCTGTTACTTGTCAGTTAGTGCAGCTGTGGCGGACACATGGGTGTGGTGGGTGCTCGTTGTGGCGCTTCTGGCATATTTGGGGACCTGTTGGTGGTTACGTGGCTGGCTGAGTGTACACATGTCCCCACGTATGTTACAGTTGTTCGGTTTGGGCTGTGTGTGGTGGTGTCTGTTGCATGTGTGTGTGATGTGTTGTGTATTGTGTGCTGGACATGGGGGTGTTTGTCCCTGGGAGCTGTGGCATGGTGGTAGTGCATGTGAGTACATAGCGGTGTGCTGGTATACATTAGTTTGTACTTACCAGCCTCCACTCCCCCTGCTAATCCGGCGAGGATCTCCGGATGTATTACGACTCGCACCTTCTCCTCCCACGCTTTGAAGGTCTTAAAGAGCGCGGGATTCCCTCCGCCAGTGACGGCAGCCAGCTCTCTGTTTTTGCCCTCCTTCTTCTTGACCAGGCTCTTTACGTCATTCCAACGTTTGTTGATCTCGACTCTGTTCCTGGGCAGGGTCCCGACTGCATTGACCTGGTCTACGATCCGGTTCCACATTCTGTTTCTGGTGGCTAGTGGTGTGTGCTGGACCATGTTCCCATAGATTTGTGGGTACACCTTGATGATCTCGTCGACCATGACCGTTAGCTCCATGGGCGTGAACTTGGGCATTCTTTGTGGTGCCATGATGTTTGTGGTGCTGGTGCCGTGTGTGTTGTGTAATGTGCAGGGGGTTTGTGGTGCCGGTGTTTGGTGGTGGTGGTGGTGGTGGTGGTGGTGGTGGTAGTGATGTGTGCGTTTCTGTGGTGTGCTGCTGTCCTTGCTGTGTCACTGTGTCCTCTCCTCTCCTCTCTGGTTTGCAATGTAGCAAGGGGTTGTGGTCTGTGGGAGTGCTGCTTTTGTACTCACCTATGTGGGTGTGTCCTCATGGTCTGTTGTTTTCAGGTGTGTTGTGTCTGGGGTTCTGGCCTTTGTATTTTTTGTTTGTCCGGGGGTGTTTTCGGGATGTGTACTGTGCTTGTGTATTTGTGCGTGCCTTGCTGTGTGGACTTGTTGGCCATGTTGTGTGCTATTGGTTTTGTGTGCGGATGGTTTCTGTGCAGGTACGTGGGCGCCATGGCTTCTGCCGTGTCGATTGTCATCGGCGTTGTTTGCGCTGGCGGGCGGTATATTTGTGGATTTTCCGCGCTCATGTCGGTGCGATCGTAATTTCTCGTGCGGTGTGTCGGCCGTGAGGGCGGGCGGTTTTGTGTTGTCGTGCGTGTTTCCGTCCGTGGCGGGCGGTTTGACTCCGACTCCGGACGTTGGCGGGCGGTATTTTGTGTGCTTTTCCGCCGATGGCGGTATTCGGTTTGTGTAATCGTAATGGCGTGGTCGGTGTTCAGGCGGTGTGTGCGGGCGGATTTTTGCCGCTTCCATGCCTGGCGGATTTATTTACGCCGGGTATCGTAATGGGCCCCTAAATTATTATTTATTTAAAAAAATATATTTTAATGATTAGTAAGGTATTTTTACCCCTACGTTATCCAACACTTTCCCTACTGTTGCACTCTCTGGAGTTGGAATAGTAATTTTAACCTCTACACTATCCAACACTTTCCCTACCGTTTCACTCTCTAGAGTTGGAATAGTAATTTTAAACTCTACGCTATCCAACACTTTCCCTACTGCTGCACTCTCTGGAGTTGGAATAGTCAGCTCTCCAAGCCGGGGCACGATCTCTGCCTGCCAGACCCTCTCGCAGTCGAGCCCTCTCCAGTTCACAGGGCCGCCATCTTAAGACCGCCAGCCAGCTCCAGGTCGCGGTGCTGTCCCCCGTCTGCACTCCGCCTCCACGCTCAGTCGCTGCCAGCCTCCGGCTCCGGGGGAAAGTATGGAGTCATCAGCCCTCCCACCGCCGCCGCGGGTAGGATCCAGGTCGCTCCAACTCACGGAGGCTTCTCCGTCAGGGCACGGCCGCCATCTTGCATCACCGCCGCCGGGAGCCGGGCAGAGCAAACAATCGCGGCTCACTCCGCACCCCAGCCTCGGAATCCTTCGGCGGCTCTCCTGAAGGGGCAGCTAACATTCCGCCAGCAGATGAGCGATTAGAGGCCCCCCAATTCAGCAGGATATACGGTAACGGCGGGAGGCCTCGGAGGAGCTCCGAGGTCCGCTACGTTCTACATCGGCGCCAAGCCACGCCCCCCAAATTCATTCTCTTACTTATTTATGCCTCACCACTTTCAAAAATTCACCCACCAGCACTGGCTTTTCACCCAGTAGGTTATTGGATACGAATGTTGGACTACTCCTGCCCTTACAGAGTTCCAGAAGAGCTTGGAGGACATTTTAAGAAGCCAAAATTGCAGCAAGCTGCTTTGATTTAAACATATAAAGCACACCTTTAAGGCAATAAATTGCTTAGATCTAAGGCACAACCCAGAAAATATGAATAAAGCCACATTATTAATGGTGAAATATAAATACTGGGTGCTTACGCGGAAAGCATACAGTTATGAAATGTGCCCTAGTGACAAAATAGCTGACTGTGAAGTCCATACCCCGGTAGGAGCAATTCCTCGATCTAATATCGCTACCTGAGAAAAGGGCTTATATCTCAGCTTCAGACTAGGAACACTACACGTTCAGGCCTATACCAAATCCTGGTCCCTGGTTTCTGGGCCAAGAGCTGGTGCATCTGCTGCTGCCCTTTGGGTGGCCAAGAAAGACTGATTCACTTCATGCTGCTTTGTGCCACGACAATAACCCCAAAGGTTTTACCTTTGTCCCCTGTTTAAAAATACTGCACAAGGAATTGCAAGGATGCTCTAACACTTTGTTACAGAACAGATTGGCAGGAAATTTATCAGACTGTTGCATCCGATATATGGTAAACAGTCTAAATATCGAGTTTTTAATTTCGACCCACAATAATATCGAGTTTGAAATATCGTAGGGACACAATATCGAAGTCAAGAATATCGACAACCAGAATATCGACCTGAAGGTAAGAAATATAGTTTTTTTTTTTTTTTTTTTTAGATGAGTTTTATATAGCGCTGGCTAGACCCGGAGGTATCAGAGCGCTTTACATAAGGATCCACATTGTTACAAAGTTACATCAGTTACAAGTTACATTTGTTGCAAGAAAACATTTAAAGAGCATAGAGGACGAGATAAATGGAGCGTAGAAGGGTAGGGAAGTAAGGTAAAAGGGTAGGAGGGAGATACGGCGGAGAGATGAAGGAAAGTCTGCCCAAAGTCCGGCTGGCTAGGTGACGGCCGAGGGGGAAGTCCACAGCCCATCTCCTCTATAGTTAACAAGGTAGCTCCACCGGGCATCGGCCAAAATGCTAGGTCTCCAAGAAAATATTTAAAGAGCATAGAGGACGAGATAAATGGAGCGTAGAAGAGTAGGGGAGTAAGGTAAAAGGGTAGGAGGGAGATACAGCGTAGAGACGAAGGAAAGTCTGCCCAAAGTCCGGCTGGGTAGGTGACGGCGGAGAGGGAAGTCCACAGCCCATCTCCTCTATAGCTATCAAGGTAGCTCCACCGGGCATCGGCCAAAATGCTAGTTCTCAATGGTCGGTAGCAAGTTCACAGATTCAATGACCAGATGGGTGTAGTAGTAGTAGCACATCGTGGTAAAGGACCACTGTGGCTGCCATCTTGGGGTCAGGCAAGGGATCCTGCCCCCGGTGTTCCATTCAGCCGGTCCCCATTTATATCTTTCCCCATTATTATCTTTCCCCTATGTGTTCTCAGGGGTGTTATTGGACTGCCTGTGCCAGCAGCTCCTCTGGCATTATTGTGCTCGGCGCCACGTGCTGTCTCCTGTTGTAGTCTGTCTCTTGTGCTTTCCCTTTGCGCGATCTCTACCTTGGTGCTGTGTAGGCTCGCATCTCGTGGTTGTCCCACAGTCCTCATCTCTGATGAGCCCCTGCGTTCGTCTCCTTCCAATGTGCCTACAGTTTACTCCTGGCGAATACTGGGGAGATTGTACTATACCACGCTTGCTTGAGGGTCTCTCAATGCGCATTGTTACTTGGGTCCACACAGTGCTTCCCTGCAGCCTCTCCGCTCTTTATAGCTGGCGTGTGCCTGGTTGCAGTTGAACATGACTTGCGGCGCTCCCCACCTCAATCTGCTTCGCTTGATTGTTTTCCCCCTGAGTCTACCAGGAACACTCACTGGCCCTTCGCGCTCAGCCGTCCCTTCCTCGTCTTATGTGATCGCCATTTTGGCGTCAGGCGCGGGTCTCTGCGGGATGCTCCCATTGGCACAGTAAGTTCAGATGGGATCTCCTCCCGCTCACCGAACCTTATTTATCCCCAGGCGGGTTGTCCTCCCCTGCCCTTTGGTTTCCTTTCGCAGCGTGGTCCGCGGTCACGTGTGGCCGGCCCAGCTGTTAATCACAGCTTCAGTTTCTCCAGCACCCGACTTCCATACGTAATGGAGTCCCACACGGGAGACTCGGGTAGGCCAGGGACGCTTCCCCACTCAGACGCAGGAGCGGCCCCCAGCTGGGCTACGGCTTACCGGCGATATTTCGGGCTCCGTGTCAAGATCCACTTCCGGCCACCAATAGAAAGATTTCACTCTTCTTTTTAGTTTGATGATGCCTAGGTGTCCCTCAGGGTTTAGCTCTAGAATACTAGATCTGAGATCGATTGGAGATATCAATCTGTCTCCTTTTTAAAAATACCCATTATCACTAATAGATAATTCTTCCCCGATTTCCCCAAATTTCTTACACTCCTCATTCAAAATAATGTTATTACTCCAACCCTCCACAATCAATTGTTTTATCTGTTGTAGAAATTCATCTTGCACATACTTGGTCTTCCATTCTTCAGCTAGGATGGTTACATTGTCTTTCCCTACCACCGCTACACTGTAATTCTCCCATTCTCCACACTCCTGTTCCGTACAAGGCAAAGGAGACCTCTCAGATAATCTGCAACTTGGTTATTTTTTCAAGGTAGGTTCTATACATACATACATGTAATCCAGTACTCTTAATGTCATTCTGGCAATACGAGGTGTACCATTAATGATACCTTTTGATGTAAGGATTTTTACCAATGGTTTGTGATCCATACGCAGCACAAATCAGGAACCCCACACATACTGCCCAAAATTCTCCATAGTCCAAACTGCAGCCAATATCTCTTTCTCTATAACTGAGAATTTGTCCTCCGATAGAGACAAAGATCTAGAAGCATACACCACAGTGTGTTCTTATCCCAATTCAGATATTTGAGTAAGAACTGCTCACAGCCCTTTACCACTGGCATCAGTGGTCACAATGTGCTAAATCCCACTTCAAATCCTTCAGGTTATTGGATACGAATGTTGGACTACTCCTGCCCTTACAGAGTTCCAGAAGAGCTTGGAGGACATTTTAAGAAGCCAAAATTGCAGCAAGCTGCTTTGATTTAAACATATAAAGCACACCTTTAAGGCAATAAATTGCTTAGATCTAAGGCACAACCCAGAAAATATGAATAAAGCCACATTATTAATGGTGAAATATAAATACTGGGTGCTTACGCGGAAAGCATACGGTTATGAAATGTGCCCTAGTGACAAAATACCTGACTGTGAAGTCCATACCCCGGTAGGAGCAATTCCTCGATCTAATATCGCTACCTGAGAAAAGGGCTTATATCTCAGCTTCAGACTAGGAACACTACACGTTCAGGCCTATACCAAATCCTGGTCCCTGGTTTCTGGGCAAAGAGCTGGTGCATCTGCTGCTGCCCTTTGGGTGGCCAATAAAGACTGATTCACTTCATGCTGCTTTGTGCCACGACAATAACCCCAAAGGTTTTACCTTTGTCCCCTGTTTAAAAATACTGCACAAGGAATTGCAAGGATGCTCTAACACTTTGTTACAGAACAGATTGGCAGGAAATTTATCAGACTGTTGCATCCGATATATGGTAAACAGTCTAAATATCGAGTTTTTAATTTCGACCCACAATAATATCTAGTTTGAAATATCGTAGGGACACAATATCGAAGACAAGAATATCGACAACCAGAATATCGACCTGAAGGTAAGAAATATAGTTTTTGTTAATATCAAAGTTAGTAATATCGATAGCAAAAATATCGATGTTACTAATATCGATATTTATATTAGTGTTATGTATTTTATTATGTATTTTATGTTTGTGTTTATATTTTTTGTTAATTATTGTACTAGTTTTAGAATATATGTATAAAATTTTTCGAAGTTAGTACATTTTTTTTAAAGTAAATTATGCGTTTTAGTACCGTAGCGGGTTATGGGTTTATAGAGGAATAGGGTGTGAAGTAATTTAATTATATTACATTAATTAAAAAAATTTAGGAATTAGTAATTATTTTTAAGTAAATTTTGCGTTTTAGTTCTGTAGCGGGTTGTGGGTTTATAGGGGAATAGGGTGGGAAGTAATTTAATTGTAATTAAGTAATTATTTATTTTTATTTATTGGTATCGATAAATAATGTTATGTTAATTAATTATTAATTGGTAATTAATTTTTATTAATTGGTAATTAATTTTTATTAATTGATTAATTGGTAATTATATTAAGTGTATTAATTTATTATTGAAGTGTGTTGTGAGTTTAGAGGGCAATAGGGTGGGAAGTAATTTAATTGTAATTAAGGGGCCCATTACGATGGCGGGCGGAAGCACAACCGCCGTGCTGGCGGATGCAAAAACCACCAGTTACCGCCGGCACGCAGCAGTCCACACGCCCGCCCAATTACGATGCGAAAAGTAGGCCAAACACCGCCGGCAAGCCAGAAACACCGTCCGCCATCAAAGTGCGCCCGTACACGTAGCGGCGCAGCCCAATTGACACACACCGTCCGACGAAACACGTCCCGCCCGGCGTATAAATTACGATGCCGCAAACAAACGGCTCCCACGGCCAAGAGATACCGTACGACAAACCGAAGCGGTAACACGGACGCCGAGCACGGACAACGAAGAAGCGGCTCCCCCGAGCATGAATCCAGCACTGCAGGCCCTCCCCATGCTCCTGCTGATGCACCACCAAGGACGCAACGTACCGCGGAGACGCAGGTAGGCACACACACAACAAGTGCACGCAAACAGCGCACACAGTGCAAGGGCGGAAAAAGCGGACACCCCCCACCAGCGCGTGTACACTACACATCCACCATTGCATCCACATATGACACACAGGCCAAATCGTAACATCGCGTAACACATGTGTACACACCACCTGGGACTAGGAACCAACGACCCCGTCACGGCCCCAAAGCGGCGATGACGCCGCCACACATGCGCACAACGCAGAGGCCAACCGCAGCGCCATGCATGCGTCGCACACAGACACAGGGACACAACCAAGCAGCACACACATCAGCCCCACCCCGAACGCACATGACACGTGACAGGCCTGCCACAGACATGTCCCCAACGCCCAATTCACGGACAACACCCAACGCCACACAACCGACGCACACATGTCAGTGAAGTCACGCAACAGCAGGACACACCCCAGTGTAACAAACATGGCGTAGCACACAGCGGCGGCAACACCAACTAGGAGAAGCAGGGCCCCTTCGGGAAGAGGAACGCCAGTACCACACTGAAACACCCATACCACCCTGCACATATGAACAAGACATATAAAACGGAACACCAAAGAGCCCGGGGACCGACAACAGGTGGCCCAAGAATAACATTCACACACAAGGCCCAACGCAGAGCGGAAAGGCAGCCTGCCGCCCACACAAGGGAGAGCAGACAGCACTGAATGACCTTCCATTCCAACTCCGAAACCACAGCCCTACGACAGAAGCCGGTGAATACAGCCATTGTCCAAGAATAGACCAACACAGGCATGCCGAGGAGACCGACCACAGGGCAGATAGCGCATATCACAGAAGCACACAACGGACGGGGAAGAAAGAAGAAAACACTCCCCCATGTCGGCCACATGCAAGTTAATTGGAAGGAGTCACACATCACTGACCTTGAACTGTCTGAGAAGCATGTGGGATGAGGGCCCGTGTCCTCCAAACAAGCCAACAGAACACAAGTCCTGTCTCCCTACGACTACACAGAGCTCACAGCAACCTCGGAGCGTGCACATTGCAGACTGCACACACATCCGGAGCACGCCACCACAACGCACCGCTGCGAAATGGCAACCGCAACACACCTACCCAACTACGCCGGACAGCTCAAGCTGTACAAAACCAACCTGTTACATATATTGGGATGCGATCTCCTGTCCCTGCTGAACGTAAGTTACCGACTGACTTACCGCATCACATTGTTCAGCTGCGTCATGCCCGTCTTCTACTGTCGGAGGTGTCCCTACCAGCATCCCGTGGAGATATGCCTCTCCAACCCGGCATGTCTAAAGGCGGACCTGCTACCACTACTCCTCCCTCTGGACGCACACGACAGGGCCTGCTCTGCCTATGGGGGCATGGCGTATGTGGCCAACATCGCACCCGCACTGAAATGGGACCACTGTGCCTCCACACGACGGATCATCGAGAACAGCTACATCGAATGTCACCCAGCATGCCCCATCATGGTCCTCCAAGGGACAACTTACGAACAACACCTTGACAGCCACCATCCGCTACATTGGCTGGCAAACATGTACACCACCAATGACATGGAAGCCCTGCTGGACGGCATCGCATACCTGACAACCTGTAAATTCGTCGGACCACAACGCAGGTTCCCCGATTGACCTATGATGTCCAACCCCGCACCCATGCTTAGCTTCCGCACGGACTGGCCAGTCACCACCACAACAGCCATACCAAACGACCGGCAACTGTAACCACACCATCAACGACATCGCCATGACATCGGATATGACCGGGACATGCACACTGTTCCCCATCACATCCAGGAACACCGCATGCATCGTGGGAGGCAGTGGCATGGGGTCTGTGTATCGCACCCACATGGACGGAACTGCACGAACAACCAGGACACGACATGGATCCAGCGCCCATGGACACACACACCGCTCAGTGGACATGAATAGGTCGCCTGGAGTCTGTGGGTGCTGCACCCCTCCCACCCCCGCCCCGGGAATCCCATACCAGGACCTTTGCATGGACGACAAGTGCATACAACAACAACACGACCCCAGTGACTGTGACATGTCCAGTAACCACCACAGTGCAACAACAAGTGGCACGCCGCTGCATGCACGCAAGCACATGCCCTGATGTCATCACACATGCACGCGTGCATGAGGAACAACCGCAGCAAACCTGTCACATGGAACTGAGATGGACTGTGCCCATGATGCCAAGCGGTCTGGTAGGCTACATGTATACCGTCTGTGTCAAAGTCCGCAGCTCCGCAGCTATACGTAAATGTACATTAGCACAGCCTTGGCCAAGCAGATGTAACTCTGAAGCCCACATCCCACATGCAACAGCCAATCACATGTAACCCCACACCCTATCCCATTTGCAATCATGCTCAGTATATCCTCAACATGTATTCCGCTGCCAGTAGTGTCCACTATACTGCATCACAGAGGACAGAAGACTCAATATAATGTTTGAAACCAAAACTGTCTCCGCTGACTCATTTCACAAGTACGAATGAGAGAGGATGAGAGTATGTGAAGTACACGGCAGTCGTGACATGACCATGTAGTCCACTGGTATTGGATGTCAACGCAAATGAGTAGCACAACTGTGGAAGACACACATGTGTCGTGTGAAGTCGTATGGACGCAGTGCTCAGGTGGGTGGGTGTGACGGGTAGATGCGCACATGCCAAGTTGGAGCACGCCGTGTCGGGAGGGGTCATGAACAGTACACCACCGCTTCCCTGGGCATTGTGAGAGGACACCTGTCGGGGGGAGTGAACACGTGTGTGCACAGCAGCCGGGCACACGTACAAAGCGGTACCAGGCGCACCTCAGCCCACCCTCTGTGGACAAGCTGGATCCTGTTGTGCGCCCGCCATGCCCCTTGACAAGGCACACACAGCCCCAGTCGACCAGGTGTAACCCCAACATAGTCAATCCGCACAGGCGATACAGGGCACGGGATGGCAGTGGAGCATGGTGTGTGAGAGGTCTCCTCGCGCTCCTCCTGGTCATATCACGCAGGCAATAGAACCTCAACGTCTAGCATGGCACAAGTCAAATGGAAGTGTAGGGGGACGCACCACAGCACGAGCAGCACTGACGTCACGGGAGGTGGCTCGCACCATCCCATCCATTGCCCATTATACCAACCACGCCACATGCCATTGCGACTAAGTGCAAGCGCGTGCGCCACCACCCCCGAGCCCTCCCCAGAGAGGCCAAAGAGTGAATGTGTGGGCCATCAGTCACAGACGGACGCGGCATGGCCGCAAGGGCAGCCACAGCCACTGGGTGTCGCAGGTGGCGGATCCGGAAGGCGAAGACTGTGATGCATAGTCCATGCAGGCCGGGTCTCCATTTGGGGCACCACGCAGGTGGACGGCGTCCCGCAACACATCATACCCTGAGACAGCCCACTCGTGCAACTGGACCCACACATACACTCCTTGCCCTCTCTGGTGCGAGCTTGGGGCTGCCTGTGCAAGCGCTAGCCTCGCAGGTGCACATGCATATTGGGGGAGCGAGGGGAGGACATGAGGGCTGGGGCGAAGATGACTGTATCACTGTCAGTGAGTACAAGGGATGACCCAGATGTGGAAAGGAAGAGACGTGTCCCGTGTGTACTGCAACTAGTCGCCAATCCAACTACCCCCCATGTCCGGAATGTAAGCCCGCACCTAGGCCCGCCCATCCGCCACATCGAACATACCACCAGCACGACAACCTTCCCATTCGAAACACTGACTGGGGGTGGCGACCAGTGAACAATCATGTGTAGCCTACCCACGCGTACATGTGGGCCCTCCATGATCCATGTCACCTGCGGCAAAGTCATGACATGCGCAATGAGGGAAGTGAGGAGAGCTGTCCGCCCCACGCACAGAAGGTGCATCAGCTCCACAGACCCAGCAGCGAGTCCAGCAGGGGTCACATGTGCAGGGGCAGCTGTGCCTGGTGTGAAGGCACATGCATATAGACAGCACATCGACCAATGTGTAGTCTGCCCACATCTACAGTCCATCATCATGCGGACATAGGAATTGAACACAGGGCAACACATCTTAGTGGGTGCACCCACCGTGACCAACAATGCGCAATCATCGACGTACCCGCCCTGTGCATGGCCCCCCACCCAACGGAGGCACATCCAGTGCCACCATCCCACACACACAAGCCTTCCACGGAACATGCTGTGTCCAATGGTCAGTACAGAGTCAGCGCCCATCTGGTGGATCCTGAACAGGAGACACATGCACACACATGCCAGCTCCCACTATGTACGTCTGCCACCTGGCACGTGCAATGTAACCTCTCACCTGTGACGTGTGACTGCAAGCACACAGCCGTCTTGGCATGGGGCTGTCAATGTGGACACCTGTCAATGTTTCGGGAGGTGTGATCCGTACAGTGCTGTACATAGGGTGCAGTGCTGACACCTACTACTGTCTCATATCCCCTCGTGCCACAGGTCCCACTTGTTTTGGCCGCTCAGCCTGTGCCCACATCGTCGTCGTCGTGTGCCATACTCATCCAGCCTCGGAAGCAGTTCCATGCTCAGCAGACATTCATGTTGCCGTGGCGTTGCCGCTTGACGAATATGCAGTCAGTCCCCATCAGCACGCCCCGCAAGTCATTGGGGCCTAGATCCCCATGTGCATGCACATGGCAGTGGTTTGTATCACTAGCCATTGCCATTGTTGGGAGACCTGTGTAAGTGTATTGTGGCCGTGCCGTCCCAGCTTGACAGCTGGGCTGTGGCTCATGTGCTTGCTCAGTCATGTCAGTGATGTGTATGCGAAATTGCTATGTGTTGTGTTGCTTTGACATGTGTCCACTGCCAATTTCCCTAGGCGGAGACCGAACATTGACCGCCCATACCAATTGCTGGCGGACATGGACGATACAGAGGTCATTAGGAAGTTTCGGCTGGACAGGCCAACCCTGCATCGACTGTGTGCCATGTTGGAACCCCATCTCCGTCCCCGCAGGGTGTATCCGACAGCTGTCACCCCCACGGCTAAGGTGATGGCCGCCATGCATTTCTTCGCCACTGGGTCATTCCAGCACACAGTGGGCAGTGGAGGAGGGATGTCCCAGCCCATGTTCAGCAAGGTGCTGAGGGATGTACTGGCAGCCATGATGCTGTACCGAAACAGGTACATCCGCTTCCCCAGGACTCGTGAATTGGCGGCAGTGAAGGGTGCATTCTATGCCCTTGGCAGAATCCCACACGTCGTTGGAGCCATTGACTGCACACATGTTGGCCTTGTTCCACCACAGGCCACTGAGCACCTGTACCGCAACAGGAAGCACACGCACTCCCTGAATGTGCAAGTGGTGTGCCTTGCGGACATGGTGATCACCCACGTGTGTGCAAAGTTCCCAGGCTCGGCCCATGACGCACACATAATGCGCAACAGCATCTTGCCACGACTGATGTCCAATCTGCAACAGGATCGTGGCTGTATTGTCGGTGAGTATGTGGAGTGGTGTAGCGTGCTGGTTGTGCGATGCTGTCCCCTGTCCAGTTGGAATAGCAACGGTTCTCTGTGTCCCTCACACCCAGGTGACTCTGCGTACCCGAATGGGGCATGGCTGCTCAGTCCATTGAGGAATCCTCGCACCCCAGCAGACGATCGCTACAATGAGGCACATGGGAGGACCAGACGTGTGGTCGAGCGTACCTTTGGCCTCCTCAAGTCCAGGTTCAGGTGCCTGGACCGCACCGGGGGTGCGCTGGCGTACTCCCCACAGAAGGTGTGCCAGATAGTGGTGGCGTGCTGCATGCTGCACAATCTGGCCATTCGGAAGCAGATCCCCCTCATCGTGGATGACGGAGATCAACCAGGGCCCCAGCCCGCAGACCAGGACAGCTCGAGTGAGGAGGACAGCGGAGAGGAGGAAGCTGGTAATGTGCGGCAGCAGCTCATCGCCCACTACTTCACTTGACGGTGAGTGTCCATGTACGACGGCTGATGTGGCTGTATCTGTGCAGGTGTGTGTGTGCTGTGTCAGGGTGGCCGTTTGTTCACTGCGTGCTGTGTGTCAACGCTCCATGGCCAGGGTTGTATGCCACTGTTGGTGGCTGTGGCATTGTGCCCTATTGCTCTGTGCGATGTGTGTACATTGCTTGTAGTTGTTGACATGTACTGTGTGATGGGTGTGTGACACACTCATTGAATGTGCTCCTGTTCTGTCTCCCACCCCTAGGTCCCTACAGGCCCTCCGGTTCCATTGCCATGCCACGCATCAGGTGCCTTTCCGCCCAAGGTGGCCGTTGTATTCCGTACAAATAAAACACAGGGCACAAACAGCAGTTTGTGTAAGAGGTGCATTTATTTCAAACTGTGACATGTGATTGTGTGTAAGGTGATGACAAAAGTGGTGCGTGCAGTGACAATGAGCTGTCGGTCATGGCTGCGTGATGCTCAGGGTGTACCCACTGGTTCTATGTCCATAGTCCAACACACACATGCCATCCAGATGGCTGTGTGGAGTGGGATCGTAGTCCAAGTCAATGCAGTGGGTGGTCAAGGAAGGCTGGCTGGCTGCCTCACTTGCGTCTGGAGCGTGCGAAGTCCTCCCGGGAGATCTGTTTCCACTTCGGACGGCCCCTTCCACGTTTGCGAGGGGGGTGCCTGCTTGCGACATGCTGGTGGTTGAGGTGTGCTCACTGGCTGTGGACGCAGGGGAACTGGACACTGCTGCTCGACCCTGCGCCCCGGCAGGTGGTGGCGGAGGGGAGCTGCTGTCCCTGGCTGTGACCTCACCGCCACCACCAGCTGGCCCATGAGGTCCACGAGTTGGCCCATACGGGCGTCCATGGACCTCAGCACCCCCAGCACCTCACGCGTGTCTGTAGCTGACCTGGCCCATTGTCCTTGGGCCTCTTCATAGGCCCCAAGGACTCTGGCCATTTGAGGCAGGGCATGGCTCCCAGGGGAGGCTGGCGTTTCCCTGACCCTGCTCCTCCTACCAGTCCTGCTGCCACCGGCCTGCCCACTAGCCACATTGCTCACCACGGTCCTCGCTGTGGCTCCCAGGGTGGATCCAGTCGGCCGGGCCACCACCTGCGCTGGGGCTGGTGCCAGCGAAGACGTGGTGGTGGTGGCGGCGGTGGTGGTCGGTGCGGCGATGGTGGCGGTTGCGGCAGTGGTAGTGGCCGCAATGACCGTGGGTGTGGCCGCAATGACCGTGGGTGTGGCCGCAACGACAGTGGCAGCAGGGGGCTGGGAATGTTCAGCAGCCCTGGATGATGGGTTGGTGGGTAGGAGGGTCCTGGGGAGCGGCTGGGCCCTGCCACACCAGATGGGCCTGCTTGGTGGTCCGTGTCCGAAGAGGTGGACAGATCCTCCACATCCGTGTGTCCTCGTTGGGGGCTTGTAGGCTGGCTGTGCTGGCTGCTGTCTCCATCCCCAGCATCCAGCAGTTCGTCACCTGTGGAGAGAATGAGATTTGTTATTGTGTTGCACCTGGCGAAGTATGTATTTGTCGTCTGACATTCACAGTTCGTGCAATCTCGTACATGGGTTTCCCGGAGGCGTGTGTGTGGCTGTACCATTTGTAGTTGTGTGTGCTTGGCAATGGGACTGTGTGCTGTGCACATGTGGCATGGGACGGATTGGCCATGCCGATGGGTGTGTTGCTGTGCCCCTACTTATTGTGACTCTGGTGTATGCGGGCTCCTGGCCCATCCTGGGTCTGGTTTGTACTTTGCTTTTGGTGTTCAAATGGGACGCTTAGGAACGCATATGGCAACATGGGGGCCATGCCCCAGATTCGCATTTGGGAGGGAATATGCTTTTGGGGTTCAAATGGGACGCTTAGGAACGCATATGGCAACATGGGGGCCATGCCCCAGATTCGCATTTGGGAGGGAATATGCTTTTGGGGTTCAAATGGAACGCTTAGGAACGCATATGGCAACATGGGGGCCATGCCCCAGATTCGCATTTGGGAGGGAATATGCTTTTGGGGTTCAAATGGGACGCTTAGGAACGCATATGGCAACATGGGGGCCATGCCCCAGATTCGCATTTGGGAGGGAATATGCTTTTGGGGTTCAAATGGGACGCTTAGGAACGCATATGGCAACATGGGGGCCATGCCCCAGATTCGCATTTGGGAGGGAATATGCTTTTGGGGTTCAAATGGGACGCTTAGGAACGCATATGGCAACATGGGGGCCATGCCCCAGATTCGCATTTGGGAGGGAATATGCTTTTGGGGTTCAAATGGGACGCTTAGGAACGCATATGGCAACATGGGGGCCATGCCCCAGATTCGCATTTGGGAGGGAATATGCTTTTGGGGTACATGCTGTGAGCCATGGGTGCCGAACGTGACATGTGTTGTGGCAGCATGACAGTGCATGGTCTGAGGTGTGTGCATGCCTGACATGGCCTGCATATTTGCTGTCTGTTGTGATTACTGGACATGGCATTGGACGCATCGTTATGAGTGAGTGATGGTTGTGTGCCAGCCAACGTATTGCAGTTGTCCCATCTCCTTGGTGTGCGTGCTGCCCTGTGCCATGTGCATCACTGCAGTGCTCGTGGGGGGGTGTGGCCCATGTTGTGTGTTGTTGCTCACAGTGTGTCGTGCGCTTCATTGACTTCTGGCACATGGTTGGTCATGGGCATGTATCTTAGCGTGACTGCTGTATGTGTGGCAGCTGTGCGGATGACATGCCTTTCATGAGACTGGGGCTGACGGATGGGATGGATGGTATGTTGTATGTGCATGGTGTGTCTGTGTGTTTGATGGGTTCAGTGGTGTTCGTGTGCATTTATGTTGTTCCGCTCTGTTGCGTCTAGTGTTGTTTGTCTTACATAGGCGTAGTTGTGGGGTGTGTGGTTGACAGGCAGTAGGGGCTACATGGACAGGACTTCAATGGTGTTTCGGTTGTGTGTGATGAGTTGCACAGTGGCTGCCGTGTGGTACTATATTCAGTGTGGCTTGTGCATGCAGACGTGGCTCCTTGGGTGTTGCTGTGTCTGTGATGGGTCATGTGAGGTGTGAGTCTGTGGTTCATGTCCGTGTGCACATTGTTCACTTGTTCGTGACGGTGGGCGGTGCTGCGTGTTCGTCTGCTACGTGACATGTCCCATGTGTTGGTCGTGTTACGGTCCTCATGCCTCCAGTAATCCAGCCCTGTCCAGTTTCCCACCTGCAGGTTGTTCGGGCGTGCACTGTACTGGATGCCACATGGTTCTAAGCGGGGGTGCTCCATGTTGCAGGTCTGTGGGGGTGGGGGGTGTTGTGGGTCGTGGTGGTGGCTGGACACCCACTGACACCGATTGCTGTGGACCGTGATGTCTACCTTTCGGCTGTCGTTGTGCACTGCGGTGGCTGACACGTGGCTGTGGGGTGTGGGGGATGCTCCTCCTTGCTGTGCTGTGGGACTAGGGGCCTGGTGTGTGTTGTACTTGGGCTGTCCACCCTCCCACCCACTGCACTTTGTGTTCCTGCCACTTACCTGTTACTTGTCGGTTAGTGCAGCTGTGGCGGACACATGGGTGTGGTGGGTGCTCGTTGTGGCGCTTCTGGCATATTTGGGGACCTGTTGGTGGTTACGTGGCTGGCTGAGTGTACACATGTCCCCACGCATCTTACAGTTGTTCTGTTTGGGCTGTGTGTGGTGGTGTCTGTTGCATGTGTGTGTGATGTGTTGTGTATTGTGTGCTGGATATGGGGGTGTTTGTCCCTGGGAGCTGTGGCATGGTGGTAGTGCATGTGAGTACATAGCGGTGTGCTGGTATACATTAGTTTGTACTTACCAGCCTCCACTCCCCCTGCTAATCCGGCGAGGATCTCGGGATGTATGATGACTCGCACCTTCTCCTCCCACGCTTTGAAGGTCTTGAAGAGCGCGGGATTCCCTCCGCCAGTGACGGCTGCCAGCTCTCTGTTCTTGGTCTCCTTCTTCTTGACCAGGCTCTTGACGTCATTCCACCGTTTGTTTATTTCGACTCTGTTCCTGGGCAGGGTCCCGACTGCATTGACCTGGTCTACGATCCGGTTCCACATTCTGTTTCTGGTGGCTAGTGGTGTGTGCTGGACCAGGTTCCCATAGATTTGTGGGTGCACCTTGATGATCTCGTCGACCATGACCGTCAGCTCAATGGGCGTGAACTTGGGCATTCTTTGTGGTGCCATGGTGTTTGTGGTGCTGGTGCGGTGTGTGTTGTGTAATGTGCAGGGGGTTTGTGGTGCCGGTGTTTGGTGGTGGTGGTGGTGGTGGTTGTGATGTGTGCGTTTCTGTGGTGTGCTGCTGTCCTTGCTGTGTCACTGTGTCCTCTCCTCTCCTCTCTAGTTTGCAATGTTGCAAGGGGTTGTGGTCTGTGGGAGTGCTGCTTTTGTACTTACCTATGTGGGTGTGTCCTCATGGTCTGTTGTTTTCAGGTGTGTTGTGTCTGGGGTTCTGGCCTTTGTAGTTTTTGTTTGTCCAGGGGGTGTTTTCGGGATGTGTACTGTGCTTGTGTATTTGTGCGTGCCTTGCTGTGTGGACTTGTTGGCCATGTTGTGTGCGATTGTTTTTGTCAGCGGATGGTTTCTGTGCAGGGACGTGGGCGCCATGGCTTCTGCCGTGTCGATTCTCATCGGCGTTGTTTGCGCAGGCGGGCGGTATATTTGTAGTTTTCCCGCGCTCATGGCGGTGCGATCGTAATCTCACGTGCGGTGTGTCGGCCGTGAGGGCGGGCGGTTTTGTGTTGTCGTGCGTGTTTCCGTCCGTGGCGGGCGGTTTGACTCCGACTCGGACGATGGCGGGCGGTATTTTGTGTGATTTTTCCGCCGATGGCGGTTTTCGGTTTGTGTAATCGTAATGGCGTGGTCGGTGTTCAGACGGTGTGTGCGGGCGGATTTTTGCCGCTTCCATGCCTGGCGGATTCTTTTACGCCGGGTATCGTAATGGGCCCCTAAGTAATTATTTATTTTTATTTATTGGTATTGATAATTAATTTTATGTTAAATAATTATTAATTGGTAATTAATTTTTATTAATTGGTAATTAATTTTTATTAATTGATTATTTGGTAATAATATTAAGTGTATTAATTTATTATTGAAGTGTGTTGTGAGTTTATAGGGCAATAGGGTGGGAAGTAATTTAATTGTAATTAAGTGATTATTTATTTTATTGTTGAGTATTGACAATTAATTTATTGTTAATTAATTATTAATTGGTAATAACTTTTTAATAATAGATATTTTTATGTTTTGGAAATTAATTTGTTCGTTAATTAATAATTGGTAATTAATTGTCATTAATTATTATTTATTGGTATTTATCAATAATTTATTGTTAATTAATTATTAATTGCTAAAAATCTTTTAGTAATTATTGTTTTTGGGTATTGAAAATTAATTATTTTTTATTTTATTATTATGTGGTAATTAATTGTTAATAATTAGTATTTAATTGTATTTATCATCTATTTAATTGTTAATTAATTATTACTTAGTAATTATTTTTAAGTACTTATTTATTGGTATTGTTAATTAATTTATTGTTATTTAATAATTAAATTATTATTTATTTAAAAAAAATATTTTAATGATTAGTAAGGTATTTTTACCCCTACGTTATCCAACACTTTCCCTACTGTTGCACTCTCTGGAGTTGGAATAGTAATTTTAACCTCTACACTATCCAACACTTTCCCTACCGTTGCACTCTCTAGAGTTGGAATAGTAATTTTAAACTCTACGCTATCCAACACTTTCCCTACTGCTGCACTCTCTGGAGTTGGAATAGTAATTTTTACCCCTACGCTATCCAACACTTTCCCTACTGTTGCACTCTCTGGAGTTGGAATAGTAATTTTAACCCCTACGCTATCCAACACTTTCCCTACTGTTGCACTCTCTGGAGATGGAATAGTAATTTTAACCCCTACGCTATCCAACACTTTCCCTACTGTTGCACTCTCTGGAGTTGGAATAGTAATTTTTACCCCTACGCTATCCAACACTTTCCCTACTGTTGCACTCTCTGGAGTTGGAATAGTAATTTTTACCCCTACGCTATCCACCACTTTCCCTACTGTTGCACTCTCTGGAGTTGGAATAGTAATTTTAACCCCTACGCTATCCAACACTTTCCCTACTGTTGCACTCTCTGGAGTTGGAATAGTAATTTTAACCTCTAGGCTATCCAACACTTTCCCTACTGTTGCACTCTCTGGAGTTGGAATAGTAATTTTTACCCCTACGCTATCCAACACTTTCCCTACTGTTGCACTCTCTGGAGTTGGAATAGTAATTTTTACCCTACGCTATCCAACACTTTCCCTATTTTTGCACTCTCTGGAGTGAGAATAGTAATTGTTACCCCTACGCTATCCAATATTTACTGTTTTAGTTAATGTAGTGTATAATTTATTTAACAAACTTTTTTTAAATTTGTTATTTATACTTTTATATTTTTATTTATATTATTGTTGTATGTGTATGTATGTATTTATAATTTATAAAATGTTTTTTTAACAATTTATAAGTTATTAGAATAATTAATTGTAAATATTATTAAGTAAGTATATATATTATATTTTATATGTATATGTTTAATTTTTTTTACATTATATGTATTACTTATCATTTTAAACATATTTTTAACTATGTTTATTTTAAATATATGTATCATTTACTTTATTTTACATCATTTTTTAACATTAAAAAAAACGTTATTTTTAACAACGATATTTTTGACAACAATATTTTTTTTCCGATATTTTTGTACTTACCATAATGTAGATAGGACTTCGATATTCTTAACATCTATATTTCGGCTCCTATATTTTTGACGTCGATATTTTTGACATCGATATTCTGTCAGTGATTCCGATATATATGCTACTTGGAAGGATAGACGACCGGTCAGAAGGCAGGTCGTAGAGAGTAATAATTACAGAAAGATAGGGATAAAAGGAAGTGTTAGAAATGGGGGTCTCTAGTTGGCAATGGTTTGCACCGTTGTCAAGGTACGGAACTTTCTTCCTAGTCAGGGTAAGGGGGATACACTTCTAAAATAACCCCTGCTCACCCCTTTGTAACTTGGCACGAACAGACAGGCTTATCTCAGAAGCAGTGTGTAAAGCATTTGTGCTCACATACAGTAATGCAGTGAAAACACTACAAATGGACACCACATCAGTTTAGAAATATAAGTAATCTTTATCTCAACCAAACAAGACCAAAATGCCAAAAATCCACAATAAGGTAATCAAAACATGACTTTTAAAAGGTAGAAACAGTTCTGTCCATATTAAATTATAGATGCGTCAGTTTCAACACAAAGTACATTGGATGCGTTAAAATCAAATCCAAGAACAGCTGCAGGGAAGGTGATGCATCGGTTCCTTACACGCAGGGAAGGTGATGCATCGATTCCTTACTCCAGAGGAGGTGATGCATCAGTTCCCTACTGCCATGCAGGGGAGGTGATGCGTCGGTTCCTTACTGAAGGGGAGGTGATGCGTTGGTTTCTTACTGCACGGGGAGGTGATGCGTCGGTTTCCTGCTGCCCCGGTGTCTTGTAGACTTGGTGCCCCGGTGCAATGCGTGAGGATTGGGGATGCCGCGGTTCTCGATGCGGTGGTGGCAATGGCAAAGCGTTGGTTTCTTTAGCTGCAGTCCCATGATGCATTGGTTCTTGCAGCCACACAGCAGGGTCTGCGTCGGAATCAGTGCGATGATCTCAGACTTCACAAATCGGTGCCCTCAATGTGGTGTGTGGCGATTTCTCCTGCAGCGGGCAGGCGAATCATCGGTTTCTTTGGCGATGCGTCAGAAACAGGTGCGGATGCCTCATGCTTCTCGTCGTTGCGTTACTTTTTAAGCTCTCAACCAGGAACAACCTCCTGAGGCCCAGAACAGCAACAGACACCTCTTGGCAGGCCATAACTCCCAGCAAAGTAGTTCAGGGGAGCTGCGGGTAAAGTCTTTGTATCCCTGAGACTTCAAAACAGGAGGCAAGCTCTACTTCAAGCCCTTGGAGATCTTCCTAAAATAGGGAACACAGCACACAGCAAAGTCCTTGTCCTTTCATTGGCAGAAACAGCCACTGCAGGCCAACTCCAGACAGCACACAGCAAAGGGGCAGTACTCCTCTTTCAGTTTCTCCAGCTCTTCTCCTTGGCAAAGGTTCCTCTTGAATTCCAGAAGTAATCTAAAGGTCTGGGGTTTGGGCCCCACTTTTTATAGCACAAACCCCTTTGTTCTCTGGTGGCAGAGAAGCCCTTTGCCCAGTCTAAACCAGTTCATTCCTCTCTGGTGCAGCTTCCTGGCAGGAGGTGGAGACAGCATTGTCCAAGGCACACCAGGCCCATTCAGGTGTGAAAGAAATCTCCTCCCCCTACTCTGAATGCAGCCCAGGTCTATTCAGCCCAGCCCTCACTCACCCTGGAAAGGCAGGACACACCTCACCACCCAGGTGGCTGTCTGAACAGAATGCACATCCCCAGCCCCTGTCACTCCAAAGCCAGACAGTCAATACACAAACCTAGTGGAGGCACACAGGATGGCTAAAAGTGGTATTTTCAAACAAAGAATGTAAAAACCATCCTCACTAAAAGATGCATCTTTATATTCTGAGCTCAGGCATACCAAACTTTTCCTTCCTATCTTGTCCCAATGGGAAGCTATTTATTTATAGAGCACAACGTTCATCCGTAGGGATATCACGGCGCTAAGGAGAGCACATCCTAAGTGAGGAGTTCTAGGGGGGGGGGTCCCTAGGTAACAGGTCAGGCCTTAGGGAACAGATGCGTTTTTAGTTTTTTCCAAAATACCAGGTAATTGTCAGTGAGCCGAAGTTCGTTCCAGAGTGTTGCCGCAAGGTGAGAAAAGGAGCGACCCCCTACTCTGGTCTTCCTGATATGTTTAGTTTTTGCCCGTGCCTGATGGCGCGACCTCAGGTTCCGAGTGGGTACATAGAATTCAACTGTATCTTGAAGAATTATGGGTCCCAGATGATGTAAGACCTTGTGAGCATGACTCAGCAATTTGAATTTGGCCCTTTGTCTCACTGGGAGCCAGTGAAGTGTCCTCATGCATTCTTATGCTGAGCTGTACTTGCTCTGTACTTGCTCTTGTTGCATACCAGTTTGGCAGCCGCATTCTGGACCAGCTGCAGTCGAGTGAAGAGATAGTCCACCATGCCCACAAAAAGAGCATTCCCATAATCCAGCCTGCTTATGAGCAAGGCTTGGACAATGGTTGTCCTACACTCTATAGGGATCCATTGAAAGAGTCTTTTTAGCAATTTTAGTGTAGCAAAGCTTTTCCCACAGAGTGCACGTACATGGTCCTGCATGGTGAGTGCACTGTCAACAAGAATACCCAAATTTTTTGCAACTTGTTTGGGGGCGGGGGCATTGCCCAGCGATGAGGGCCACCAGGTTGCATTCCATACTAAATGTGCTCCTCCGAAAAGTAGAATCTCCGACTTGTCTGCATTTAGTTTCAGACAGTGGTCGGACATCCAGGCTGCCATTTCCGAAAGACAGCTAGTGAGTCTGATCCTTGTGTCTTTCGTATCCATCAAGAGCAATCATCAGTTGTGTCGTCGTGATACTGATGCCCCATTTTTGCTAATTTTAGCAAGTGAAGACACGTAAACATTAAAGAGGGTAGGGCTCAAGGAAGCTCCTTGTGGTACTCCATACTTGATTGGTTTTGGGGTTGAGGAAAAGACGCCCAACTGTATGGTCTGTGTTCGGTTGCATAGAAAGGAGCAGAGCCACTGAAGGGATTTGGAGTGGATACCTTTATCATGCAGGGTTTCCAGCAGGAGGTTGTGTGAGACGGTATCGAAAGCCGCCGACAAGGCCAGCAGGGTCAGGGCGGCAGCTCTGCCCTGGTCGACCACAGACCTGATGTTATCTAGCACTGCCAGGAGGGTGGTTTCAGTGCTATTATTAGCTCTGAAGTCGGTTTGGGTGATGTCCAGGGGCTCATTAGTCTCAAGGTAGTTGGTTAATTGCTTATTTACCAACTTCTCCATCACTTTGGATAGGTATGGAAGCTGAGATATTGGTCGGTAGTTTGCCGGATTTTGAACGTCGGTGCCCACTTTTTTTAGTAGGGGAACTACCGTGGCTTTTTCCAGATCTCTGGAAATACTGCAGTAGTATAGGGATTGGTTAAGTATTTGTGTAACATAAGGGCATATAGTTGGTGCAATCCGGGAAAAGATAAAATGAGGGCATGGGTCTAGTGGGGACCCTGATTTAACTTCAGCCATTGCTTTTGCCACCTCCTCCTCTGTAAAGGGGTCGAAGTTGCTGAGATGGACTTGGGCATCAGGATGTGGGTCTAGAGATTCCCAATCTATGTCATCTGATAGATGTTGATCTCTAAACGAGGAATAAATCACCGAGATTTTATCGGCAAAGAATCCGCTGATAGTCTCACATCCCTCAGGGTAGGGTGCCGGAAATTGGGACAAGCTGGCTGGATTACAGAGCTCTTTACCTAATTTGTAGAGTTCTTTTGGTGAACTGCTATTGTCATTCACACGCTTTGCGAAGTAAATTATTTTGGCATTTTTTATGGCATTGTTATAGAATCTCATTTCCGTCTTATATAACTGTCTATCCATATCTAATTTGGATAATCTCCACTTGTGCTCTAGTGTTTTGCACTTTCTTTTCAAAATTTTGAGATCTATTGAATACCATTTTTCAGATTTTGTTCTACCTTGGGATTTATTCCCTAGTTTAGGGGCACAGAGGTCAAGGGTATTAGAAATTTCTGCTAGGAGGTTTTCTACGCCTGTATGCAGAGGCAATGGCACCAGGGCATCTTGATCTTTCAAGGAGAAGTGGCGCTCAAATGTGTCGGTGGTTACAAGCCTCCAGGCTCTTTTTGCCACTGCTGATGACATTGGTGGATTCTATATTGGAAAACACAAGGTCCAGGGTGTGCCCGGCAATATGTGTGGGTTCCCTAATCCACTGTTTTAATTGCAAGATCTGCATGTCACTGTCAAGATGTTTAATTGCGTAGTCATTGACTATATTTTTATAAGATGTTATAAACGAACTCCCATTCTATCCTATAGGACAGATAGCCTTTCAATAGTGAAAAACAAAATGCAGAGTATTGCACTCTCAGAACATGTAAAACAAACCAGCAAATGTCCTGCCTTTCACATACACTGCACCCTGCCCATAGGGGTATCTTGGGCCTACTTGAGGGGAGCCTTACATGTAAGAAAAGGGAAGTTTAGGGCCTGGCAAGTGGATGCACTTGCCAGGTCAACATGACAGCTGAAAACTGCACCCACAGACACTGCAGTGGCAGGATAGAGGCACATTTACAGGGCTACTTACGTGGGTGGCACAACCAGTGCTGCAAGCCCATTAGTAGCATTTGATTTACAGGCCCTGGCACATTCATTGCTTTTTACTAAGGACGTACCAGTAAATTAAACATGCCAATCATGAATAACCGATCATAATCACAATTTACACAGGGAGCACTTGCACTTTGACACTAATCAGCAGTGGCAAAGTACCCCAAGCATCTAAGCCGGCAAAAACGAAATCCAGTAGACAGTCAAAAATGCAGGAGGTAGAGGCAAAAAGTCAGAGGAAAACAGGCCATGGATGCCAGGTCTAACAAGCAGCCATGATCACGTATGGCATGGATGTCATTCGTCAGTCCACAGAGTTCCTCAATCCCATGCAGATCCCAGTAGTTGTAATGGATGCTCCTCTGTTTGAGTTGGCAAAGTACATACAGTGGAAATGGCCCAAGATGCATGGAGAAGACAAGGCTATGGTGATGTTCAGTGGCCTCCACATACACTATTGAAAGGCTGTCTGTCCCATAGGTTAACATGGGAGTGCTCTTGTAACATCTGGCAAGTGTAACTTTCCATTGGGACAAGATAGAGATTTGGAGTTTAGGCTCTCTGAATTCAGAATTTAATAACACACCTTTTAGTGAAGGTAGTTTTGAAATTGTGTGTTTAAAAATGCATCTTTTAGAAAGTGGGCTTTTTTCTTGTTTAACCATCATGTGTGCCACTGCCTGTTTGTGTATTCACCGTCTGGTTTTTTAGTGACAGGAGTTGGAGATGTACATTCACTCTAGACAGTCAAGGGGGGTTGAGGTGTGTCCTGACTTTCCTGGGTGACTCATAGCCAGGCTAAATAGACCTTTCTGCATTTAAAGTGGTGGGAGGAGTTTTCACTAGCACCTGAATAGGCTGTGTCTGATCTACACAATGCTGTCTCCATCTCCTGTACTGAATCTGGGCCAGGGAGGACAGAACTGTTTTATTACTGAGTTCAGAGACTCTTGCAACAAAGACAACAAAGAGAAAATGGGATATAAATATTAGACCTAAAACCCCAGCACTTTAGATTACTTCTGGAACCAAGAGGAACCTCTGCCAAGGAAGAGGAGCTGAAGAGCTGTGAGGAGGAGACTGTCCCTTTACTGTGTGTTGCTTTGCTGGGTTGGCCTGCAGTTGCTGCTTCTGCCAAGGAGAGGACACAGACTGAAACTTTGCTGTGAACCTGCTTGTGAAGAATCTCCAAGGGGTTGTGTGTGCTTGCCTCCAGTTTTGAAGTTTCAGGGACACAAAGACTTCACCACTAGCTTTCCTGAATTCCACTGCTGGGAGTTCTGGCCTTCCAGGAAGTGCCTGTTCCAGTTCTGGGACTCTGGAGGTTGTTTCTGTTGCTGGGAGCTGAAAAAAGCTTGAAAAAACTAAGAAAATTGACGCATCGCACTTACAGTGTCTGTTTTTCCGATGTCGCACTGCTGTGCGAGAAGAATTTCCACACAAAAATCGAAGCAGTGCCTGCCAGCAGTTAATAAATCTTCTGCACGCCAAGTCCAGTCACCGACCTCCGGGATCCCCGCACCGACTCTGATGCAGGCCCTGCTTTGCGGCTGAAAGAATCACCGCATTGTGGGACTGCGGCTGAAGAAATCGACGCATTACCTATTTGCCACCACTACATCGACTTCCAGCGCATCCCGGATTTCCACACATCGCACCTGTGCGGCAAGTTTGCGACGCATCACCCGCAGACAAGAACCGTCTTGTAATCGACGCATCACTACCCTACAGTCCGGATTTGACGCATCACTTCTTCCGCGTGCAGCAGAACTGTCACATTGCATCCCCAAGGACTCAGGAACTGACGTATCACTATGTTTTTCAACACTTCCCTTCTCTGCGGCTGTTTGGCCTTGTTAATTTTGACGCACCTTTAGGTACATTGTGTAAAATCATGCATCCATAGATTTCCATGGACAGAATTGCTTGTGTCAGGATCAGAACCACTGTGGTCAACTGTTTCCCCGACCTCAGTTGCCAGCAGCTCCAGCTTCTCTGCTGAGAAGGAGGGGCTCTCTCACTTACTTGGCCTGGCATGATTGATCCCAGAGGTGGCAAACAGCACTAAAAGTGGAGGAGGTCTTTAAAGCAGAAGCATCAGGAGCCAAGTGAGGTATTTTTCAAACTGCTGAGTACGCGATCATCAGCAGAGATAGACACAGGCATGAGGCATCTACTGTTACAATCCCCAATGTTAGCCTATGGCTGTGTTTGTCATGGAGTTTACCGCCCGCTGCACGGTCCACTTCTGCCACCATCGTCTGATTCCGAATGTCCCTTCAGCAAGGTTAGGCATTCGCCATTTTAGCAGTTGATACTACTGTGTTGGTGACTGTTAAGTGCCTCACCACCACTTCAAATGGGGGCTAACATGTTCATCTTTGCACACATCCATTTACATTTAAATTTTCAAACACAAATTTATTGTGTGGTGCGTTACTGTGCTGAAACGCTATATTAGCAATGTGTAGTGTATGCCTCAGTTGGTGGAAATTCGGAGAGAAAAATCCAAAAATCAACAATAAGATGCAAAAAATTAATTTTTGATGTATTATTTACACATTTATTTGACATACACATGTCAAGTTCACAATTGTCTTCATATCCAGTGATGTGTAATCATATGACTTTTTGCTTACACTTCACATAGGTTAGATTGGGCATTTTGACAAATTGTCCAATTTGTTTTAACTGCAGACATAGGAACACTGGGAGGGTGAGAAGACAACAGCCTCTGGTGTACTGGCTATTTCCAGACCTGGCCACCACACAAGAAAGGGATATAATTAAGAAGTTTAGGTTGAATAGGTAAACAATAGTGGATTTATGACATCAGTTGGAACCTGATCTCCTGCCTCACAACACTAAACCCACATGTATTATACCAATCGTAAAAATGATGGCAGTACTACATTTTGTAGCCACAGGTTCCTTCCAATACACTGTGCAGAACCAAGATTCAGGTGTGTGTTACAAGAAGTGATTTCTTCAATGATGCGACACATTGGCAGCTTCATACAGTTCCCAAGGGTTGAGGATTTAGCCAAAGTGATGGTTGATTTCTATGTATTAGGTCGCCTACCACATGTGGTTGGAGCCACTGATGGCACCCATAATGCATTGGTACCACTGCACGCCAGGGAACAATTTTACCATAACAGGAAGTACTTCTATTCGATCAACGTGCAAGTTATCTGCTTACAGGATTTGTATATCTCAAGTGTCTGTGCCCGGTTCCCTGCATCAGTCCATGATTCATTTGTAGAGTTAAACAGCACCATACCCCTGCTGATATCACAACTCCAACTGGAGAGGGCTTGGCTTGTTGGTAAGTATGATCCGTCTTGAGTTTGTATGGGTAATGTCAAGTGATATAATCTAAAAGTATGTAACTTATTGTTTCTCTTATATCTGTCTTCCATCTAGGAGGCTCAGCTTATCCCAACTGGCCATTGTTGTTGGCACTGCTCAGAAATCCAACAACGGAAGGGAACGGAGGACATTGAGCGGGCTTTGGGTCTCCTGAAGGCCAGATTTAGATGTCTGGTTAAAACTGGTGGAGCCCTCCTCTACTCACCCGAGAAGGTGTGCAAAATCACTGTGGACTGCTGCATGCGCCACAATATCACCCTCCAACAGAACATCCCTTACATCTCAGAGAATGGAGACCATGAAGAGCCACTGGGTGAGGATCCAGATATGCCAAATGAGTATGATTGTTGTGAAGAGGAAGGAGCTCACTTGTGTCAAGATCTCATCAATAACTTCCTCTGTGTTAGTATTTCTTAAAATATCACACCTTTCACTGTTACACCAACTATTGTTGTGATGGTGAGAGAAGTATGTTAAGGTAGACTGTTAGGAAGGGCAATCTCTGGGAAATCCATGCCGAAAGTATTTGTTGAACAAGGGTTTGACACATGGACATTTTTGAGGTGTTGCATTGATTATCACAGAATTTTTCCCAAAACTGTGTCCTCCAACAGTTGACTATGTAATGTGACTATTATGTATGGTTTGACTGTTAATCTTCCTATTTTGTTTTAAGAACCTTCACCATGTCATCTTCATTCAGACATCTGAAGCTGTGACATTTGCGGATATATGGTGCTGTTTGGAAGTACAAAGGGGACATGGGTTGTTCCTGGGAGTGACAGACTTTGGGTGACAAATCCTGTACCAAGACACTTTACACAATGATTGGATAGTAGTTCTGAAAATTCCATTGTACTTGCTTCTCGTCGTGTGTTGGTCCTAAGGCAATCTGTATGCTATCATAGGGTCAGACCATATGTGTTCCTGGACCCAAATCATGGTACCCCAAGTTCACATTGGCTGAATCCTCAATGTGTGTACAGCATATGTATTTGTTGTTGTGTCTCATCATTGTGGTCCATACCTCATGTGTCACAGCACTGAAAGTTTTTTATGCCATTCCACCATATACTGAGACAGGGTATTGGAATTTTACGGTGTCCAAAACTTGTTGTTCTGCCATGTGTAATGCAATTTGTGTTACTGATGTGAAATTGCCTTTGTGAGCCAGCAGATCTGGCTCCAGCTGATGACATTGATCAATGATAAATTGCCTATTCACCAGGAAATTGTCAGATGTATCCCTTCCTTCCATGTTGGTAAGGTCTGGAACTGAAAATGTGATCACTGGCACTGACTATTGGTGTCATGTATGATTTGTTATGTTTCTGAAATTATGACAGCCTATTGTTGGTTCACTGGAATAAAGATGGTATTTGAAGACACATTTGTAGGTATCCTTTGGTAAGACATGGTTGTGAACTTGAGCTAAATATTGGGTACATGAAAAATATCCATGCATACACAAACTACTGTTTTGGCCTTGTAAAGTTATGATGGGAGTACATATATGCATTGCTAGATTTGAGATATACTGCAGCAGTCAACGAGTTTCTGACTAGTGGATTTATTGTAGTAAACAAGGAGAAATGCATTTTTTTTAAAAAAGACACATGAAAACAAAAAAGTGAAGAGGTCAGTCATGGTAAATGAAAAAATAGTTGTAGATAACAGATTGTTTGTAGTCCAAGGTCCGAGATACAACTACCATCCGAAAGGGAAATGTGTCCAGGAATAGTCCACAGAGTGAATGCTAGGCACATACTGGAGGAAATTAGGTTTGGCATTTCTTGCTGGTGGTGGTTGAAGTCTTGCCATCCTCAATTCCTGATGAACTGTGTGGAAGTCCCCTCTTGCGGGTGGGGGTGAACCACAGTTGGAGGGCCTGGAGTGTCTGCAGGTGGGTCTTCCTCTGGCAGGGCATCCCTTCCTGTGGCTGCAGCAGATGTTGAAGGCCCTGATGTTGTAGAACCACAGGAAGAGGTAGAAGGTGCTGGAAAATCCCTGTCCAGATGGTTGTAAATGTCCTGCAGCACCCCAATTTGGGAGCCCATGTTAGAATGATGGGCCTCCATCTGATGATTAAGGTCCCTCTGCAACTGTTTCATCTCTCGGATTTGGGTGAGTACCTGGCCTATCACGCCTTGGGACTCATGATAGGCTCCCATGACTTGGTCAATGGTGGCCTGGGTGTGAGTGGCCCCAGTGGCCTCAATCTGCTGCCCCACAGTTTCCCTCACACAACCCCTACCCCCACGAGCCTGTGCCCTTGACCAAGGATGCCCTACCCCACTGGCTCTTCTGTAGCTGATGCAGTGGTTCTCATATCAGTAGCCAGGACTGGGTGGCACACAATAGTTGATGCAGTGCTAGGTACACAGGTTGTGGGGACTACTGTCAGGTGGGTTAGGAGGTGTTGTTGTGGGACCAGTGAGACTTACTGTTGCCGTCTCAACAGGCTGACTAGATGGACCAGCACTGTCATTCTCGTCCAGATCACCAGGAGTGTTCTCCTCACTGAAGTCTTGGTCCTGGGCTAGAGTGGGGGTCTCTTCTATAGCCAAGTTCTGGTCACATGCTCTGCCAGATAGAACTATAGAAAATGGAGACCATTGTTATTGGTGGAAGTGTGGATCTACATCCAAATCTTTTGAGGCACAGTAAGTAGATACCTAGAAGAAACAAGATAGGTAGAGATTAATATGGAAATAGATTACAGTGTTATTGAACATGTTAACCAGACATTTTTAGATTTCACACATGTACTTCAAATAAGCAGCTCACAAAATGTCCTGAGATGTAGCAATTTTGACTAAGAGGTATAGTTCACTTCTCCAAAACATTCAAACCAACACAGTTTGGAGAGGTGACATGTGTATTTAACCATTCCAAGGCCTAGCTGAGTACAAAGCATGTGATGACACAACTCAGTTGTATATTTGGTATTAGTAATCATGTGAGTAGTGCAGAGTCAAAAGGTCACCTGTCATTTCAAATCAGCTGAGCTAACTTCATGCCTTACAAGTGTTGGATCTACACACTTGGGGGTCGATTCCGATTCGGGCCGGAAATTTCTCCGACCGAGCCGGACCCGGAGAGATTTCCGACCGAATCGGACCCGTGCAGTCCGACCCGAACGAGTACGATGCGGCCGTATGTTATCGGACACGAGTCGGTGTCGGACTCCCATTGAACTCAATGGGAGCCGGTCGTGCTAACGCGTACGCGGGCTCCCATTGCCTCAATGGGTGCGAGGCGGACAAGGCGCGCCCCTACAGCGGGTACGCCGCGGAGCGCTCGCGGCGTACACGCACAGGTAGGGGGACCCTTGGGTCCCCCTGTGTGCGCCTGCGCGGCTACGCGTACAGGGGTCCGACACGGACCCCAAAGTACGGCTCCGACAGCTCTTACGAGCCGGAGTGCGCGGCTCGGTCGGACTCGCTCGCGCGCGCGCATCGTACTTACCCGGCCGGGAAACGTCTCCATTGCGCGGTGCGGACCGGGTCCGACCGAGTCGGTCGGAGCGGTTCGAGTCCGAGCGAGTCGGTCGGAGTTGTCGGGACGCCCGGACGAGTCGGTCGGCGACCCGCATCGTACTCGCTCGGCCGGACCCGCGTACGGTTCGGTCGGGAAACAGGCTTTCGCATGGCTTTTTTCCCGACCGAATGGTATTGGGTGCGCCTCCGACCGAGATCGGAATCGGCCCCTTGGTATGGTGTCACTCATGCCATCAATTGTTTCAGTTGAGATCAAGTAAACATACAAGAACGTAGCCAGACATGTCTCTGAGGAGAGCATTGAATGTAGATTGCTCATTCCATGAGAATTGTACATCAGTTGTAATATGTCAGACAAGTGACAATGGGCAAAATCAAATTTTCATCTTGTTTTGAGAAACCGAAACAGGGCATCATAGTAGTTGTAGTCATTTCAAATTCAACTTGCCAACACTAGCAAAATGGTTAGTGTAACATACCTGTTGACAATATGCAGTTGGGAAGGGTCATACATTTACATTGTGACACATATCATGGGTCCTGGGATATTATGTTTTTTACAACACTTACAGACATCATACCATCATATGCCATGTAATGGAGATTCATACATGTAATAATATATATGCAACACTAAACATTCACACAGACAATCCAACATATCTGATACTGATACTTTGATGATTTTATGTTAGGAAAATAAATGCAGTACACTATGAGAACAAACAGGACATTGAGGTTTAGTGACAGTTTGTAAAGTGTAACTTACCAGACTCCACTCTACCAGGTATTCCTGTCAAGCCTTCAGTATGGAGGATCTGCAAGACCTTCTCCACCCAGGAAATCAGATGTTTTGGGGGGCTGGAAGGGCCACCAACATTCCTCTGGGCTTCCAGGTGTTGCTTGGAGGCCAGGGAACGCACCCTCACCCTCAAGTCGTTCCACCTCTTTCTAATTTCCTCCTGTGTGCGCAGAGTGGTAGCTACAGCATTCATTCTGTCTACTATTCTGGCCCACATTAACCTTTTCTGACTGATAGCTGTATCTTAGACTTGGGCTCCAAACAATTGTGGCTCTACTCTTATGATTTCATCCACCATGACTGACAACTCTCCCTCTGAAAACATGGATGTTTGGGCCTAGCCATATACCCAAATTAAAGAAATTGACAATATAACAAAGAATTTGACCCAGAAAATAAGTAAATGAGCGAAAAAAAGTGTGTGGAGAGTAGTCAAGTGATGGGAAAAAATCCTGCCGTCACTCACCAAACGTTGCCACTGAAATGCTCTAGTGCAGTGGAGAGGCAAAGGATCATGGTCTGAAATGAGGTATGTTTTATAGTCTGATATGCAGGTCTACTTAGCCAATGGACATCAGATGTGTTGTATTTTATCCATCCAATGCCACTTTTATGGTGCTGTGCAGAGCGTGTACCGCGACAGGCTCCCTTGGTCTGGGAACCGCCGCAAGGAGACCGCCAGTTCAACTGTGATTTCATAATCTGCTCGGCAGGAACCTTTGATGGCGAGTACTATTCACCAGCATTGCAGTCCGCTGCGTCACAGGCGGGAGACACTCCCTCGACGCATTGGAGGTTCGGGTGCATGCATCTAAATAGGGCGCGCATTGGGCTGCCAACTCAACGGAGTACTTGGGATCGCCATGACGGCGGAATGGAGGTAAGATCGCCCTCGTAATCAGGCCCTTACTTTTAATTAAAATTAAAATTGCAAAATAACAGATAATTAAAAAAAACACTGTCCAACTTTTATCCCTTTACATGTACTTACTAAAAGAAAATACTACAATTTTGAGAAAGTGTTAACCTGCCAAAAACAACCCCAATTAAAAACCAGGAAAAAACATTAAAAAGCATGAAAATTATTATAGAATAGAAACTCAGCCCAAAACAAAGTAAAATGAAGCCTAACAACCTCAACCTCTACAAATGTCCAACATATAAACATTGAAAATTAAACTGACACTCTTTTTTCTTACAATAGAAGAGAAAGCACCTGCTCTACATTACAACAGTCCGTAAAGAAAAGTTGCAAAATAGTGTGAAGCCTCTAAGAAGAACATAGATGTAAGTATAAATAATATTAGTAGTTGCATAATGTTATATGTAAATAACAAACGTATACATTTTTGGTAATTCTTTATGCAATTACACTAATTCCAGACATAATGACAGAAAGAACAAGATAGATAACATCCCAGAGAGGAAAGGAATTCCTAAGTCACATGAGCTACACCTACAGCCAAGAAAGTACATCAATGGAAAATGTGAATTGGAAATGTACTAAATATTATTCTAATGCATGCTATGGGAGGGTCACTACAAAAAGTATGTTGTCATTAATATAAGGGAACAGCAATCAACCCCCAATGTGACAGAAATAGAAGTAGGGGAGGTACTGCAGGATATAAGAGAGGCAAGCACTAGCTTCCATAAGACCACAACAAAAATCCTAAAAGATATACTCCCTAAAGTCCCCTAACACATCACAGGCCAGCTACCACCTATACCCAATTTAAAATTTTTAATCGCACAAACTAAAAAAGCCACCAGCGATACCCCCCTGCCCCTAGATGATACCAAGATATCAATATATCTGAAGACTTAAAAATGATACATAATGAGGAAACCTTCCTGTTATATGACAACTGTTAGACCTGGCATCATTGGCGTGGGTTTCCCCTGTATTTTTGCCTTGACTTCCTGTGTTTTTGCTGTGTGTTGGACTCCGTTTTGCTGGTCTAGATGCTTTGGGCACTTTGCCACTGCTGTTCAGTGCCAAAGTGCAAGTGCTCCCTTTGTAAATTATTGTTATGGATTGGTGATTCCATGATTGGCATATTTGATTTACTAGTCAGTCCCTAGAACAGTGCACTGTGTGTGCCCAGGGCCTGTAAATCAAATGCTGCTAGTGGGCTGCAGCACTGATTGTGCCACCCACATAAGCAGCCTGTAAATGTAACTCAGGCCTGCCATTGCAGAGCCTGTGTGCACCCACTTGCCAGGCCCTAACCTTCCCTTTTCTTACATGTTAGTCACCCGTAAGGCAGGCCCAAGGTACCCCTATGGGCAGGGTGCAATGTATGTAAAAGGTAGGACTTGCCCTGATGTGTGTGGCATGTCCTAATAGTGAATTACTGCCAATTTAATTTTTCACTATTGCAAGGCTACCTGTTCCCTTAGGATAGAATGTGGAGTTTGCTTATAACATCTTATAAACATAACTACCCCTGGGAACAAGGTAGGAAAATAAAGTTTAGTATGCCTGAACTCAGAATGTTAAAATGCATCTTTTAGTGAGGGTGATTTTTACATTCTGTGTTTGAAAATACCACTTTTAGAAAGTGGGTATTTTCTTGCTTAGCCATCCAGTGTGCCCCTGCTAGGTTTGTGTATTGCAAGTCTGGCTTTGGATGACAGCGGCTGGAGAGGAGCAGAGGCTCCAGAGAGCCTGATGAGTCAGGGCTGGGCTGAATAGACCTGGGCTGCATTTAGAGTAGGGGGGGAGATTTCCTTTCACCTGAATAGGCCTGGTCTGCCTTCCACAATGCTGTCTCCACCTCTTGCCAGGAAGTTGCACCAGAGAGTACAGAACTGGTTTTGACCAAGCACAGGGCTTCTCTGCCACCAGAGAACAAAGGATTTTGTAGTACGAATATTGGGGCCCAGACCCCAGAACTTTAGATCACTTCTGGGAAATCAAGAGGAACCTCTGCCAAGGAGAAGATTTGGGGAAGCTGAGGAGGAATACTACCCCTGTGCTGTTTGCTGTCTGGGGTTGGCCTGCAGTGGCTACTTGCTGGCAAGGAAAGAAGAAAGGACTTTGCTGTTTGCTGTGTCCCCTGCTGGAGGAAGATCTCCAAGGGCTTGAAACTGAGCTTGCCTCCTATTCTGAAGTCTCAGGGACACAACGACTTCACCACCCGCTCCCCTGAACTTCCTTGCTGGGAGTTCTGACCTGCAAAGAGGTGCCTGCTGTTGTTTTGGACCTCTAGAGACTGCTCTCCGCTGGGAGCTGGAAAAATCAACGCAACACCAAGAAGCGTGACGCGTCCGTACCTGTTTCCGATGCATTGCCGAAGAAACTGTTGCAGCACCTGCAGCGGCTCGAGAAATCGCCACACGGGGCAACGAGTGCAACGATCTCCAAAGTCTGAGATCACCGCATGGATTCTGATGCAAGCCCTGCTGTGTGGCTGCAAGAAATCCATGCATCATCCCAGATCGTTGCATCGTGGCGCCAAGTCTGTCGCATCGTTGGGGGACGCAGTAAGAAACCGACGCATCACCTCCTCACGCACTAAGAAACAGACGCATCACCTCCTCTCCGGTAAGGAACCGACGCATCACCTCCCCTGTGCAGCAGTGAGCAACCAACGCATCACCTCCCCTGGAGCAAGGAACCAACACATCACCTTCCCTGAGTGTAAGGAACTGACGCATCACCTTCCCTGCGGCCCTTTTTGTTTGTTTGCGCGACGCATCCAAGGTACTTTGTGTGAAAAGTGTTGCATCTGCAATTTGCTTTCAACTGAACTATTTCTATAATTTGAAAGTCATATTTTTATTACTGTATTGTGGATTTTTGTCATTTGGTCTTGTTTTGGTTTAGATAAAGATTACTTATTTTTCTAAACTGGTGTGGTGTCCATTTGTAGTGTTTTCACTGTATTACTGTATGTGTTCACAAATGCTTTACACACTGCCTCTGAGATAAGCCTGTCTGCTCGTGCCAAGCTACCAAAGGGGTGAGATGGGGTTATTTTAGAAGTGTATCTCCCTTACCCTGACTAGAAGCAAGGGTCCCTATTTGGACAATGTACCTACCTCTGCCAACTAGAGACCCCCATTTCTAACAACAACCTAAACAATGAAAGACAAATGATAATATTTTCTACAGCAGATAACTTGCTGAAAATAGGCCATTACCAAACCTGGATGATGAATGGGACCTTCAAAATGTGTCTCAATCCGTTCACTCAGATATACACCATACATGGTGAATATCAAAACACAAATATCTCTTTTATATATGCCGTCCTACAAAGTTAACATAGTAGCACTCACGACAAACTCTTAAACCACATTAAACATAAAACAAAAAACTACTACCCACAAAACGTAAGCCTGCCAGGAAACCGACATTCTCTATTGTTTTTTTGTTGCTCTTTAGGCCACAATATGCTTGGCGGGACGGCTGTGGTCCTGCCAAGCATATTACGAGTTTCTTCTTTGCCACGGTTTTCATGGCGGTTCCTCCTCTATGAAAACCGTGGCAAAGAGGAAACTAAGGAGACCCTAATGGGCCCCCTTGTGCATCAGGGCCATGAGGTGCATGCAGGGGGGCACAACATGTGCCCCTCTGTGTGCATGCACCCCAGTACCTGCACAGCATGGACGGCACCAGTCCATGCTGTGCAGGTACTGTCTTTGACGTAACCATTGTGGTGCCTATTTCATAGGCAATGCCAAAGGAACTGCCTGCCATATTATGCCTTGTAAAGTCACTGGTGGGTGGTTCGCACATGGGTTTGATGGTGCGGCAGCAGGGTGGATCTTGTGCCACACCGCCAATCTCCTAATCAGGCCATAAGTGTGGACTATGCTACAAACAGTCAATTTGCCTATGAAATAAAAAAAAATGATAGCACTAGCCTATGTCCCTACCACTGAGGTATGGAAAGCCTTTTCTACCAACAAAATGAACACAAAGTGAGCCCCTATGGATTGTTTCAAAGATAATTGACTACATCGCTCTGGACAAAGACGCCAACCCAAATTCCAAATACCATGGTGGAATGTCTGTGACAGCACCTTGGCACATGAAGCCAAAACAAACAACGTAGTGGAAGGATGGCACAATGCCTTCCAATCCACACTAAGCAGAACCAAATCTACACTCTATAAATTTATAGAAGCAGTACAAAAGAGCAACGACGAATGGAGCAATCTGTAACCCAAATTGCACCTAGACCGACCAAACAAACTAAAAGAATGTACGACATGCTACAATTTAAAGTAAAACTCTTTATAAACAACAAACGGGTAGATTACTTAGCAATAATAGCCAAAAGCATATTACAAAATAAATACTAGCCTACAAAAACTCGCAAAACATTCGAAACATTAAATAAAATTCCAATCTTAAATCAGACTGATATAATAAAATAATACGTAAATTATATATATAAAAATATAAACCTCACCTACCAAAAAGTTCAACTCAGTCCATTATGTAATATAATTACAATACATAAAATGTGCAATTCAAAATAACAATCACATAATACGTACAAACATAATACAATGTAACATTGCCCACCCAAAACAAATACATTAAATATGATATACTGTTCTGTAGCTGCAGATCATCCTCTGCATCCATGTAGTCAAAAGGTTTAATCCATCAAAAATGGGAAAAATGTATTCCAAAAAGCCTCTAAAAATATGTAAAAAGGAAACCAATCCAATAGAGATCCATCAAAACAATCCAAAGTATCTAGGAACCATAAAAGCAAAATGAAAAACAGAAAAAAGAAACGCTCCTGGAAACAAGAAAAAAAGGAACTCAAAATAAAAAATATTGGTTTATTATAAACCAAGAGACATTCCCTTTAAAAATTAAATGATAAATCCAAAGGACATGTTCTTAGAGAACCATCTGTAAAGCAAAACAGAAAAACCATCCACAAAAAAATATTACATTCCCAAAAGTTCATAGACATTACACTTAATCATCAAAAAGCAAGTAACATAACACAATATCGCATAACATATTGAAACATTAAAAAAATACTGTACGAAAATGTAAACCAACCCACTAGTAAAAAACATGACTATTAATACAACTAAATTTACAAACAACCCACAAGCAACACTATAGCTAACCTCTTGACCTCCCACTTACATCCCCCACCCTCAAAACCCCACAAAAAACCTTTAAAAAGGAATTACATGTTTCGACTAACAGCAGCATCTTACTGTGACCTGGATTCCAGAAAGAAGACTAAAAATAAGACAACTAGACTACAAAATAGAACGTAGCAGTAAAAAAAAATAGCGCCTAAATGAAACTAAAAAAGACTATCTCCCCATAGAAACGAATGTGACAATAATGTTAAAAATGATGAATAAATGTTTTCAAAAATGTAAAAAATTATTAAACATGTTAAACATGGCAATAAATGTTGTTAAAATGCAAAACAATTGTAAAGTATAAATTATATAATAGTTACAAATATACAATTATTTAATATATACTGTAAAATGTAGGTTAAAATGATGTTAAGAAAAATGTATATGAAACAATTTAATAAAAAGTTAAACAATAAAAAATAAAATCTGGAAAATGTATACCATACAGTACTATTTAAATATGATTTACATTGTTTATTTAATAATAAAAATGTATTGAAATGTGTTTCCTATATTTATGTGTATATATATATGTACATATATATACATATATATATACATATATATACATATATCTTTTAACTAAAAACATATGTTTAAATATTTAGAAATATACATCAAATAAACTGGAAAAATAAATAAATATGGCAAATTGTGTTACATAATTCTATTCTATGAACACCTGTAATTAATAGTGCTATTTATTACAAACTTACAACTAACTACTTACATTATCTTTCAAAATACCAACACTACTGATTAAAAGTCATCAACTACTCCTACTACATAGAAATACAATTTAACAACAGAATTTCATACTAAAATGGTAAAATTAAATATTCACATTCCAATGTAAACCGTTTTGAAGGAAGTGTTGGATACTAAACAAGAGACATTTACTATTGCTGCTCCTACCTAAACCAATTTGAGGAAGGTGAGAGACACTAAAGGAGTGACATTTGCTATTCCCACTCCAATCTAAACCAAATTAGGGAAGGCATCGGACAATAAAGAGTTGACATTTACTAGCGCCACTCCAATATAAACCAATTTGGCGAAGGCGTTGGATGCTAATGGGGTGAAATTTACTATTGCCACTCCAATGTAAACCATTTAGAGGAAGGCGTTGGACACTAAAGGGGTTACATTTACTATTCCCACTCTAATCTAAACCACTTTGTATTTACTATTCGCACTCCAATCTAAACCAAATTGAGGAAGGTGTTGGATGCTAAAGGTATGACATTTACTATTCCAACTCCAATCTAAGCCAATTTGGGGATGGCGTTGGACTCTAAAGGGGTGACATTTACTATTTCCACTCAAATCTAAATCAATTTTGGGAAGGTGTTGGGCACTAAAGGGGTGGCATTTACTATTCCCACTACAATCTAAACCAATTTGGGGAAGGTGTTGTACACTAAAGGGGTGACAGTTACTAGTCCCACACCAATCTAAACCAATGTGGGGAAGGTGTTGGACACTAAAGGGGTGACATTTACTATTTCCACTACACTCTAAACCATTTTAGCATGATGTTGGTCGCTAAAAGAAATTATGTACACAATCAATACTCCACACTCACATTTAATTTTTGATGCACAAACTAAAATACAAATTATATAACCCAACAAAAAACATGTATATTTAAAATTAAAATGTAACATGTCACTATTGATATTCAATGTATATGTATTAATATTCATTAATACTCCTAAACTTTGAAACATAATATAACACATTAATAACCCAAAATTGGAAATTCTAACATTTAAAAAAAACGTATGAAACTAATTTTCAAATTATATATAAAAATTATTTTAATTTTGTTCAAATTATTAAATGTTAAAATTCATATTACAAACAACAGAAATTATTCCAATAATAAAGATAATAAAAATGTTATTATGAAATATAAAACAACATCTTAATTCATACATCATAAATAATACATATTTATTCTATTTCCATAATTTAAATATACATTTTAAAAAATTGTTAAATAAATGTAAAGATAAATGTAAAAACAAATGTTCCAACAATTTATTTACAATGACATTACAATTTTCAATAATTAAAAACAATCCATAAAAATATTTTACAATTAAAAAGAAAAAAAGCATTAAAACAAATATTAAACTACATTTTTTGACTAAAACGAAATAAATAAAGAATTCCACATTAGATAGAAAATGTGATGATTTTTAATTTTTACCAACATTTAATGATGTTAATATTTGAAATAGTTTTTTTTAATGTCATATAATTTAACAAAACATTTGGGCCCTCATTATGATGTTGGGCGGATTTGAGTCCGCCCGACACCGTTGCGTGGAAGGAACCGCCCGACCATAGGTCGGCGTTTCCGGCGCCCTAATTTGGATGCGACTGCACATAGGGCCTGATTACGATGTCGGTTGGAAACAAAACTGCCAGACCCCTTGTCGGATTCGGTTCCGACTGACTCATGGTCGGCGGTTCCGCCCGACCGATTATGATGCTTCAAAACTCCGTTCGGAAGGACTCCCATTGACTTCAATGGGAGGCTGTGTTCCAACCGACAACACAGGCTCCTATGGGGAAACTGGGTGTTTACGGAAACCCTTTCAACCTGTCGTGGGCACCCCATGGTGCTTGCCACACTGTGCATGGTTTTACAGGGGGGTCCCTTGGGTACCCCTTCGACCCCAAACCAGAAGACTCAGGATGAAGGGGGACCTGCTTGGGGCCCCCAAAGTCAGTTTCTGACAACCTTTTTCGTGTCAGACAGACCAAGTCGGAAAGGCTGTTGGAATCCGACATCGTAATCGGTCAGTTGGAAACGCTGACCATTGAGCTGTATGAATTGGCTTCGACAGACTCGGATTCTCCGAATGCAAGCCGGAACTGATTCGAAATGACCGAACGGTTCCCCTTCCGACCGCAAGCAACATAATCGGTCGGTCGGAAATGTTTCCGACTAAGGGGTCGATTCCGATTCGGGCCGGAAAAAGCACCGACCGACTCGGATCCGGAAAAAATACCGACCGACACGTACCAGTGGCGCCCGACACGCCAAGTACGATGCAAGCCGCGATAAATCCGACCGACACGTCAGGAAACCAAGCCGACCGACCGAGCCGCTCGGAAAATAGCAATCCGGCCGGAAAAACACGCGAATCCAACCGACCGACACGCACCCGGAACAAATCCGACCGAATCGTACCCGCCAACTCCAACCTGCAAAGTACGATGCAAGGCGCGAAAACACGACCGAGTCGGACGGAGGACAAGCCGTACGACCGACACGCATACAAAACCGAGCCGAAGCAACACAATACACCGCGACCGACGCGTACGCAGCATACAAAACTGCACAAACACAGCGTGAACGAAACGGAAAACACCGTACGAGACCAATGCAGGGTCCGACTCGGTCACAAGAACGTTTCCAACATACACAAACAGCACAAAGGAAAAATCAACCAAAAAAAGGCCAAACAAGCAATTACCAAGCCAATAAATACTGGGGGGGTGGGGACAGAGAACAAAGACACACCAACAACTCCACCTATATAAAGGACACAAATCACTACCATGAGCCTTTGCAAATGCCATTCCACTGCCAGCACCCAAGAGAAAGCAACCACACACCCACAGCTCATCCCTCACACAAGCCACACACCAGCAGCACACCAACAAATACCTACCTCACATACACCCAGCACAACACACACCCACACACCCTCACCTGCACACCAACACACACATCACCCACTATCACCACCCATCACCATGCCCCCCAAGAAGAATCCCAAGTTCCTAGATAGTGAATTGGAAGTCATGGTAGACGAGATCCTCAGGGTGGAGCCACAGCTGTTTGGCACTCTGGTCCAACAGACCCCCATGTCGCAGAAAACCAAGATGTGGGAGAGGATCATCAACAGGGTGAACGCCCAATCACCATGTCGGCGCACAAAGACCGACATCCAGAACAGGTGGTATGACGTGCGCAGGAGGGTCCGGGAGCTGCTCAAGAAAGACTACCACCTGAGCCAATACACCGGCAGTGGCCCTCCTGCCAAGCCAGTATACCTCAGGCCCTGGGAGGAGAAGGTGCGGGCCATCCTTCCGCCAGTGAGCGTATATGGACTAGAGGACATCCCAGAGCCTGGTGAGTACACAACAAATGTACACAATAAACTGCCACAAAACACACACATCACTGTCAAGGGGAGAGTCAAACCATGCACTCATAGCAATTACACAGCAACTAGAACAGAATCATCCCAAAATGTGTATGTCAGTCAGATAAACACAACACATGCCATCAAAAAAGTCACATCCAACTGTGCCAACACATGTACAAACACAACCACAACTACAGCTAGGCAGTGGCACAAATAGAACTAACACACACATCCACACATGTAGCCACCACAACAACACCAACACACAGTGAAGACCACTCAAAGGAAGGAATTCTGTGTATGCTGGCCAAGTCAGTGTAGCCAATAGCATCATGGGAGTCGCAGTCACACATATTGCCCCCCCCACAACTGTCCCATCAACACCACCCTGAACCATGCTCACATCACAGGGAGTGGAGAAGGACTCACAAGATGGCTGACACTGGCTACTGCTGTGGGGAGCACAAGGCCCTGCTGCCAACTGTGCACCAACAAACAGCAGGACACCACTGACTGACATCCTGAGAGACAACTTACACTCCCTGCAATGCAAGCACGTTCCATGGTGGGATATCTGGCTGGCTGGCTGGGTGGGAAGGGGGACTTGCAGCACTGACCATAGTCACCAGCACCTCCCCTCACACCCCCCCCCAACACAAACTCCACAGTACCCACCTGGTAGAATGCAATGCCCTCCATCCTAACACAAGATCCCACAAAGCACCACCACCCTGGGTTATGTTGTGTGAAGCACAGGGACACTCTTGGGACTCTTAGCCAAACAACTGCCAGGACAACACTCCCAGCCATCCTGTCAGCACAGCCAGCCCACCCCACAGGGAAGCAGAGTCAAAAGGAAGGAAGCATGGGCATGCTGGGAAGGGGGGTGGAGGCAATAGCATGATGGGAGTCGTAGTCACAGACATTGCTCAGCCTCACAACTGGCCCATCAACACCACCCTGAACCATGCTCACATCACAGGGAGTGGAGAAGGACTCACAAGATGGCTGACACTGGCTACTGCTGTGGGGAGCACAAGGCCCTGCTGCCAACTGTGCACCAACAAACAGCAGGACACCACTGACTGACATCCTGAGAGACAACTTACACTCCCTGCAATGCAAGCACGTTCCATGGTGGGATATCCGGCTGGCTGGGTGGGAAGGGGGACTTGCAGCACTGACCATAGTCACCAGCACCTCCCCTCACACCCCCCCCCCCAACACAAACTCCACAGTACCCACCTGGTAGAATGCAATGCCCTCCATCCTAACACAAGATCCCACAAAGCACCACCACCCTGGGTTATGTTGTGTGAAGCACAGGGACACTCTTGGGACTCTTAGCCAAACAACTGCCAGGACAACACTCCCAGCCATCCTGTCAGCACAGCCAGCCCACCCCACAGGGAAGCAGAGTCAAAAGGAAGGAAGCATGGGCATGCTGGGAAGGGGGTGGAGGCAATAGCATGATGGGAGTGGTAGTCACAGACATTGCTCAGCCTCACAACTGTCCCATCAACACCACCCTGAACCATGCTCACATCACAGGGAGTGGAGAAGGACTCACAAGATGGCTGACACTGGCTACTGCTGTGGGGAGCACAAGGCCCTGCTGCCAACTGTGCACCAACAAACAGCAGGACACCTCTGACTGACATCCTGAGAGACAACTTACACTCCCTGCAATGCAAGCACGTTCCATGGTGGGATAACTGACTGGGTGGGTGGGTGGGTGGGAAGGAGGTCTGGCTGTCAACCAAACACAATCAATGCAGACCATGTTCACACCCCAGAGAATACATAGAAATGCCCAAATAATGCAGGACAATGTGCCACACCAATATCAACCCCTGACTGTGACGACTTAGGACAATACAATGTACAGGCCCGCACCCCGAGGCACAGTCACAACTGTCAGGTGTGTCAACCACTGATGCCTGCAGAAACATGACATACATTGTTTGTGTCTCCCAAAAACAGGTGATGATAGGGACACAGCAGCAGACGCTGAGGAGTCCCAGTCCCAGGCTCAAGAGGATGCCGAGCTCACTGGCGTCGTACAGCCTCTGTCCTCCTCGGACGATGAAGAACAACCTGGCACATCCGGTGCAAGTCAACATGCTGCACCAGCAGGACCACCAGCTGCAGCACCAGCAGGTCCACCAGCTGCACCCCCTGCACCCACCCCTCCAACGACTGTCACCACGAATACCATCCCTGCCGACATGGACAGAATAAGGAACAACACCAGCGCAGTGACCCTGGACCAACCTGGGGCCATGGACACCACCACCACCACCAACCCCCGAGGTGGACCAGGGTTATCTGTGCGTGCAACTGCACACACTGCACATGTCAGCAGGGGTGGTGGGAGGGGTGGGAGACAGAGGTCGCTGCTTGCAGACGTTGCTGGTGTGCATGAAGACCCACAACTGGTACGCATAGCTGATGCGTACCAGTCCAGCACCGGAGAGCTCAGCCAGGTAGTGGGGCTCCTCAGAGACATCAAACAGCAGCAGGCTGCCCATCATGCCCGCTTGGACTCCCACATGTCCCATGTGGAGTCACACATGTCACGTGTGGACTCCCACATGTCACGTGTGGACTCCCACATGACCCGCGTGGAGTCCAAGTGGGATGTACTACATGAGATGACGGCGGTGCACAGGGACATTTTACAATGCCTCCGCCAGATGAACAGCAACCAGTCCACACCTCCCTGTGTGCCAACAACATCTGGTACCGAACAAACTGCAACTGCCACAGGGAGGGAGGAGGACTCTGGCGGAGAGTCCCCTGCACCGCAGCAGCCTGCACTTGAGGGCCCCCCCCCCAAGAAGAGGGGTCGTCCGAGGAGGGGAAAGTGAGAGGCTGATGGCCAAGCGCAACTCCCAGGAAGCCTGAACCTGTTCTGGATTTTCGCCTTTGTGCACAGACTGTTCACCCTGTTGATGGCAACACTACTCCCACACATTGCATGGGGAGTACAAGTTGGAACAATGTGTCAGACAACTGTGGCCCCGATACTGGGGATCCTGTCTACCTGGACTTTCTATTCATCTAGGAACTTGGGATTGCAAGATTCATGTACAGCACAATCCATCCTATGCACTATTATCACAGATGTATCACAATAAACACAATAATACACCATACTTGCCTCTGTCGTGATTCCAACGTGGGTGCTGTTATGGGGATGATGAACAACAAAATTACACTGTGTATGCGAACTGCAACAGCAAGGACAACACAGGCATGTGAGTACAGGCAACGTGACACATATGAGGGAGACACACCACCAGGGCTACACAACACATACACACCTAGGCCATCTGACTCATTGCCTACACTGATGTTGCCAGGGAAGACGGTGCAATGCACAGACACCACACCCATTCCCAGTTGTAGTCAAGTAGCCCACAGGTGCAGTAAGCAAATGGCAGTCAAATGTGTGACCACAGACAACGCACATCACTAAGTGAAGCACAGGTTTATTACACAGTAGCAACATGCCGTAACCACTACAGATGCAAGGTAACCCCACCTGGTAGCGGGCACACAGTCAACAACTGTAGACAGAAGGAAGTCCATGGGTGTGGCGCACATCACCTGTAGGGACACAACAGCTACCAGCCTGGATGTGCAATCACGTTGTCGGTGGACACAGTTGACCAAACGAATCTGAAAGTACCCTGTGAAGGACAGAAATGACACACAGTCAAAAGCAATGGAGTACAGGACAGAACAGCAAAACTCATGCACAATACATGTTACAAGATACCCACCCAGAACCAAGTTAGCATGTGAACACTGTTGGGGAGTACAGCCCACCTGTAAGCACACATCGCAACACACATCCAGTCAAGTAGCCCATGGACACACTCCAACAGCACCAGAGCACCACCCACACATCATGCCAACTCACATCATTGACATGACACCTCAGGATACTCACATTCAGCTAAAGAAGTTGGTGATGAGCTGTGTGCGGACATCACCATCACCATCATCATCATCATCGTCACTGGCATCGTGTTCCAGGCCAGGATCCTCCACAGGTGGCGGATGTTGGTCATCGTCATCCTGGATGAGAGGCAACTCCTTCCGCACTGCCAGGTTGTGGAGCATGCAGCAGACGATGATAATCTTGCACACTTTCGCAGGGGCATATGGGAGGGACCCTCCGGTCTTGTCCAGGCAGCGGAAGCGGCTCTTCAGGAGACCAAAGGTCCGCTCAATCACTCTCCTGGTCCGACCATGTGCCTCATTGTAGCGCATCTGGGCAGGTGTCACAGGGTTCCTGAGGGGTGTCAGCAACCACGGCATGTTGGGGTATCCCGAGTCACCTACGGACAGACAAGTGCACATCAGCTGACTTGGAAAAGTGGGCGGAATACTACAGATCAGATCACACACAATGGCACAAAGTCAGTACACACCGACAAGCCAGGCACGCTGGTTCTGCATCTGTGCCATCAACCTGGGGATGCGACTACTCCTCATCACAAAGGCATCGTGTGCTGAACCAGGGAAACGGGCACACACGTGTGTGATGGTCATGTCTGCAAGACACACCACCAGTGCATTGACCGAGTGGTAGTGCTTGCGGTTCCTGTAGGCCTGCTCCTGGGCCTGTGGTGGTACCAAAGCCACATGTGTCCCATCAATGGAGCCAATGACATGCGGCATCCTCCCCAGGGCATAAAAGTCACTCTTCACGTCAGTGAGTCGTCGCAGTCTAGGGAAATAGATGTACCGGTTCAGGAAGAGCAACATTGCCGCCAAGAAATCGCGGAGCACACGGCTGAACATGGTCTGTGACATCCCACCAGCAGACGCCACAGTATGTTGGAAGGTACCGGTGGCAAAGAAGTGTAGGGCTGCCATCACCTTCACCTTGGGGGTCAGCGCTGTAGGATACGGCCGGCCAGGCTGCAAATGTGGGGACAACTGCACTGCCAAATCCTCAATCAGCTGCCTGGTGAAGCGGTACCGTCGGATGCTGTCCCGTTCCACCATCGTTGCCAGGTCTGGGAATGGCCGATGGACAGCAGGAGCCCTGCAGTGCAGAGGAGAAGTAAGCAAGATCGTCAGTCACCCCACATATGCGGCATTGAACACACTCAAGATCCCAACATACATCATCATGAGGCACAACTACATGAAGTGTGCAGTACCGGAACGACATGTATGGTACATACATGGCCAACATCTGTCAACACGGTCCTACAGGTGGCATCAATTTGTCCCAGGTTGGCCCATTGGATATCATGATGCTGTGTCACAGTCACCCCCCCAGTGACATGTGAGGACAGATGTGCCCCAGGCACCACAGCTCAACGACAGGCACATTCCCAGGGACCCTGTAATGCCACATGGACACTGGCATCACCTGGAGTATCATGTGTACACCACAACAAAACAAACATGACCCCCACAGGTAGTGGCCACACTTGCCATGGCAGGAGAGCCATGGACGTCTGTGACACACACGCACAACATCAGAGTCCATGCACACACAACGTGGATGTGGAGACTGTCTCCCATTGTGCACATGAAATCAGAGACATTGTAAACACTACATGCACAAAGACTGTGGAGGGCCATCACTATTGTGCCACTGGGACACCCTGGCTCAAACATACCGTCCCACATGGGACTCACGGGGTATGTGACATGACATACACAAACACCACTGTGAAATGTGACCATGGCACATGCACAGATATGAACAGTTGCACATCACAGTGGTCACGTACACGTAACACCCAGGATCCTGTCCCCATTAACACGTGCACAGCCTGGGGGTGGCTGCCCACAGGTGACACCCACAGGACAATATGTACACCAACATACACACAATAGGAAATGCAGCCTTACATGCCTTATGATAAGGTTTGGACAGGCTGTCGTGATGTAGGTGTGCCCCTCACTCCCTGGGAGCTATCTGTGGCTGGCATATGTCCATCTGAGACAGGCATGCTGACATATGCCAGTCACATGTACAGTGATGCGTTGAACAGCAATGGACCGATCGGTGCCTCCGGCCGGCCCATTGCTTTCAATGTGTGCGGGTACGCGTTGTACCCCTGTGCGCGTTGTACTGCAATGGACCGATCGGTGCCTCCGGCCGGCCCATTGCATTCAATGTGTGCGGGTACGCGTTGTACCCCTGTGCGCGTTGTACTGCAATGGACCGATCGGTGCCTCCGGCCGGCCCATTGCATTCAATGTGTGCGGGTACGCGTTGTACCCCTGTGCGCGTTGTACTGCAATGGACCGATCGGTGCCTCCGGCCGGCCCATTGCATTCAATGTGTGCGGGTACGCGTTGTACCCCTGTGCGCGTTGTACTGCAATGGACCGATCGGTGCCTCCGGCCGGCCCATTGCATTCAATGTGTGCGGGTACGCGTTGTACCCCTGTGCGCGTTGTACCTCAATGGACCGATCGGTGCGCACCCATTGACAATGGGCTTGCCTGGCAACGGACGCGTTTTCGAATATTCGAACGAGTCGGTTGCTGGAAAATCAGTTGGTCACCCACAACAATGTTGCAAAATCATGTATGTCATGAAGTTGAAATTTTGAAGGATGCTGTGGGCGTGTTTTGGTGCTGCTATTCCATGGATTGGCCAGATTCAGAAGATGCAAACGACTTGGACCTATCACTTTGGACACAAGGGACAGTATCTGCCTCTCCAGCACATATATATTGCTGCATGTTCCCCTGAGAGCCCACTTGCCTGCACTACATGCTCCAGGACGACATCTGCCACTGCACTGCTGCTGTCTCTGCCCCTCTGGACCCTGCAATGGCACGTACTGTGGAGAGAGCCCCAGCCTTCAGCCTTGAAGAGAACCAGGCCCTGCTGGACAGCCTACTTCCACAGTACAGCAAGCTGTATGGGACACCAGGGGAGCAGGTGAGTGTTCTGTGCACTGCCTTTCTGAATGTGCATTTTGTCTGACTAGCAAGGCTGAGAGTCAGCACACCACTGGCTAGCAGGCTCACTGAGTAGTTGTCACCCCCCATAGTGTGTAGTGACTTGCACTGGACAGGTATGGTGCAGTGACAGTGCTTCTGAACAGGGTTTTACTCCCCATGCTATGATACCATGTAGTGACTTCTGGAAAACTGTCCATGGGCAGCCGTGCACTGCCTGGGTACACCATGTGCCCCTGTGATTGCGACATGTATATGCAACTGTGTCATGCACGGATATGTTGCATGTGTAGTAATGGCCTTATCACTTTGTCATCCTGACAGGCTTCTGCCCATCGGAAGCATGAGATCTGGAAGGACATCGTCCGGGCTGTCCGGTCCGTGGGGGTCTACAAGCGCCGGATCCGCAACTGCCAAAAGAGGTGGCAGGACCTTCGGGGCTGGACCCGGAGGATTGCACGGGTCCAGCTGAAGCTGTCGCCTCCTCGCAGGAGGGGCGGAACACGGACCCTGACCCCCCACATGCTCAGGATCCTGGCGGTGGTCTTTCCAGACCTGGATGGGCAGCTGAAGGCCAGAGAGCAGCAAGGAGGGGGTGAGTCAAAGACTGCACTGTGTACTCTGTCTAACATGTTATGTGCCCTCCTCGGGCCAGGTTGAACTGCCACAGTACAGCAGTCATGTTGTCCAGGAGCCATGTCCCTCTATTGTGCACTGCCCACTCCTCATCTGATACCCAGGTGTGGCCCTTACATGCAGGGAATTCTGTCACTTAGGACTGTGTCCTTGCAGTTTGCTTGACTCAAGGTGGGAGACAGCATCTGTTTCCCTGACTCTGTGGTGGGCATCATGGGTGGGTCCATTGCTTACACAATGCCTGTATTCTGACATGTATTCAGCGTGTTACTTTGATCTGTGGTCCAATTGCTGAGCTGATCCACCACATGTGGCTGGGGTACCTGGCACACACCCATGCTGCGGGTGGGAACAATGTTTGGGCCCCAGGAGTATGTATATGACGTGTGTCACACATACTTAGCCAGCTGCCTACAGTCCAGGGCTCATCCCTCATTCATGTGGGGCTGGACAGTCATGCCTACTCCAGGCCATACAATACACTCTGTACTCCCACTCCCGTGTATCAGAGGACACATTGTGCACAGTGATTTGACCCCTCAGGTGTCTGCCTCTGTGTCAGTGTGCTGTGGATTAGTCGCCAGGACTGCTGTGGAGTTTCTTGGTAGGGGCTCAGCATGCCACTGGAGATGTGACCATAGGAGACGATACTTGTGTGACACATAGGTGTCTGATCAGCTGCCCATGCAGACTGGGGCATGTAAATGTGAAGTTCAGGCAGCTGTTCCCCATGCACAGCAGAGTGTGAGGGGCTCAGGTTCAGAGGGTAGTGTCACAGGTCTCCCATATGTCCAATAGGTATGACCTGGACAGATGAGGGTTAAGAGGATGTGTTGTGGGGGGATGTACATGTGCACTTGTGCAGCTCCAGGACTTGCATTCCCCATGACCTACTATTGTGACACAGTGCAGAGTGTTGTTGTCTGGCTGCAAAGTCATACATCACTGAGACAGTGATGTATGACTTTGCAGTCATGCCTCCGCCATGGCATGTGTCTACTGATTGGTGATCCTGCAGGGGAGTGACATGTGCTACATGCACACCATAGTGGCGCTGGCTATCAGGACATGGGTGCATCATGGTGTCTGTCGCTGGTATGCATCACATGCATTTCCTATTTGACTCTGGGCATCCCTTACATCCGTAAACCTGTACTGACTCAGTGGCAAGAGCTGTGATGTGTCCACACCGTGTCCTCTGCACTGTCCAACTACTGTGTACTTGGTGCATGTGTCAACACTGGGGTGTTGCAATCCAACAGACACCAGACAGATGGGTGCAAGGCCATGTGGGATGTGAGTGCCATGCTTGGCATCAGACTGACAATTGACTTCTCCTGTTCAATTAGGGCACTTTTAGCAATGTACAACTAATGATGCCAGGGCTTGCTCTGTAATGTGCTGTGCTCACAGTGGTGTGTGCGTTTGGTGCAGGTGACTGATGTCTGTCTGTTTCCCCATTGTTTGCAGATACATCCACGGCCACGGAAGGGGACAGCTCCACGGACCAGGAGGAGCCGGAGAGCCAGACTGGGTCAGCAGCCGAGGAGTGGTCGGAGGGACCCAGTGGCACGGAGGGCGAGGGGAGCCACACCGAGGAGTCCTCAGCAGCATCCACCTCAGCTGAGGACCAGAGCAACTCGGAGGATGACTCCCTTGTGGAGGCGGGTGTCAGCAGCCACCACACCCCAGCTAGTGTTGCTGTCCCCGCCACCACCAGCACCACCACCGCCCTCCCATCGGCTCCCATTCCCCAGGTCCGTGGAGGCTCCCATGTCCGGGAGCGTGTCTCCTTTGGGCCAGGCACCGCACCCCTGCCCCTGTGTCCCCTGCTGCCCTGAGTGAGGAGTCTGTGTACCTCCTTCGCCAGCTCCATGTAGGGCAGACAGCCATGCTGAGTGTCCTCCATGCGCACACCGCGCTGTTGACTCAGCTGGTGTCGTTCATGGAGGGCATCTCATCGGGCATGTCTGACCTACAGAGGGGCAATAGGTCCATGGACTCCTCCCTGACGGCAGCAGTGTCCCTCCTCAAACGGTCCCTCACCCCTCCTGCCTCTGCTCCATCCACACTCCCCAGCACCTTACCCATCCCAGGCACACACACACTGGCACAGGCACACACCAGCACACACACATCCAGCACACTGACACACACGCCAATGACAAAACGCACACGCACGCACATTCAGGGGACTGAAGCCAGACTCACAGGGGATGGGGCCCTGGAACACACACACGCATCCACATGCACTGCGCAGTCCTCAGTTCCCTCTCCCTCCAAAGCACCCTCCCTTGCCTCACCTGCAACCCCAAAGTCACAGCAGCTCTTCCTCTGTGACCTCGGCCTCTTCCCCACCGATGAAGCTGCTCCAGCATCCCGGGGGAAGAGGAAGCCCACCCACACGGAGCAGAGTGCCCCTCGCCCCCGGACACCCTCCCCCAGGCGCAGACGGACTGAGGCCCCCACCCGCAAGTCCCCCCGGAGTGCTAAGAGCAAGACCCCGCCACCACCCTGCAGCTCAGGCACAAGGTCTCCGTCCTCCATCCCTCAGGCCCCCACTGCACAGGTGCCCCCACCACACCCTGCCCCAGGTTCCCCCACCCACAGATATACCATCCCCAAGATGCTCCGGCCTTCTCCCCCTGCCACTTGCTCTCCCAGCACCACACCCCCCGCTGCGCTTGTCTGTGCCACTGATGTGGTGAGGGTGTCCCCCCCTCTGTCCAACCCACCTTGCCTGTTCCCCATTCTCCTCCCCTGGAGGTAGGCACTGCAGTGGAGTCCACTACCGCCCTGTCTGACTTGGGCACTGCAGTGGCGGACCTGTCCACCCCATCTGCAGGGTCCACTGCAGTTGTGCCGGCACCCACGACATCTGTGTCATGCCCCCCAGTTGTGCCGGCACACACCATGTCAGACACCTCCACTGCAGTTGTCAGTGGCTCTCCTGCACCCACCACCCCTTCCCTGACTCCCCCTGGTGAGCCCTGATCCTGTCCCTGCGGTGCCTGGCCTGCCCCCCGGTTGCCCCTCCTAGTGGATTGTCCCTGGTATTGTGCAGGCATGCGTAGGGTGACATCTGCCAGTGTCACCCTGTTTGAACTTTGACAATGGACTGGCCATTGGCCTTTGCTCTTTTTTCAGGACTTCGTTTGGCCTCAACACATATGCTGAATAAAGCAACTTTCTTTTCTCTAGTGCTCATGCTTCAGATGTACATGTTGTTGGTGCAGCTAACCATGCCCTTGCTGCAGTGATGGTGATATCTGGTCTCATGATTATGAAGTGTTACTGTGCAGGAACCCATGTGGTCCAGGGGGAATGTGTCCTATCATGTGGTGTATCCATGTCATCAATAGCAGCATCTGAGGGTGTCATGTGTTCAGTATTTGGCAATGGGTTTCCTACTTACATTGGCAATTTCATATCTGTGGCTTCCACCCCTGCACATCTGTTGTGCCTGCCATCGTTGCATTTGTCTACTTCCCTGACCGTGTTGCCATCTCCAGTGGACATGCAGGTTTGGGCATCAATGGGGAGGGACTCATCCGTGTAGTCAGTGCAACATTGCTATACAAGTGTGTTGGATCTGTGCTGATGATTCCGTTGGCACATCCATGACCAGGCTGATGTGATGGGAGCCCTCATTTGGTGCTAATTGTTGATTGTGTGACCAAGTGCTCAGCTGACATGATGGGGCCCTACTGAGGCAACATATGGCACAGCTTTCCTCACACAGGAGTGGAGTCCCCTCATGGCAGTGTGTACACGTGTGACATTGCCTGCGCCCAAGGTGTGTGTTGTATGTGCATGTCTGTGTGTTCACTTCCATTCATCTGCGCATGCTGTGATCCCTAGTGTTGTACCTGTTTGTGATGCTTGCTGACTTGAGCTATGTTCCCCCAAAGTCTTCTCCCTGTGTTCTCTGTGATGTGGGTGCATGGCACATTACTGGTCATCAGGGTGTCACCCATAGGTGTGTTTGCTGTCAGGGCAGAGTTTGTGTGCTGACGCAGATGGGTCACAGTCAGGTTTCCCTTTGGCACTTGTTGTTTGCCCCTGTCATGTGATTTCCAGTTTGTGTTATCTTTCAGTGATTGTGACACGTTGTGTGTGTGACTGCTGGCACTCCTTAGGGTCCGGGCTGCAATGTTGGTTGTTGTCTATGTGTGTTCTTTGTGGGTGACCTTGGCTTCTTCATTGGTGTGTGACTGTGGCTGGGATCCCATTGGTCGGTGTGGTATTGCCGTCATGTCCATGTACAGAGTAGTGTGCAGTGTGTCAGACATTCAGGAGTCTTGTTGAGTGTCCATGTGTGATGTGTTTCTACACCTTGGTTCCCACCCACCACCCTGGAATAGTCATGGGTGCATGTGCAATGTCACCAGTGCATGTGTACTTCACTGCTGCACATTGTTGGAGGTCGAGGGGTGTGGTGTTGAGTGTGTGCAGATGAGAGTTGTTGCCCGGCTAGTCCCCTGCCTCCATGTTGGCCTTGGCTTACTGGCCATGCTGATTGATTTGTGCTTGTGTAGGTGTGATGGTAGTTAGTTGCTCAGGACACCTGACTGTGGTTCACAGTGTGAACGACATTTAGCTTTGTCATCACAGTGGTATTTTTCTTCAGCCCAGGGTCACCACATTGTGGGGGCCCTGGGGGTGGTGCTGTGGTGTGTCTGTGACTTGCTGTGTCAGTTGTTGTTCCTACGTGCCTGTGTGACATGTGTGTTTTGTGCTCCCTCTCACCTGTCAATGCCTGCTTGCCCACATAGGGGATTTGGATCCATGAGTTAGCTTAGTGTGGCAGTGTATGCACATCTGTATGATTGGTATTCAGCTCTCCTCATGTGTTGTGTTGTTGCCTGGGGACACTGGCACCCCCACCCCTCACCTGCTGTGTATGATGACAGTGTTGGTCTGCCTGTTTGTGTTTGTGCATCTGCACCACTGCATTGGCATATCTTGGGTGTGCCATTGGCTGTATGTTGTTTGGTGTGTTTCCCCTGCTGTCCCTGGGACTCCTAGGTCATCGGTCAGCACAGTGATCATGGTTTGTGTGTCCCATTGCTGCCATGGTATGGTATCTGTTCACCTCACATCTGCTGTCTCCACAGGGTATCTGCATTTGTGTGCCCATTGGTGCAAATATGTGGTTCTGCATTCTGATGGTCACTTCTGTCATTGTGTCATTGATGACTGTTGACGGTCTCAGCCCCCATGGGTGTTGTTTGTCTGCACATGGCCAAAGGAATGTTTCATTTGCACTGCAGTATTTGGCTCCCCCAATTTATGTTGCAATGGGACACATACACTACTTTGCCACAGATGAGTTTTTGGTTCTGTGACCAGGAATGATCCATGCAGTTTGGCAGTTGCAGCTCTTTCTTTGTTAACAATTACCTTTTGGTCACTGTGATGATGAGGGTGTAGACCCCATTGCCACAATGGTCAAAATGTGCTTCAGCTATGGACCCCACACTTACCTTTTGGTCACTGTGATGATGGGGGTTTAGACCCCATTGCCACAATGGTCAAAATGTGCTTCAGCTATGGACCCCACACTTACCTTTTGGTCACTGTGATGATGGGGGTTTAGACCCCATTGCCACAATGGTCAAAATGTGCTTCAGCTATGGACCCCACACTTGCCTTTTGGTCACTGTGATGATGGGGGTTTAGACCCCATTGCCACAATGGTCAAAATGTGCTTCAGCTATGGACCCCACACTTGCCTTTTGGTCACTGTGATGATGGGGGTTTAGACCCCATTGCCACAATGGTCAAAATGTGCTTCAGCTATGGACCCCACACTTGCCTTTTGGTCACTGTGATGATGGGGGTTTAGGCCCCATTGCCACAATGGTCATGGGCTGCTTGCATTGTGGGTGCCACACACATATATGTGTGGCACATGTGCTAGGGGGTCACATTGTATGTTCAATGTCATGTTCGGTGTTGTAGGCATTTGACACAGCCTGCTCACACGCTTGTCATGGTGGTGGGGGGATGTCTTAATCTTGCATTCCCTAGGTTGTGGTGTGCTTGTTGTGTCATGCATTGTCCATCCTATGAGTGGGGGTGGTAGTAGTGGTAGGCATCCAGCCCCCTGGCTAAGGGTGGTAGTAGTGGTAGGCTTCCTGCCCCCTGGCTAAGGGTGGTAGTAGTGGTGGGCATCCTGCCCCCCTGGGTGAGGGTGGTAGTAGTGGTAGGCATCCTGCCCCCCTGGCTAAGGGTGGTAGTAGTGGTAGGCATCCAGCCCCCTGGCTAAGGGTGGTAGTAGTGGTGGGCATCCTGCCCCCTGGCTAAGGGTGGTAGTAGTGGTGGGCATCCTGCCCCCCTGGGTGAGGGTGGTAGTAGTGGTGGGCATCCTGCCCCCCTGGCTAAGGGTGGTAGTAGTGGTAGGCATCCAGCCCCCTGGCTAAGGGTGGTAGTAGTGGTGGGCATCCTGCCCCCCTGGGTGAGGGTGGTAGTAGTGGTGGGCATCCTGCCCCCTGGCTAAGGGTGGTAGTAGTGGTGGGCATCCTGCCCCCCTGGGTGAGGGTGGTAGTAGTGGTGGGCATCCTGCCCCCCTGGGTGAGGGTGGTAGTAGTGGTGGGCATCCTGCCCCCTGGCTAAGGGTGGTAGTAGTGGTGGGCATCCTGCCCCCCTGGGTGAGGGTGGTAGTAGTGGTGGGCATCCTGCCCCCCCTGGGTGAGGGTGGTAGTAGTGGTGGGCATCCTGCCCCCTGGCTAAGGGTGGTAGTAGTGGTGGGCATCCTGCCCCCCTGGGTGAGGGTGGTAGTAGTGGTGGGCATCCTGCCCCCCTGGGTGAGGGTGGTAGTAGTGGTGGGCATCCTGCCCCCTGGCTAAGGGTGGTAGTAGTGGTGGGCATCCTGCCCCCCTGGGTGAGGGTGGTAGTAGTGGTGGGCATCCTGCCCCCCTGGGTGAGGGTGGTAGTAGTGGTAGGCATCCTGCCCCCTGGCTAAGGGTGGTAGTAGTGGTAGGCATCCAGCCCCCCTGGCTAAGGGTGGTAGTAGTGGTGGGCATCCTGCCCCCCCTGGGTGAGGGTGGTAGTAGTGGTGGGCATCCTGCCCCCCTGGCTAAGGGTGGTAGTGGTGGTGGGCATTTGGCACCCCCCTGGCTAAGGGTGGTTGTGGTGGTTGGCATCCAGCCCCCCCTGGGTTGGGGTGGTGGCGCGCATTCAGGCCCCTGTGTGCATATGTGGCATTGGTGATGGGCATCCCGCCCCTATGGTGCTGCTGTTGCAAGTATATTCAGATTCCCCGTGTATGTGTGTGATGTGTCGTGTACGTGTTGTATGTGTTTTGTGGTTGGTGTCTGACTTACCTTCTGCGCCGTACGCGTCCGTGCCTGTTCCGGTAGTAGATGTAGAATATTGGTATGATCGGGACGAAGGGATTCATGGTTGGTTCGTGTCGTTCGTCCTTCTCGTTGCTTCGCGTCGTCCTCGTCGCTTGGCTTCGTCCTCGTCGCTTCGCTTCGTCCCCGTCGCTTCGCGTCGTCCTCGTCTGTGCTGTGTTCGTCTCGTAGCCGTGGATCGTGTTGTGGCGCGATTCGGAGCTTATGTGCGCCTCTCCCGGATGCTTTGACGTGCCGTGCGTAGCGACGGGTTCGGCGCGTACGGAAAGCGCATCGTACTTGTCCGGCCGGACGGGGCTGCATTTTCCCTTCCGTGCGACTCGATTCGGCGTTTCCGGATTCGCCTCGGTCGGAGAACAGGACCTGGTTTGGGTGAGTACGGCTCGGCCGGAATTTTTGCTGTTGTGCGCATCGTACTTGCTCGTTCGGTGTGCTGTACGGATCGGTCGGGAAACTGGCTTTCGCATGGCTTTTTTCCCGACCGAATAGTATTGGGTGCGCCTCCGACCGAGATCGGAATCGGCCCCTAAGCCGGGAGGATGGTTCCGACACGGTCTAGGAGAATCCGACTGTCAGTCGGAAGCTTTCTGACCGACATCATACTCAGGCCCATGGTGCAGTTACAAACTTCCATTTTTTATGGGAGCTTTTGCTGCGGGCCAAAACTGCCCGCAGCACAAGCTCCCATTGAAAAATTTAAGTTTGTAAACATTCCTGCACCGTATGGCAGGCACCTCATGGGGATGTTGAGGGGGGCACCATAGGTTCCCCCCAGGCCCATAAACAGAGGGCCAGGGGGGAAGAGGGCCCTGCTAGGGGCCCCCAAAGTTGCTTTCCCACAAACAATCCATATTGGAAAGGCCGACATGGATTGGCTGCCGAAAACTGGCATCGTAATCCCGACGGCGGAGTCGAGTCTGGCTCCGCCGTCATTGAAGGGATTACCTTCCGCTCCTTTTTCGACGGACTCACAGAGCCCATCAAAATTCCGACCACCGTAATCAAAATACAGTGGTCGGAGGGAAAACTAAGGATGTTGGGAGGAGAGCCACCGACCGCTGATCCCGACATCCAAATCCAGCTCTTAATACAATTGTGAAATTTTATTTAGAAAACGTAATAATGTTGAAAAATATTTTTATAAATGTAACAATATTATTCTGCTACCTCTATAATAATTAACATTACATTTAAATTAAAATATTGACTTTTTAAAAATCTCCCCACCCTTACTTTCTAAAAACCGAACATCATGATACTAAAGCAAATTATACATACATAATTGTTACACATTAATACAACTAAAATAGTCATTTTAAAAAATCATAGTTATTAAATATTCTTAGCCAAACCAAATAAAAAATATTAAACATATAAAATCAATCACACTACAATAAAATACATACAAAATAACATTTACAAACGGTATAATATAGAACAGTAGTTTCTAAATCGATATGTTTTACAACGATATTAAAAACAACACTTAAAAAGATATTCTCACCTTTGATATTCTTATCGACGATATTATTGACATCCCAATATTCTTGACACAATATTTTTGTTTCACAATATTTCTTATTCGATGTTGTGTCCAAACACCCTATCTCGATCTACAAGTACTAGTGTCCAGCACCAGACAATGTTAACGGTTTGATTTTTCTCAGGCAGTGCATTAAATCTCTTAACCTAGACCCTTTTTTGTACCTCTGTTTCACCTACCTTTGGGGATCTTGATGAACCAGGATAAATAATGCACTTCCAAGTACACTACATAATGCACAACGTATTTTACAATACTAACAAATCCAGTCTTAAGGACAGATTTTTCGGGTATGCTTCTTGTTGATCCGTGAACTCCAGCTCTGGACATCTAGTTTGCATCCCTTAGATTAAGCTGTCAAAAGCTAATGGAAATCTCTCAGATATTAGACTGCTAAATACCGAACAACCTGCTTATTAATCTGTGTACGCACCTACCTTTACAAAAGTCATTGAAAATGTTCCGACTTTCTTTTTTATAAGCAAGAATTTTTTAATTTTGAATAAGCAGTAAGGTAAAGATAACCAAACAGTGCATTTGGTCAGTACATGTATTAGTGCAAGCCAAACAGTAGGGAAAGACACATCAGTCACTCTAGTCCATAATATATGCACTATTGGCCACAAATTTTCTTATGCTTGGGGGGACAACCTCGGCTGCCTACACTGGCTCTTCAAGCTTCACGCACCAGTCCATTTCTTTATGCCAAACTGATAACGAGGGTGGATCAGCCGCATTCCAGGCTCAGGTGCTGTCCCGTTTAGCAATAAAGTTACAAAGTCCAACTAGCAACCTTTCCCTTCTTGCCCTTCCCACAAGACTTTCTTAATGCATTCATCGACTCTCTTTTTTGGTTCTCAAGTGGTTAAATTAAGAGCCTCAGGGCCTTATTATGACTTTGGCAGTGCGGGAGCAGCCTGCCATGCCAGCCCCCCGCTCCCACACAGCCAAAGCCATAATTAGACCGCCCGCCGGATTCCGACTGGAATCCTGATCGGGCAGTCCTGCGACGACAGGCCCACGGCAGTGCCTGTTCAAAGGCTCATAGGAGAGCCATAACAGGCACTGCAATGGAACGCCATTGCAGGTTCCTGCAGGGTATGGACTGTCAGGTCCATGCCCTACAGGGGTGGGGGTGCATGCAGACGGGGGGCACACCATGTGCCCCCCTGCATGCATCTCCTGGCGTAGAAGCAACAGGGGGCCTCCTTTGTTTCCTCTCTGACACATTTTCCATGGTGGGCTCACCACCATGAAAACTGTGGGGGAGAGGAAACTCATAATATGCTTGGCGGAGCCACAGTGGCCCCTCCAAGTGTATTGCGGCCTCAAGACTACTGCAACACCGCCAGGGATCTCTGATCGTTCCAATGCGGTCCGACCACCACAGTTGCAATGGGGCTGTCAGACCGCCAGTGCGGCGGTGCCCGCACTGCCACCATGGCAGTCATAATATGGCACTCAGTGTTTGCTTGCGCCAAGATGTTCCTTGTAGTGAAAATTCTCCTTGGTAAATAATACTTAAAAATAAAATTATTCGGAAACATTTTACCCTCTAGAGCTGTATGGGAGCACTGAAAGCCATTAGCCAATTTTTATGTAGCCTGTTTCGAGTTTTAGCTTTTATAAGATAAATGGTACACAGAAAGCGATTCTCCTTGCTAAGAAAATATGGAGGAAAACACAGACACTTAAATATATTTAAAGGTTTACAAGAAAGTTCGTTTCTCTTAAAAAATGAAACTTGTTAGCCACAAATTGGTGAGACCTCCTTAGAAGCACTGGTGTTTGCTTGTGTTTTTATAAGTAATTTAAATAGTTGTCGCATTTAGAATTTCTGCTACATACTATGGGCCGATTCACAGAACTAATTTAAGACAAAATCCTAAACTTACTACCATTTTGGTATTCACAGAAGGCAGTTACTCATTTTGGTATTCACAGAAGGCACTTACTTACTCATTTTGTGTAACTTACTCATTTTGGTATTCACAGAAGGCACTTACTCATTGATGAGTAAGTGCCTTCTGTGAATACCAAAATGAGTAAATTACACAAAATGAGATAAGTAAGTGCCTTCTGTGAATACCAAAATGAGTAAGTGCCTCTGTGAATGCCAAAATGGCAGTGGACAGGTTTTGTCTTAAGTTAGTTCTGTGAATCGAGCCCATTAGTATTATCTGTTCTGGAAAGAGTGAGCTCAATAGCACGGTTGTGCAGAGTCCATTGTAGGCTATTATTTGCCTCAAAATTGGCCTCCAGTGAAGTTTCTAGCAGAGAGCTTTCTTTTCTAGACTATTTATTTTGTCCTCTACATGGTACATAAATATAACCCGCTGCCTAATTCAACCTAATTTGCGCAACAAGGTCACAGACTGGAAGCCTGCAAGTTGCTATTCCAAGAACGCCTCAAAAAGTATCTTTCCCTTCAGCCATGTCTAAGACTATTCTGGTTTTCAAATGGGTATTTACAAATTTCTCTCTTTGATTAGTTATGTGGTTATTCTGGATTGAACAAAAGCCTGGAGGTTGTTACACCACTTCATTTTGCAAAATGTCACTGGGCAACTCGCTATCCAATACTGCATAGGTCTGGGCTAGAGACAGCTTTGTATGTTTCCTGGACTTGATGTAATCAATAACAAGATACTACATAATATTACTTCCGTAAACAACTGGTGGTTTTTGGTGATCGTTTTACAGATGTTGCGATGTTAAATAAATAAATAAAATCAGCTTTGCTGCCATCTTCATTCACATTTGCGGTCAGCGCATAGGACAGCCATTCGTTGGTTAGAGAGTCTGGCAGAATGAGTGGCAGCATTTTCCTGATTACTGTCTGCATCAACATCCGAAAATGATGGGCAACAAGAGACCAACACAGCACACACTCTGACCCTGCATAGAGCTATTGTGCGCTGGCACAAGCAGTTATGCTCAGGACCGCGGTGCAACCTGCACATGGAGGGTGATTGCAGCTGAAAAAACAATTTAAAAAAAATATCAATTTGAGTAATTTGAGTCCCACATAAATCAATGAGCTTAAATCCATGCTAAAAAGGCAACGGAATCTCACAACAATGAGAAACCCATTGTCATCCAGTTACGACTGTAGCCAGTAAATTGCAGGTGCAGGTGCATTTTGTAAAAGAATTCCTCATTTGTCTCACAGTCACATATTAGTCTATGTGAGACATTTCTTGCCTGGCCATTGAAATATTTAATAATCTAGCTGCTGAGACAGATTAGTAACATTCACTGTCCTAGTAGAGCCCTCCTGTTACATTTAGCAAGACTTGGGGTTTCCTTGATAGCTCTGTGCTTATACTCAGTATGTACTAGCTGATATTATATGCAACGTTGTATTCTTAGAAACTGGATAATTACATACAAAATACAACAATGATTTCTTTGGAGTGCACAGCCAAAAGTCGCTGCTGCCTGCCTGCCAGATTAACACCAATTGAGTGGTCTGGTGGGCTGGCGTGGTGGTCCCGCTGTGATGAGTCTTTCAAAGGCGGCGGTGCCTTTAAAAGAGGCATGGCAATGGGAAAGTCACATGAGGTTCCTGCACAGCATGGACTCGAATGTCCATGCCGTGCAGGAACCTAGATGCATCCACACAGGGGGCCCCAGGCTGAGAGGGCGCAAGGGGCCCTGTAGGCTCCCCTTTGCTTAAGCACCGCCAGCCTTTTCATGGAGGAAAGACCTCCATGAAACAGCTGGCAGTTCTGAAACTTGTAATATGCATGGCTGTGCCACAGCGGCACCACCTGCATATTACATAGACCTTGACCTCTGTGCCACCGCTAGGGAACGACGGTTCCCTGGCAGAGCCAGCAGTCCAATTAGGGTTGACCGCCCAAGTTGTAATTGGGTGTTCGGACCACCGTTGTGGCGGTGGCTGGAACCGCCACCGCCACACCACCATGGGTTTGGCAGTCCTTGGACCGTCAGACTCGTAATTTGGTTCATAGTCTCCTCATGCGTCGTATAGTGATGAAAGGCTAGTCCTTGTCTTTTGCATCTTTGGGTGCACAAGAGCAATAGGTGATTTTCGACCACTTTTTTTTAAAGAAATAGCAGAGATAAGTGGTTGCCAGACTGGGGTCCTAGAGTCATGAGAAATACTCTAGGAAGGAGAGTGCCTCCTATCTGTTGTCCTAATGAAGACCTCAGCATGAGTTTCAGAATTTAACTTTGATTATTGGAGAACTTTATCAAATTAATTATTCTATGTGACAAGTTCAACAACAAAAACATCATGCTATATTAGAAAGTATCGCTGTAGCCAATATAGTATATTTAACCTCTTCGATGCTCATGACGAGCTGAGCTCGTCATGCTGCGCGGTGGGCGTGTGCGCATGACGAGCTGAGCTCGTCACGACCACGCCGCGATAAGAATGTCCAGCACCTGAGCGGAATTCCGATCGCAGCGAAGAGGTTAATAGCGTTATTCTTTATTATCACTAGTCACTATCACACAACTCACGTGCACTGGGCCATTTTCACTTTATTTTTGTAGCACTTTGTTTTTTCATGACATTAAGAACTCCTCAAATATTGTCATATAAAACCATTTTATATGCGATGACTCATGGGACTATGCACCTTTGACTTGTATATATTATGGGAGCATTTTGATGGATCCCTCAAGTAGAATTTCAAATTCTGAAAAAGTCACTTTGTAGGCGCCTCTGCTGCATTATATATATATATATATATATAATATATATATATATATATTATATATATATATATATATATATATATATATATATATATATATATATGGATGGATGGATGGATGGATGGATGGATGGATGGATGGATAGATAGATAGATAGATAGATAGATAGATAGATAGATAGATAGATAGATAGATAGATAGATAGATAGATAGATAGATAGATAGATAGATATATTCACTGAAAAAACCATAGGTTTTAGGGACGTTATAGTTAGTTGGACATTTCTCTCGTACAAAATCATTGAAATTCCCCGTTATAGTTAGTTCAGATAACTATAACTCGCGCACCCGCAATGCACTGCTGATGACGTCACATATTACATCATTCATGACATGGTCAGTGAAATCACTGATGACATCACTGATGACATCTCAAATGACATCACTGATGACATCACTGATGACATCATCCAGTGACTGTGTTTTTCTTTAAAGTTTAAATATGTATTATATATATGCCAAGGTGTTTTGAAGAATGAGTGGGTGTATAAGTGTCAGGATGGAGGATTTA